>OY756953.1:5000-605000 GCA_963580275.1 Crataegus laevigata
CATCACACATAAGCTCAAACGGAAGGCTCCAATCCGGTGGAACTATGATAGGGGCCGAAGTTAGCATCTCTTTGAGGTGTTTGAACACCTTTTCACACTCCTCGTTGAAGTCAAACGCCGCATCTTTCTGGAGGAGACGGCAAAGAGGGTTTGAGATCTTGGAGAAGTCCTTGATAAATCGCCTATAAAATCCTGCATGTCCAAGAAACGAACGAACCTCTCGAACCGAAGTAGGAGAGGGTAAGTAGCGTACAAGATCTATTTTAGATTTATCCACTTCAATTCCTCTTTCTGAAACAATATGCCATAAAACTATGCCTTGTTTAACCATAAAATGACATTTTTCCCAATTAAGCACAAGGTTAGTGTCTACACATCGTTTCAAGATTATTGTGAGATTTTCCAAACAACCATCAAATGAATCACCAAATACACTGAAATCATCCATAAATACCTCAATAATATTCTCCACAAAATCTGAAAAGATACTTACCATACACTTTTGAAACGTGGCCGGAGCATTGCATAAACCAAAAGGCATGCGACGATAGGCAAAGGTACCAAAGGGGCACGTGAAAGTTGTCTTCTCTTGGTCATCCGGAGCTATGACAATCTGATTATATCCAGAATAACCATCAAGGAAACAATAGAAAGAATGACCGGCTAACCTTTCAAGCATTTGATCAATGAACGGCAAAAGGAAGTGGTCCTTCCTTGTGGTGGCGTTGAGCTTCCTATAATCGATGCACACTCGCCAACCTGTTTGGATACGGGTTGGCACAAGCTCATTCTCGGCATTCTTCATCACTGTCACTCCGGATTTCTTTAGAACACATTGCACCGGTGAAACCCAACGAGTATCAGAGATCGGATAAATCACTCCACAATCAAGAAGTTTGATAATCTCCTTCTTCACAACTTCCATCATTAGAATGCTCCCATCGACACTGATGGGTGTCATGCTCGAACAAACCACCTCGAACTCCTTGAGATGCTTGTTGGGATCTTCCATGGACAGCCCATGGTATTTTGAAATGTGGTGCAACAAGCTTGACTTCAACTCGAACTCATCGGTCTTGCCTTGGGCAGCCACGGGGTATTGAATGCACAATGGTGCGGCATTGGCCAACCCCGAGGCCGAGAGCTCTTTAATGGTCCGATTGTCCGCTGCCATAACTTCTTCTACTTCTTCAAATTCAGATTTGGCTTCTGAACTTGAACTAGGTTCACTAGGTTCAGGATGCCTCCTCTTTCTTCTCAAATCACGTTCAAAATCGTCGTTAAAATCCAAGATATGTGCATGCACAGTTTGAGAACTTCGCGTCATGCACTAGTACCTAGACCAAGAAAACAAAACAAAATCAGAAAACTAGATAAACTACCTAAAACACACGGCAAACACAAGGGATTAGCAATTTTGCTAATCCTCGGCAACGGCGCCAAAATTTGTGTTTATGTTCAAAACTGCCCAGAAATTGGTTTTAAGGCAGTTTTGAGTGTTTCTGTGCTGTTTTGAGTCTTTTGGTTTGTTTTAGTGTTTTAAACTTTAGTTTTGCATTCTTTGAGTCTAGTTTAGTGTTTTTTACTTTGTTTTTACGTTTTTGAGTCAATTTCACATTGGTTAGCATCCCTAGTTAATCCCCGGTCCAGAACGATCCCTACTTGCTTATATACTCCAACTGTCATCATTCTCTTGAATAGAAAGAAAAGTGTTCGAAATACAGATTTTCGAATTAATACGAGTAATGAGAACATCATCCCATTTTCTTGGTCTACGAGTTATGTTTCGAAAATCCAACTGGACATCTCATAGCTCATCCTTCAGAGATAATCTCTACCAAAAATAAAAAGAATACGGAATTTTTAGAATGTTGAGAAAGAAAAGAGCCTAAAATACAGATTTTCGAATTAACGCGGGTAATGAGAACGTTATCCCACTTTATGGGTCCTCGAGTTATGTTTCAAAAATCCAACACGTCATCTCATAGGTAATCCCTTAAATATAATCTCTAACAAAAATAAAAAGAATACGAAACTTTTAGACTTATGAATTGAAAGAAAAGAGCTCGAAATACAGATTCTTGAATTAATTCGGGTAATGAGAACATCATCCCTCTTTATTAATTTACGAGTTATGTTTCAAAAATCCAACAGGACATCTCATAGGTCATCCCTTAATGACCATCTCTGCCAAAAATAAAAAGAATATGAAACTTTTTGTCGATTGAATTGAAAGAAAAGAGCCCGAAATACATATTTTCGAATTACTACGGGTAATGCAAATGTCATCCCACTTTATAGGTCTACGAGTTATGTTTCAAAAATTCAATGGAAATCTCATAGGTCATCCCTTAAAGATTATCTCTACCAAAAATGAAAAGAATACAAAACTTTTAGACTCTTGAATTGAAAGAAAAGTGCCCCCGAAATACAGATTTTCAAATTAATACGGGTAATGAGAACATCATCCCACTTTATGGGTGTACGAGTTATGTTTCGAAAATCCAACTGGACATCTCATAGATCATCCCTTAAATATCATCTCTGCCAAAAATAAAAAGAAACAAAACTTTTAGTCTCTTGAATTGAAAGAAAAGATCCCGAAATTCAAATTTTCGAATTAATACGGGTAATGAGAACATCATCCCACTTTATGGGTCTACAAGTTATGTTTCAAAAATCCAACTGGATATCTCATAGGTCATCCCTCAAAGATGAACTTTGCTAAAAATAAAAAGAATACGAAAATTTTATATTCTTCAATTGAAAAAAAAACACCCCAAAATACAGATTTTTGAATTAATATGAGTAATAAGAACATCATCCCACTTTATGAGTCTACGAGATATGTTTGAAAAATCTAACTGGACATCTCATAAGTCGTCTCACAAATATCATCTCTGCCAAAAATAAGAAGAATACAAAACTTTTAGACTATTGAGAAAGAAAAGAGGCAGAAATACAGATTTTTGAATTAATACGGGTAATGAGAACATTACCTCAATTTATGAGTCTACGAGTTATGTCTCAAAAATCCAACTGGTCATTTTTTAGGTCATCCCTCAATGATCATCTCTGCCAAAAATATAAGGAATACAAAAAATTTAGACTCTTGAATTGAAATAAAAATGCCGGGAATACAGATTTTCGAATTAAAATAGATAATGAGGACATCATCCCACTTTATGGGTCTACTTTTTATGTTTCAAAAATCTAATTGAATATCTCATAGGTCACCCCTTAAAGATCTTCTCTACCAAAAATAAAAAGAATATGAATCTTTTAGACTCATGAATTGAAAGAAAAGAGCCCGAAATACATATTTTTGAATTAATACGGGTAATGAGAACAATATCCCACTTTATGGGTCTATGAGTTATGTTTCGAAAATTCAACAGGACATCTTATAGGTCATCCCTCAGAGATCAACTCTGCTAAAAATAAGAAGAATACGAAACTTTTAGACTCTTGAATTGAAAGAACATAACCCAAAATACAGATTTTTGAATTAATATGGGTAATAAGAACATCATCCCATTTTATGGGTCTACGAGATTTGTTTTGAAAATCCAACTGAACATCTCATAGGCCATCCCTCAAAGATCATCTCTGCCAAAAATGAAAGAATACGAAATTTTTAGACTGTTAAGAAAGAAAAAAGCCCGAAGTACAGATTTTCGAATTAAACAAGCAATGAGAACATCATCCCACTTTTTGAGTCTACGAGTTATATTTCGAAAATCCAACAGGTTATCTCATAGGTCATCCCTCAAAGATCATCTCTGCCAAAAATAAAAAGAATACGAAACTTTTAGACTCTTGAATTAATAGAAAAGAGCCCGGAATACAGATTTTCGAATTAAAACGAGTAATGAGAACATCATCCCACTTCATGGGTCTATGAGTTATGGTTCGAAAATCCAACTGGACATCTCATAGGTCATCTCTTAAAGATCAAGTCTGCCAAAAATAAAAAGAATATCAAACTTTTAAACTCTTTAATTGAAAGAAAGGTTTCCAAAATACAAATTTTTGAATTAATATGGGTAATGAGAACATCATCCCACTTTATGGGTGTACGAGTTATGTTTTAAAAATCCAACTAGACATCTCATAGGTCATCCCTCAAAAATCATCTCTGCCAAAAATAAAAAGAATTCGAAACTTTTAAACTTTTGAATTGATAGAAAAGAGCTCGAATACATCCTCGTATAATTCTATTTAGCTAACTAGGGGCATTTTCATCTTTTTCACTTATCGAACAAATATACGTCGTAAAGATAAATAAGTCGTACTCCAAATATGACTATAAAATACGTGATTAATAATAAAGTCCAGGAACCGGATTTCACATTTCCCTTGATTTGAATTTCATAAAAATGAATAACTAAAACATATATCTAAAAAATAAACTGGGTATTACATGAGAATATGCGGCATGCTCTGTGCACGTGAAACGAGGTGGACTTCTGGAACAGAAAACAAGGCGGGTCGACGCACGAAAAACAAGGCGGGCTCGGCGCACGGGTCAACATTGTTGCTTGCATGAAGTATTTGTGCCAGGGGTGAAGCATATATAAGCCTCAATATTGGGTAAGGTTTAGTTTTATTATCATCGGCCCACCATTATTGCCCGTATGAACCATTGTCGTCGGGAGTAGGTCATTTATAGAGGGTAAAGTTTTAGTTTTAATTCCACATGTCAACCATGGTTTGTCGTATGAAGCATAGGTGCCAGTGGAATTGTTATTTTGTATGTTTTGTCTTCAGATGTAATCATATTTTATTATGCCGCTGCACGAATAATTGCATCAAGTGAACCAAATGGGGTAACACATTACAATTTCTGAAAAATGGGTATCCACATTGCATGAAACAAAGGAAATAAGCAACTACGGGTATACACCCAAGCAAAGTAAATGAGCAACATTGGTTTGCGACCACACTTACATTCTATAATGCACATGCTAGCGTCATTTGCATATATCACCCAGTATGAAATAAAATTAGCCAAAGAAACTCCACGGCACTTTCTTAGCTCTACAATCACATATGCATACGATGGACATGAGGTTTTAGACAACGGAAGACAAACTCCAACACAGAAGTTGCCAAACAAAAAGAAGGAAAATTACAGAAAATCGAACATAAACACTCGAGGTGTATGTTGGTATTATTACAGTGCGTACGTGGGCTAAGCGCCAAGCTAACAGACATACTGACTAGTAATCCTCAGGAGCTAAGGGCTGGTGAGTGGTGTGTGGCGTCTCTGCTGGTATGACCATATACTCGTATATGAGAGCCGCCAACCCGCCTCCTAGAAATGGTCCAACCCAGTAGATCCAGTGGTTCCTCCATCTCCCCCCTACCAGTGCAGGTCCAAACGCCCTTGCCGGGTTCATGCATGCCCCATCAAACGGCCCGCCCACCAGGATATTTGCCCCTACAATGAGTCCAATGGCCAGAGGTGCTATAATTCCCAAGCTACCCCTCTTGGGATCAATGGCAGTAGCATACACGGTGTAAACTAACCCAAATGTCAATACAATCTCTAGTATTAGCCCATGCCCCTCGCCAACACCAGAGGCCACGTTGAACCCCACTGTCCTCTGAATAGTAATATAAAATTAATTGATCATTAAGCTAATTGTAATAATTAAGAATGAAAGGGGCTAGCTTGTAGCAAAGCGAGCGAGCTTTTTAACGGAATAATTACCATGCCATTTGTGACAAGCCTTAACAAAAGAGAAGCCACAATAGCCCCAAGAAGCTGTGCAACCCAGTAGTATAGGGCGCGAACAACGGATAGCCTTCCACCAAGAAGAGCACCAAAGGTTACAGCAGGGTTGACATGGCCACCAGATACGTTAATGCTGGCTGAGATGGCGGAAAAGAGAGAGAAGGCATGTGCAAGAGCTATGGCTATCAGCTCAGATGCTGACGTGCCGCTATCCTTGTAAATCTTCCCTGCCAATTAATTAGTTGCGAAGCAGATTATCAAGTTTTAGTCAAGGAGGAGGGATGATGATGGCTTGTCTCATTTCATGTAGATCTGTGCAGGAATATCAACGAAACATGCACATGCATAGATATATAGATGTATAGATATATTAACACATGAAAAGAGCTAATTAACAGAATGAATGATTACTTGATTAATTTTCTGTTCATGACGTCGCTATTATGCAACAAGCTAGATTTGTTTAGATATCATACCAAGAGCAAGAGCAGAGCCTTCCCCGGCAAAGACAAAGATGAAAGTGGCAACGAATTCAGCTAAAGTGGCTCTGATGGAGTCAGGGTGGGTCGCCTCGTCGGCCCTCCCAAAGGCATATCTACGAGGCATGCTGGCGACGATGAAAGAACGCAAGAACTTTCTTTCTTAGTTAGTAATATAAGGAGATGGACCGAGCGAGCTCAACTGCCGGACGGAATATATTGCTGTTTGTTTACTTGGCTACGTACACCTGCACTGCACAGTTGCTGCTGCTTCTTTCACTAATAATTAACTAAATTAACACGAAGGCGGGCAGATCGAGCGAGAGGAATATATCCAGATATATCTCTCTAAAACGAGAGAGAGAGAGAGAGAGAGAGAGAGAGTATGTATGTGTGCGTGGAGAAGTGAGTAGGAAGGTCATTGCATGTTTGAAATGTGGAGGTCTGTAGTCTTAAATTAGCCGAGCGGTTGGACTCATCTGGGACACTTGGGCAGCCCCATGCAGGAACAGTGACACGTAGGGATCATGTGTAAGCTGCTAAATCGAACTAAAAAAGTCTTATAATATGGAATGGCATCATCCCGATGGTCTTTATCTCTTCCCTGCACTGTTTTGAATTTATCCTTTTGCATTCCTTAAGACCAACTCCAATCCTTAGGCTAAAAATCAAATTTTTTAGTCCGAAAAATTTAGCTTTTAGCCCATAAACAGTTTTTCTGCTCCAACCCTTTCTAGCCTAAAATTTTAGCTCGGAATTATTAAAGAATAAATTTAGGCTATTTTTTTTCTTAAATTAAATTTTTTTTTTAAAAATAAATATGTAGACTATCGTAAATTAATTTTATGAACATTTTAATAAATAAAAAATTTTAATTTCGATAAATATTTTCATTCAATTTGGTGGAGCCCACACCGATTTCTGGGCTAAATTCTGGGGGGAATCTGGCCTTGGTTTAGCATTTAGCATTTAGCCCGAATTTTCCCCTTGGGTTGGAGTGAGTTTGGGGGGAAATTTTGGGGGGTAATTTGGCTTTTAGCCCAGGGTTGGAGATGGTCTAATTGTAGAGTTAATTCCTTTTATTTTTATTAGTAAGTAACTAATTACTGTCAGCTAGCCAGCTCCACCAGACTAGCACAGTTACGCTCATTTATTTGATAGATTTTTATTTTTTTATTTTTTTTTTAGAGAGGAAGTACGATATTCAATAATCATTGAAAAAATCGTACAAAACGAGGATAGGGTGCATAACATAGGCCTCAATAAAAAGCTTGTCAGGGCTTTCAACCCGAACGAATGGAAAAAGAGTGTCCCGCACCAAATTAAATATTAAGACTATCCTCCAACAATAAATCAGAAATTACATCAGGAGGCTCTTCGAACCAAGAAACAGGGTGACCAATAGTTAAACTAAACCTTGCAAGACGATGAGCAACCTTATTCGTTTCTCTGCGACCAAAAGTAATTTTTCATTGTCTGAACTCGTTCAGAAGCTTCCTTGTATCCTCAAACAAGTGGCCATATTGACCGTGAGACGCTACACTTGCATTCTGAATTGCGGAAGTCACCAACAATGCATCCCCTTCCACCTGAACTTGTTTCGTGACCCATCTGTGCAAAAACAATGTTGTTGCCCGTGCAGCCATAGCCTCTGCATGAAGTGCAGAGCTCACTCCTTCCTCGCGTCCCACCTGAGCCGCCATAAAGCCACAGTCCGAGTCTCTAACTATCAAACCAAAACCTCCAATTAACCGTTGTTCATCCCATGTAGCATCAAAATTGCATTTTATCCACCTCGAATTCTGGGTCTGCCAATGCCTTATACGTACCGAGGATTACTGCGGTACAACCTCACTCTATTTTCAAAATTCAGCCAGCCACGTTTGTGCTTTAATTTGAGTATCCACTGGAGAAACATCAATACCATTCCAAAGAAAATCATTACGTACCTTTCAAATGCTCCAAACTAGAATAAGAAGGAGTTCGAAGCTGTCTTTAGAAAGTTGTTGTGCCATATGCTCCAACCACCCACCAAAACCATCCTCACTTCCAATAAAAGATCGAATTCCCAACGGACTTCCAAACTACACAGCTGCCGCTCTAGGACACATTAATAATGCATGTTTAACTGTCTTCTCTTCTTGACCACAAAAGTCACAAATAGCCTCCGTAATTACTCGTCTCTTTTTCAGATTCACCTTATAAGGCAAAGAATTCATAAATCCACACCAAACACAAATTTTGACTTTCCTCGGGACATTGGCACGCCATAAAGCTTTCCAAAGAAACTTTGTTTTCTCATTTACCGTGGACCCCATGGGCTCATCACCACCTAAACCCGGACACGACTGTGCCACAAAATAAGCACTTTTAGTAGTGAACATCCCCTTCAGTTCTTTCACCCACATCAAAGAATCAGTAAGATGAAATAAACTCAAAGGAATGCTCAAAATCAATTATGCTTCTTCCTGCAAAAACCATCAATGCATCAAGTCCGAGTTCCACCTGACTCCATCATCCTCCACCATTAAAGATCTCACTGTAAGAGATGGGTGCACCCCCGTCGGTATAGGGCTAAGGACTTGATTATTGCTTCTGTGGCACCCCCGTCGGTATAGGATATTGTAATATACGCCAACCTTGCTTCGCAAGCAAAGCAAGATTGAATGCATATAAATCCTTGAATCCCAATCCACCTTCACTTTTTGGTTTACACAACCGCTGCCATTTCACCCAATGTATTCTACGTTTGCCGGCTTCTTTTCCCCACCAAAATTATGCCACCATCTAGTTTAATTCATCATAGAAAGATTTTGGTAGAAAAAAATTCTGCATCGTATACAACGGTACAACCCGTGCCACCGATTTTATTAAAATTTCATTGCCCGCACTTCTTAGCAATGAGCCACACCACCCATTCAACTTTTTCCATAACCGATCTTTAATATAGGCAAATGTATCTTTCTTGGACCTACGGATAAAAATCGGTAGTCCAAGATATTAGTCATGGTACTCCACTCGCTCCATCCCTAAACAATCGGCTAATACCTGGGCATCCATTGTTGTGAGATTCCGACTAAATGCAACACTACTTTTGGACAAGTTAACAGCTTACCCTGAGGTCCGTTCATAAGTACTTAATAACTCCTTCAACTGCAGGCATTCATGAATAGAACTTCTAGTAAATATAAAGCTATCATCCGCAAAAGTAAATGATGCACACTAGGTGCCCCTTCACAAACCTGAACCCCCTGGATTCGGCGGTTGCCTCTCATGCATCAAATAAAACCGATAAACCCTCCGCACACAAAACAAATAAAAACGGAGATAGTGGATCACCTTGTCGAATTCTCCTCTTCGGATACACTAACCCCACCAGCTCCTCATTCAGTTTGAACAAGTAAGACACCGTCGAAACACGCATCATTATCCAATGTATCCATTTATCCGCAAAACCCAATTTTTTTCATCATTTTCTCCAAGAAACTCCACTCAATGCAATCGTAGGCCTTACTGATATCCAATTTCAGCGCCATCACTCCATTCCACCCATTATTCTTCCTATGCATATAATGAGCAATTTTCGAAGCTACCATACAATTATTGAAAATTAACCTCCCCGAGATAAACGCACTTTGCACAGGTGAAATAATTTTGGGAAGAATGACTTTAAACCTATTAGTAAGAACCTTGGAACAAATCTTATAAATCACATTACAAAGACTAATCGGCTGGAGTTGAGTCACTTCAGTGGGATCAATCTTCTTTGGGATTAAAGTGACATGGGTGTAATTAATCTTCCTAAGCATGTGACCAGATGAAAGAACATGTCTTACCCCATCACACACATCTTGGCCAACAGTCTCCGAATGCTTCTGATAGAAACCCGATGATATACCATCAGGTCCTGGAGCATTGGTTGGATGCATTTGAAAGAGCACATCCTTAATTTCCTCATTCGAGAACTGCGGTGTAAGCTCCAAATTCATATATGCCAACACCCTAGGAGTCACAACCCTCAATATCTCCGACACATCCACAGCCCCTTGAGAATCAAAGAGTTTTGAAAAATAATCCACAGTCACTGTCTCCATACCTCTCTTATCTTCATGCCATACCCCAACCGCATCAAATAACCCCGGCAAAACATTCTGTCTTTGTCTTCTTAAAGCCTTTTGGAGAAAAAATTGTGTTCTGCTCCCCTAGTTTTAACCAACTTTCTCTTAATCTCTGCCTCCAAAACACTTTTTCCTGTGCCAATAAAGATTGCAGCCGGGAATTTAATTCATGATGTTGAGTTATAGTTGTTTCAATAAAGGGTCTGCCAAATAATGCGTTCAACTTATCCTCCATTTCAGAAATTTCCCCCGAAATTGACCGTTTGCTTAATTTTACCCAGTTAGTCAACTGGATTCATGTCGCCTTAATCTTCTCAGTAACACAAAACATTGGGGAGCCATGACATTCTATCACCCATCCTAGTTACGCCGCAGTTCCACATCCTTCTTCCAATGACCATCATTCCTCATACCTAAAGGATTTCTTGAATCTAACTTGAATTTTTGGCAACCATTTTAACAAGATAAGGATATGGTCAGACGAACTTGGCTTCAAATGAGAAACTTGAAACCCAGAGAACACATCCAGCCATTTCTGCGTCGCTACAACCCTATCTAAATGTACTTTTATTCCCCCACACCTTGTAGTTACCCAAGTAAATTTATTTCTAACATACCCCAAATCATATAATTGACAACTATTTAGGGCATGCCGGAAACCTTCCATTTAACATTCACTATGAATATCACCACTTTCCTGCTCATGTGCATACAAAATCACATTGAAATCTCCCATACAACACCATTGCAATTCTGAATTTTCGCCCAACCTTTGAAGCAAACTCCAAGATTTATGCATTTCCACTTCCGCCGGAAAACCATAAAAGAAAGTAAGTCTTTAATGGTTAACATCACATACTCCCGCTACCTCCAAATCAATATCATTAGACGAATACAACCTCCGCATAACGTTAGCCTCCCCTCGCCACATAGCACACAACCCTCCAGACCTTCCCGAACTTGGAACAAAAAACATAAGTCAAATTTCAACTGTGATTTTAACCTCTCCATATGTTCCTTGGAGCTTTTTGTTTCACACAAAAAAATCACCATGGGATCTTTAAAGAGAACAAGTCTCTTGAGCGCCCGAATTGCCCAGATGTTCCCAAGCCCCCAGTAATTCCAGCTAATACAACTCATTGGACTCGGCGGGGATGATCTCCGTTAGCCACCGCCATTGTAAAATGTATTGAACTAGAATTTGCCCGCCTCTTTTTGGTAGGAAGCAACCACCTCTCTTCCTTTTACCGATGTCCCCTTTTTCCTAGCTCCGAGAGCAGAGCACGCTTGGTTTTGGACTTTCTATATTTGTTCATGTGAAATGTCCATCTTCCTGCTTAATAACCATAATCAGCACCCATTCCAAATATGAAAGGATTTAAATTAAATGGGTCAGAATCAACGGATAGGGAAGAATCCCCACGATTCATTGCAAGTGCCCCATCTTCACTTTGCATCGACACCAAAATATTGTCTTCATCGTGCCCCTGTAGTTCCTGCATTGCACCCTCATCACCCATAGTTTGTTCAATTTGAGACCCAAACAACCTTAAAGGTTGTCGTAATTCTGGTGTGAACTTATTTCTCCTACCATCCACATGGCCCATGTAATCTCCACTTTGCTTCCTCGGTGACCAAGCAAGTAATGCCAAATCAAAATCCTCTTTGTCTTCAGTGACAATTGTCTCGTTCAGGTTTGTTAACCTCTGTGTCATTGTCTCCACCATTGCACTTACATCCTCATCTATAGGTTCATCCACCTCCTTTGCTGGCGGAGCCCGCATTACCTATTCACCTTCCATATCTAAACCAAAACGTTTCCCAGCAGGCCGTCTATAATCCTTATCAAGCACATCCATTTGGAACCATCTACCATACAGTTTTGCTTTATCATCCCCTTGTTGGCCTTCATAGCAGTCACATTGGTCTTCAACATGATCCATCACCCCACAAAGAAAACAAGTGAGTGGTAATTTCTCATACTTAGCATCATCTGAAACGGCCTGCCTTCCAACTGTATAGTCACGAAACGTCTCAGTGGCTTCCTCACATCCAACCGCACCCTCACTCGAAGAATATTTCCAAACTGTTCCTCTTTGCGACTTTGGTCCGTCAGAATATATTCTCTTAACAAGTTCTCTAAAAAATTCCCCATAGGCCGAGTCATATAGCATAAGGGTAAACATTTAAATTGCACCCAAAATTCCTAAAAGTGGAGAGGAATTCGAGTTGGGTATGCCAAATTGTCCACTTTTCCAAGCACCAATAAATATTGCTTATTATACGACCAAGGCCCTCCTCGAAGAATCGTGTTACGTTCCTGCATGAAATTAAGTCCAAATGCAAAACGGTCATCCTCCAAATCCATCACTCTTTGTTCATGACGGGATTTTAAAACCGCACAAATTTAAATTTTCTTTTTGACAGATGTAGTATAGATGTAAGTAGGGTATCGTTCTAGGCCGGGGATTAGGAGGGATTGCTAATCTACTCTAAATTAATTTTAAAATATTAAACAAGACTCAAAAACACAAAACTAGGCTAAAAACTCTAATAACTCGAAACACACTAAAATGATTCAAAACAATAAAAACAATTTAAATAGACACTAGGAAATTAAAATGGACGGACAATGAATTAAAAGATTAAAAATAATAAAAACTAACTAAATAATATAATATAATAATGGGGGGGTTTGGTTTTGATGAAACGTAAATTAAACTTAAATAAATTACAAAATTGACAAAAACATAAAATAAAAGTGAACGGATAGGCGACGGACTGGCTAGAGGGTTTTTCTCCACACAAGACACATATGCAATCTAAATTGACCTTCAGTTGTTCTTTCAATAAATTGTAAATCTCAACACCCCAAATTAATTAGGTACGCTTAAATTAACCTTCAGATTTTCCTTATGTTATTGAATTGGATGAACAGCATACAACAACTCAAATTATTCCCCAAAAGTTCCCTACGTGAAAAGCACAATAGAGATACGATTAAAGATCATTATGTTCTATGAAAATCATAAGTGTTGACAAGGCATTCGTAACTATGAACAGCATGATACGTTTGCCAGGAATTTACTTAACGCGATTGTGACTAGCAACCTTCACTACTCATGAATATAAGTTCATAACGATTAGGTGAAATTCACTTATATTCTAGCATCAAATTCATGCATGTAAATTAAGTATGCATTCTTAATCGACAAACACAAATAAGTTATTAATCAAGCAGTTAAGCAAATTAAATCACAACTCAGAAATCACAACTGAAGGTATCAATTCAAATTACAAATATAATCATGGTTTTGAATTATCCTCTAGCCAAAATAAATTAATTACACATTATTTATAAATTAAATAAAAGTAAAACTGAGTTTGGAGAGATTAAACCGAAACGAGGAGAATTAGGATTTTCTGTGCACTGTGCACTGCACTGTGCTTCCTTCTCCAGCTGCCAAAGGCAGCTTGTTCCTCCAATTCCTGCGCTGATCTTTCCGTTGCTGCCAAGTGGCAGCAAGCTTCGGCTTGGTTCCTGGCAGATTGGTCTGTTGCTTCCGTTTTTTTCTTTTTCTTCGCTGCTTTGGGCTTTCTCCCCGCTGCCGTCAGCTTGTTCCTCCTCTTCCGCAGGCTTGCGCCTGCCTTTCCTCTTCTCCCCGAGACGCCTGATGCTTCTTGCAGCTCCGAGGCCTTCCAATTGATCTCGCCTGATGGCCTGCTCCGAGAGCCCTCGTGACTTTCCTCTCTCTGCGCTTCCCGACTCCTCTTCTATTTATTTCCTTCTGTTTTCTTATCTCATCATGACCTCCACCGAAAGCTTTGCACCCACTCTCCACTAAAATCATTCCCTCCTACTCTTCCAGCTGTAATCACACACACACAATTTATATTTATAAAATATAAATATATATATAAATATATATAAATAAATATATATATATATATATATATATATATATATATATATATTATTTTCCAAATGATAAGTATAATTCAACAGACAAGATAGTTTAGACGAATTTATTACTTAACACTTCACTTATTCTATTTTTATTTTCTTAGCTTGATAAATCTTATAAAACATAAAAATAACGTAAATAGCTCAAAATATAACGAACTAACTAAGAAAAGACGAGTGAATTTGATATAAAAATATATATAAATAAGATCCGATCAGTTCACCAGCTTTTAAGATAATACCCTACCCACTAGGAAGACTCTAGATGACTTCAACGTTGCCGCCTCCATCCTCTCCACTACAACAATCTACTGTTCTTCAGCCATGATTGCAAAACAATCTACAAACTTTGCCATCAAATCCTCCATTGCCATGATATTGTTCGTAACCCAACCCCACGTTCGTATCCCGAATAGAAGACACCGCAAAAGACTCTTACGAAGCCTTCCCCACCCCCATTAAGTAATCAGAAACCCTACGAAGGTCAAAACCTTCATGCGTCATCGCTAAGATAAACGGCTGTCATAACACAAATGAAATCCCAGAATTTTCGATAATTGTCAGCCGCTCTCCTAAAGTTTAGGAAGAAAACCGAGAGCCTTAACTTAATTTTTTATTGTTTACTTTTGTCTAAAATGACTTACTATTAATTATAGTAATATTGTTTTAAATTTATTTACTTGCACAATTTGATAAGTATGACATTTTATACAAAATATTTCGTTGTAATTAATAATGGAACAATTCACTATAAGAGGAACTAAACTTCATTTCGAGTATGTGGGACACATCCATTAACATAAGGGGTTAGTGTTTTCTTCAAGTGAAACGGATGATATAAGACTTCGATCTTTTGATGTCCTGTCACAGTGACTGAATGACACAAGACGACTAGAGGAAGTTATGTGTGTTGAAAATTTAATAATATTATTATTATATTAAATTTATTAATTGAATGGAAATTAGAAGTGGAGTCTTTTGGTACAAAGATGTGTCTACTCAAAAGAAGAGTTGCAATTTTTTACTCTTCATGAATAGTCACATGTTTTTCAAAGATGTATCTCACATTCTGTAAATAGGGAAGTCGCCTATAACCACAAAAAAACTTTTCATTGTTTACATAATCATACATAGAGTGCACTAAATATTAGAGAGTCTCATTAAGTCCATACGAAAGGGTTTTCAACACAATCGTGGTTCATGGAGCCTTGTTATTTGGAGTGCTACTATTACAAGGATATGGTCGTTGTATCTGGGAGACATGCGCCGATCAACCATGAGCACCGTAATGGGGCATAAACTTGTCTTAAGGACAAAGTGTCCAACACTTGCCTCGACTGTATTTTCTAGGTTTTTCTAATCCATTATATCATGTTCATTTAACATTGATTACTCATGTGCATGCATTATTGTGATATATAATTGCATGAATTATTTCTTGATTTTCTATGTGATTCAATATAGCAATTAGGCCCAATTTTTTCAACAATCGTAAGACAAGTTTATTGGTTTATTTGTTATATTTGATTAAAAAAAAGGTTGGTTTGAGAAACTAAATTTGTTTCTTTCCAACAATCATCTTTATATTATTCTATTTAATAGTTACACATGAAAGAGTTTACGTTTTGATTGAAAAGTTTAGGTTTGGTTGCTATAATTTTGTCATCAGTTCCGAATTTTAATTAATTACATAAGTGGTTGTTGACAACATGTTTTCTATTCATACATGTATTGTTTCCAAGAACATACCAACTATATCTATGTGTTAATTTTGTGGTTTTACATATGCTTAATGGCATATACACGAAGTGATTCATAATTCATATATTGTTCGTGAATTTAATTAAGATTTGATTGGATTCAAAATAAGAAATAGTGGAGAATGCATGCCACTTCTTTTGCCTTGTATATAAATGACAATGATGTATATAATATTGTGCTAGTTGACAAATGATTATTTCCTTAAGAGTATTCACAAGGAAAAGTTATTTGGTGCAACTATTATTGTAATAAGATATCTTCTCTACTTACATTGGTTGAAAAGTTTATTAATTCTCGCGAATGCATATGAGATGTGATCTTCTTTTTGTTATAAAGAATTAACGTTTTGTCTGAGAAAGTTAGTTAAATTTTCTGCAAACCTCCATGAAGAGTTGCGACCCTTAATGAAAAGATGATATGGTGCAAACAAGAAGAAACGGTTTCAATTTGAAAAGTAACGATTATCTCCTGAGAACAAAACTAAGACGAATTGCAAATCTTTTTATTTGGGAAAGTAACATTCCCTACTTGGAAAAACCAAGCCCTACACAATGATTAGTCTTCTGCATGCAAATACAAATGCTTTCATTTTATGAAAGCAAATGGCAGAGTCATGGTAGGTTTGGTTGGAGGATGGAAACATTTGGTTTGTTTAGCATTTATTGGTGAAAGATGTCTTGATATATATATTTGCTTGATGAGTATATTAACGTTGCAAACATATGTGAAGGCAAAAGAAGTATTCCCACAAAGGGAAGAAACTTCAGATCATGTTGGGTCTGATAATTAGAAGCCTAATTGAGGAGACAAGTGACTCTGTATGTTCATAGGGCTAAGGGCAAAGAAGTAGCCAACAAGTGCATCTCCTTAGAAAGAACTTGTGAGGCTTGAAAGCCTAGAAGTAAAGATAGATAAAGAGACAATACCTTCTTTGGTACCTACTTTTTAAGTATGATGAATGAGTAATTGGTAGCATTAAAAAGCAACCACAATGTGAGGGAATTGTGGGGGTGGCTTAGCTATTTTTGAGAAATGGAATATACTTTAAAAGAATGTAAAAGTAATTTGCTTCTAGAAAGAGATAACGATTATCTCTTATAATTGAAGTTTTAAGGTATTGAAAGGTTGGAGATCTTCTCGCAAATACCTTAAATGTGGGGGAGTTTACTCAAGTGTTAGCAAATTACTTATCAGGTTCGAACGCATGTTTGGAAGAATTACATTGGAAAACAACTACCCTCGAATGAAATATAATTTCATAAAATGGAAGTGCGCACCATAAGAGATAGTCACCAACCTAGTGGATCCAATTAATTAAAGGTTTGACTAGAGAGTAAGTTGTATCATCGAGGGGAATGGGCTAAAAGCCTACTTCTTAAGAATCGCCATAATGGCAACCAACCTAGTTGACTGGAGATCCCAAGATCTAGGTCAAAGGGACAACCGAATTGTGGATGATTCAATGGAAGCATGCAGAGATAATCTCCAACCCATGTCCTATGATGAAACTGTGTTATCTGCAGTGTATTTAGGATAAGCTTTGCTTTTAATGATTCCTATACTTGGAAATAACAAGTGGGGTATTGCAAGATACTTTTAATGGGAAGTCACCTATCTTGAGTGAGGAATGGGGCCGTTCCTGTGAGAATTTTTTGAAGGGCTTAGTTCTCTTAAAGCACTCATGAGAAACCAGGAATTGTTCAGGGCCAAAATGAACACAACTGAGCAACCACGTGGTGTCTGGAAGGGTATTGTGTGATTACTATTGTCATGGTTTACACAAACGGCTAAGCAGTTCAAGACATTGCGTTCACTGATTAGCCAAGTAAATTCGATAGTAATTCACTACAGAAGGTTCAAAGCCAAAAGCCACCTATACGGATGCGGTACCGTTCCTACTGAATTCTCTCTCTAGTGTTTGCATTGTCATTTGCATGGTATTGAGTCAATTTCCATTCATGTGGGGGATTGTTGGAAAATTTAATAATATTATTATTATATTAAATTTATTAATTGAATGGAAATTAGAAGTAGAACCTTTTGGTAGAAAAATGTGTATACTCAAATGAAGAGTTACAACTTTTGACTCTTCATGAATAATCACATGTTTTCCAAAGAGGTATCTCACATTCTATAAATAGGGAAGTCTCCTATGATCACAAAATAACTTTTCATTGTTTACATAATCATACATAGAGTGCACTAAATATATGAGAGTCTTATTAAGTCCATGCGAGAAGGTTTTCAACATAATCGTGGTTCATGAAGCCTTGTGATTTGGAGTGCTACTATTACAAGGATGTGGTCGTTGTATCTGGAAGACATGCGCTAATCAACCATGAGCACCGTAATGGGGCGTAAACTTGTCTTAAGGACAAAGTGTCCAACACTTGCCTCGACCGTATTTTCTAGGTTTTTCTAATCCATTATATCATGTTCATTTAACATTAATTACTCATGTGCATGCATTATTGTGATATAATTGCATGAATTATTTCTTGATTTTCTATGTGATTTAATATAGCAATTAGACACAATTTTTTCAACATTCAGTACTTGTGTTATTTTATAATATGGGGGGACAGCTGGTTATCCCGTGCACAGTTCTTTAAGGTTTTAAGCCCGGTTACGACGGTTGTTGCGCCTACCATTACAGTCAATGGGTTATTAATGGAGGATGGGGTTTTCAAATGGAATGAGGACTTGGTTAATAGTATTCTTAGTAAGGAGGAAGCGACACTGATTTTGAGTATCCCTCTTAGTTATTTCCAGACTTCGAATACTTTAATTTGGACTAAAGAGAAGAATTGTACTTTCACAACGAAGTCTGCTTATCATGTGGTTCGTTCAAGCAGTGAGGACTATAAAACGGGACTTGCAAGTTCTACAATGGATAGAGGGGTTAAATGGTTGTGGAAGGCTCTTTGGAAAGCTTGTATGCCTATGAAAGTAAAGATTTGTGTTTGGCGGTGTTGTATGAATGCTTTACCGACTCGATCGAACATGCAAAAGAGGAAAGTTATCACAACTGCGACTTGTATTTTATGCAAATGTGATAGGGAAACAATTGAACATGTGTTACTTGAGTGCCCAAGGTCGGTCTCTATTTGGTTTTCGAGTCCCTTGAGCTTGCGAACGGGGGGCATGGGAAGTGGACGATTGCAAAGATGGATGATTCAAATGGCGGGAGAACTTTCTAAGCAAAGTTTTGATCTTGCTTTGATGTTGATTTGGAGCATCTAGAATGAACGAAATTCATTTCTGTGGACGGGTAAGGTGATGAACCAAGTGGATGTCCATTGTCGAACCCAAGCATGGCTCCAATAGTATAGAAAATGGCATGAAGTAAAGAAGGGCAACAAGATGTTTGTTATGTAGTCATGGAAAAAGCATGGGGTAGGTTGGCTTAAATGTAATAATCCCAGACAAGCAGGGGATTTTTTATTTTGGAAGGCAGGATAACATATCACCGGGCAAAGATGCCAAAGATTTGCAAGAAGGCCTACACAGAGGCAAACAACCTACATCTAATACTAGGAAAGGGAGTGCAAGGAGGTAAAGAGACTAAGACGCCGCACCTAATGCTAAAGCATCCCTCCTCACACTACCACAACTACCTAGGGAGGACAAGGAAGACCATCAATTCATAAGACATTAATAAGGGAAGATGGGGGTCTATCGACCCATATAAAATCACATACTTCCTTACATCGCCTCAAAGCCAAAAAATCCGCAGCCGTGTTGGCCGATCTTGGAGTCCAAGACCAGCGGCAATCATGGAAACCACTCCTCAACGTGATGCATCTCGTAATCACAAGGAAGGCTTCCTAACTACCATTCCTTGCTACATCCTTTAAACAGGAAATAGACTCCAAGGAATCAGATTCCACCATAATCTGGTTCCAAACTCGGTTCTTACCTAGTTTAACCCTACAGAATAGCAATTGCCTCCGTCATAGCCACACTAGTGGCCTTCACCTTGAACCTGCAAGCTGCCAAGAATCTGCCATTTGCATCGCAGGGGATTTTTTTGGCAACCATGCCTTCAACTTTTATTTTAGGTTTGTTGGGGGGAGGGGGGATGGGGGAGAACTAGGGTTGGTTCTTTCTGCACAAATGGCAGAGATTACGGCAGTGAGAGCTACTATCTTTTTTGCACAGATGGTGACGTCCAATGCTGTTGAGATAAAAGGTGATGCATCAGTAACAATTAATGCATTACAAGTCGAGACAACAAATTTGAATGATGAGTTTGGACATATTATTCAGGATGCTAAACATATGTTGGCTTCGTTTTCACAATGGAAAGTTACATTTGGTCGACGAGAGACGAACAAGGCAGCACAAATTAGCACGATTGGGTTTAACTTTGAGTAGTCAAATTTCTTGGTTTGAAAAACCACCTAATGTAATTTCTGATATTCTTCTTGAGAATAGTATTAATACTTAATATGGTACGGAACACTCTTTTTCTCTTCGACCAAGTTGAAAACCTTAGTAAGGTTTTTATTGAAGTCCATTGTTAGCACCTTATCCTGACACAGCTCGATCCCAGTGTCCGAAGGACAACGGGATGGCCACTTGTTGGCCGACACCCGAGGGTGACGCAAGCTATTTCATGAATGCATATGCTGAAAACATGTAAAACATGCATATAATTTTCATGCGTAACAACGTAATGTAATATCAAAATACAAACCTTAACAAAATAATAGTAATAAGGTACAAGTCAATAACCAAATGAGAATATTCAACTGCCAACATTTAAAAAGTGATAATGCATGAACATGTTCAGAGCATACTACTAATTCAAAATACAAGCGGAAGGGATATTAGAAGTGTGATTACAAGAGATGTCCTACGCAGAGAGAATGACACAATTTCACTGATATGGGAATGCCTCGGATCGTATGCCTCGTTCCTAGGTCCTGAAGGGGGCATAAAACAAAACATGAGTGGACCAAGTTTATATATAAGTAATACTAAAGCCATTACTCTTCAAACGTACTAACCCCCAAATTTTAGAAAACTCATATATAGCATAATAAATAGTAGGTTTTCTGAAAACTCTAGCATGCCATAAAACCTTCGTAAAACATATATATTATATATAGTGTGATTAGTAGTGGTATCATAATCGCCCAAAGGCACATCCGTCGCCCGCTCGAAGGCACATACATTATCCCCCGAAGGCACTACATCGCCCGCCCGAAGGCACATATATCATCCACCCAAAGGCACTACATCACCCGCCCAAAGGCACATTATGTGAATATCCACTAAGTAAGCACATAAAATCTATACCATCGGATCTCAATAGCTCAAACATCATATCATAAATCCATATGAGTGTTCTAACTCAAATCATCATCATAAACCATGTTCATAAGTATATATATTCATAAATATTTCAAAGGACGTAAATTCGATAAAGCATGATATTTCATAAAGTGTAAATTCAATAACTCAATAAACGTTTCATAAAACGTAGTCATAAAACCATGTTTTTCATGTATGCATTTCTAGTAATAAAAAAAGGCATTTTGGAAGAGGGTCCACTCACAGATACTCTATCGCCAAAGAGCCGTTCGAACTAGAGAAGACGGGGTTGCCACTAATAAACGCACCTAAGCATATAAAAGGACCAACTAGTAAAACTCTACTAAAACGATTGAATTTGGGAAAACGAAGCGCAGATTTGGAAATCAGGACGTTGAAATTAGTATAGAAGGGGTTCCAGTCGAAACTAAGGTTCTAAAAATTGCTAGACTCTAGTCAGGCGACGGGTAGGAGCCTAGCGGCTAGGTGATTAGGCGGGCGCCTAGGCGGCTAGGTGGCTAAGCGGGCGCCTAGGCAGATTTATATAAATTTATTATATATCTTGTACATAAGTTCCTATTTACACCGAAAAAAACCTATACTTGTATGGATAATAAAAGAAAGATAAAATGCAAAAATAGAAGTAGAAGAATACACAAATTATATACATCCAAAAAGTTCAATCTTTAAAAAACAGTAAGCATATAATCATAATGAGGAGGATTTGGATGATAGACTAAATTATTCTTGTTCATGAATCATGATCCTTGTTTTGGATTAAACATAGACTAAACTATTTAACCTTGTAGTATCTAGTTTATTTCTTTTCTTTGTACGTATCCCCTCAAAAGTGCTCCAATTCATTTCACTATTGGATGAACTTGTAGTAAATCCATCATTTGCAAATTAGGTACACCATTTCCGTAAGTATACCACCATGAAACCAAAAAAGAAAAAAAACCGCCTAGGTGCCGCCTAGCTCTCTGCCTAGGAGCCGCCAAGGCCCGCCTAGCTTCCAGCCAATTTTTCCAAACGCTTTTCCCAAAATCGGGGCGGGGCTCCACCACCCAGCTCTTAGGCAGCCGTCTAGGCCAATTTTTAAAACAGTGGTCGAAACCCAAAAAAAATCAACCAAAAGTCAACGTTGATGGGTCAACGGTCAATGGTCAATGCTGACCAATAAGCGAATGGCTAACTATGCCGAGCTAAGCCAAGCCGATTCAAGCCGCCGGAGCTCACCGGAAACTGGAATTTTTGGCCGAAAGTTTGGGCAAATTCAAAAACTTCGTAACTTCGTCGTTTCTTAACTAGATTCGACCCATAATGTATCAAAATGAAGATAGGAAATTGTAGAAAAAGATTACACCTATTTGGAAGCCCAATGATTGCCCGAGATGGCCAAAAAATAGGCTGAGAGGTGACTAGTTAGCAGGAAAACTCAGGAAACTCGCTAGAAACTGGGTAAACTTTAAACGTTCATAACTTCTTCAATACTCAACAAAATTGAGTGATTCAAAAATAAAAATCGTACTTCTTGATGAGACAAAGAGAATGGTACCTTTCTCAATGGCTATCTCGTAGTGGTTTGACCAAAAATTGGCTCGAAAGTGACAATCCTCGCTGGAAAACTGGGGAAGTTTTCCCCATGAGTTTCCTACGTCCAAACATCACCAAAACTTCTCAAAACTACTTCCAAACACACACCAAGACATGATCTACGAATTTTGGACAAGTTTTGAGGCTTACCTTCGCCAGAGAAAGTGAGAACTCGTCGAAAAACTCGATGAATAGTAGTGAACACTGTGTTTGCACCTAAAATGTGCATAAATATTTGGGCCTAAAGTCAAAATATGGTATTTGGGGGATTATTATGCAAGAACGTTAATTTGGAAGATATTTGGTTGCATCAAGTAGGATAGTTTGACATTAAAATAATATTTTTTTTCCCTTTTGTTTGGGTGGTGGAGGTGTGCCAAGAACTTTATTGCTTTCCCATTGCAAGTGAATTGGAAGGCAACATACGGGCATTTGGGCAGAGGAGATGTGGTGAAAGAAGTTATCTTGCTTCTTTTAATTATTAATTTATTACATGTGGTGGAAACATGTGGTGGAAATGTGAGTTGACCTCTTTTAATATTATTTCATTTGCAAGCTGGCAGTAGAGTTCCATCAGACAAGTTCAATGTTCTCAGCAAAAGGGTTTTCTCATATCTCTATATAAAGAAGCATAAGCAGAAGGATTGTGGACACTCAACCAATCAATTAAGCAATTCTACTCAAATCAGCTCTTCAATCTCCTTGTAGACATTTACTTTTAGCCAAGCACCTTTCCTTGGTTTTAGCTCTGCTACTTACCGGTAGTATCAATCTCCTTTGTAGTTTTATTTATAACCATTCCCCAAACCACCAAAAATTACAAGACTAGAGCAACTTGTCCGATCTGTCGGGAACAAGCTCGAACCTTGTATTTGGCATCCCTTTGTACTTTAAATAATTACATTTTTGTAGAACTCATTTCCAGTCATTTAATTTACAAGCAATTTACAATACCAGTCATTTACTTTCCCTTGCCATTTACATATTGTTACATCTCTCCACATAAGTGAAGTCCTTATTTTTAAGGCAAAGAAAGAACCTTGATTTGAGCCACTCCTACTCAATGGCATAATCTCTTGATTAGAAGTCGAACTCAGGCGCAATCTCAATCATTCAAATCCCATCTATTAGCGACATCTAGTAGTGGCATGCCCACACCCACCAATTTCTTGTTCGAGTAAATTCTCAGCATGCCCGCGAGGCCCATGGTGAATTTAAGGGGCGAACATACTGTGCAACGAGTTTGGAAAGGTTTGGAAGGTCCTCTTTCGATTCTGAGTTCACTAGGGTGATGGTGGGGTTGTTGTCATTGTTGTGTTGTTTGTTTGTGTGAAAAGCCCTTGGGGAGGGTTGCTCCAAAGAGGGCCGAGAGGAAGAGAAGGAGAGACTGTATAGAGAAGTGAGAGTTAGGGAGAGAGAAATGACAAAAAAAAAATAGGGGAAGGGAGGTGTCACGGGACAAAGGGGGGAAAAGCAAGGGATGAAATTTTATTGTGGGTCCCAATGGCTCACATATTAAGGCAACTAAAGACGAAACATGAAAAATTATGAATGGGTCCTAACATATCTTTTATTTTGTACGATTTATTTCAAATAAATGAATATCATACTTCTTTTCAAAAAAAAATTCAAAACATATTACGTCAGACAAGTATTAAGAAAATTCATTTGAAAAATAAATAGGCTGTAATTGCTAGAATTGAAACCATTAAAGGTACGAATAAATAATCGAAAAGCTCAAACTTTCCCGCCTTAATTAGCTAGTGTAGTGTACAGGACTCGATTCATTTATGTTGTGGTTTGTTATAGTTGTTACACATTTGGATGGAACACGCTTGATGCAGCAGAGCATAACTCTTTCAAAATCATTAAGATTGGAAAAGTAATAGCTATGAAAATCAAATAATACATTAATTATTCTCTGCATGTCATTTCTTGGATCTTGAGTGAATTAATCTCTTGTACTCTTTTCAATACTTGAACCATCTTAGGCCTCTTCTCTGGTGTCATGTCTGTACAGTCTAGCGCAATCTGTGTCAGCTTCAACATGTCATCGTGGTCATCCTTTGCCGCCAGGATCTCTACATCCAGAATATCAGTGGACCAATCATTGTTCACGACCATTCTAACCCAATCGGAAAGATCATCGAAGGTTTCATCATTTCCCGGAGAAACTTCACCCACGATCCTGCCAGTAACAACCTCCAGTAGGATTATACCAAAGCAATAGACATCGGCTTTCTGAGACAACTTCTTCCCTTGAGCAAACTCTGGTGACTTGCTGATGGCTAAATCCTCGGAGGACTTTCGCGAGGGCAGGAGTGGTAAGAATCCGAAATCTGTAAGCTTCAAATCGTAGATTTGGCTGTTTCTTCGTTGGATGACGATTACATTTGACGAATTGAGGTTGGCATGAGGGACCTTTTGGGAAGGCAAGGATTGGTGAAGGAATGTGAGACCCTGTGCTATGTCTTTGATTATCGACAGTCTTGTTGCCCAATCCAAAGGTACTCTTTCTACTCCTCTGTCCTCTAGCAATTATATATATATATATATATATATATATATATATATATATATATATAGACACGCACACATGCATGCATGAATCAAGTTAACATAACTCAGTTTCACAATTAAGTTATAATTATAAGCAACCAGATGATGCTTAATTAATTGTGATTTTCATGGGAAAGAATAAAAAGTTAAAAACTGACCATGTAAGAGTTGAAACAAAGTGCGGCCGCCAGAGACGAACTTAGAGATGACCAGCTTCTCCTCCTTAGAATAGTAAAAAGAGAGAATCTGTACAAGGTTTTCATGCCTCATATTTCCAAGCAATTGCATCTGCTGGGTAAATTCCTTTTTGCTCAACTCATTCATGTTTTTAAGTCTCTTCACGATGACAACAAGACCCGATTCCAGTGCTACTTTGTATGTAGAGCCAAGTTTCCCCTTGCCTAACACTTGTGCAGATGCCCTTAATAAATCATCCAGGTCAAAAGCTGCTGGCATCTCCTTGTCAAAAAAATCCAACTCAACCCTCTTTTCAGGATCCCCCAACCTCTCCAAATGTGGCATTTTCTTTTCTACCCACCCTGACGAACCATCTCCTATTGTTGGGGACAAAAGACAGAAAAATTTAACTTAATGCAGAGCTACTAGTACTATATATACATATATATTTATAGTTGTGAAAAGCAGTTCATCAGTTCAGTTTCATGCGATAAATTCCATTTCATTAAGGCTTTAATCAACTAATGTGCATTTGATACCAATAATCGTTATATACACACACACACACACATACATATAGGGTAGTATCACAGAACGTTATAAGGTGTTGGTTAAGTGGTACATATATACCTGCCTGTTCCTCCTTTGCCGCTTCTTTTGTTTGCATCTTCCCGCAATAACATAAGAAAACAAATATGACGAGAAATGGAACGAGCGCAGCTGCAGCGGCAATCAAAGCAACACTCCACACTTGGAGGTTGTTCTTGTTCTGGGGTGGAATAATATTTGAGGAAGGAGATGGCGCAATGCCGGCCGGAGACGGAGCTGGAGGTGGAACTAGTGGACATGGTGTCTCCAAAGGAATTCCACAAAGATTTGAGTTATGAGAGTAGGAGCTTATTGGAAATTTTTGCAACACACCCGTTTGAGGAATTGGACCCACGAGATGGTTATAAGAAACATTGAATCCTCTCAGCGTGGGCTGGCCAAAAGGTGGAATTTTGCCATCCAAAAAGTTGTCTTGCAACTCAAGCACTCTGAGGTTAGGCAATTCAGTATACTCCAAAGGAATTGAACCCCAGAAGTAATTGTAAGACAGAAGCACATCTTCCAAGTAAACCAGATTTGTGAGATTTGGAAGAGGGCCGGAGAGAGTATTGTTTGAAAGAGTAAGTTTGCTCAACAAAGTTATGTTAAGTAGAAATGCGGGTGGAAGGGAACCTGCCAGCTGGATTCCTTGGAGGGCAATGTGAACAACGTGCCCATTTGAACAAGCAATACCTGCCCATCTGCTGCTGTTGTTGATGCACGGCGGACCGCTCCAGTTCCCGTGCAAATTGGAGTTCGAGCTTACGGAATCTCTCAGCTTCAACAGCGCGTCTCTTTCTTCTGGGTAGTATTCATCAACTTCTGAAGAAGATGTAACAAAATTCACAGCTGAGGTTAATGGATTCTCTCTGTATAAAATCAGCATCACAATAACAATTAGTGCGCTTTTAGTTTTACGCAGATTCATCACGACGACTAGGAGGACGATGAAGAAGATGGATCATGGGATTGATTAATAGCGATCGAGAAAGTTAGACATAGGAAGCTAGGCTAGGTTCTCTTGATTAATGGCGGTCGACAACGTAAAGCTACGCCAGGTTCTGTCTCTGGTTTTTTTTTTTTTTTTTTTTAGGGGGTTGGGGTGAAGATCATGTTGAATCCGCATGTCCAGCAAGTTGTGTCGAGCCTGCTTGGACGTCATATCCTCGTTATTTTTTTTAATTTTTATGATAGTTTGACGAAGAGGGCAAGGCATGGGTTGCAAAGATATCCATTATATAAACAATGTGACAGCTAATGTTAGACTAGTTTGTGAACCATTAGCCCCCATTTTCCCAAGTTTAATTGTAAGCAAAGAACCATATTATATATGAGACTACAATATCCAATGAAATCTATATTATATATTAACATCTCGAAGAGCAAGGGAATGTCAAAGGCCGTGGGAAGTAATGCACAGCAGTTATAAACAACGTGACAGCTAATGTTAGACTAGTTTGTGAACCATTAGCCCCCATTTCCCCAAGTTTAATTGTAAGCAAAGACCCATATTATATATGAGACTACAATATGCAATGAAATCTATATTATATTAACATCTCGAGGAGCAAGGGAATGGCAAAGGCCGTGGGAAGTAATGCACTGCAGTTGCACCAACAATATATCCCATTTTCCCAAGTTTAATTGTAGGCAAAGATCCATATTTGAGATTACAATATGCAATGAAAGGTATATTATGAGGTATTTATTGATTTGCTTCCTGAACTTGTATGCAGCTGCCAATTTCTCTCTGAACTTTCATTTTAGCCGATTACTCATATGAATTTTTTAATTAGCTAATTTCCCTCTTGAATTTGAATTTTAGCCGATTACTCCCTTGAACTTTTATAAATAGTCTATTCCCCCCTTGGCGTTAGATTTTTAAAAAAAAATTCATTCAATTTTTTATCCATCCAATTTTTCATTCTTTTTGGCCTCGTACAATTGTCATTTGTTGTTTCCATAATAAAAATGAATGGAAAATTGGATGAAAACTTTTAAAATCTAACACCCGGGAATAATTGGCTATTTATAAAAATTCAAAGGGGTAATCGACTAAAATTATATTTCAAGGAGGAATTGACTAATTATAAAAATTTAAGAAGATAATCAGTTAAAATTAAAATTTAAAGTAGAAATTAGCAGTTCTATACAAATTCAGAGAATAAATATATTATATTAACATCGTGAGTAGCAAGGGAATGTCAAAGGCCGTGGGAAGTGATGCAATGCAGTTGCACCAATATATTAACTTTACATGTTGTCAAGATTCTTATTCCAGCTCAGCACGGTAATAGGTTATGCTGTCGGTGGGTCCCTGTTTCTTAAACTATACTGTTATTGTGAGAGATTTTATAGTGTATTCGAAACATAAGTCAATTGATACACTCCAATTTGGAATGTCTGTCTGGATACCGAATCGAGCTGTGCTAGCCGACATTCGAAGGGTGACAAAGCCATAAAGTGTAGTGGTGTGGAACATGTGAGTAAATTTAAACCTAAAAGTGTTTAAATGGAAGAGCGCGCATGTGAGTAGGAATGAACTTATTTCATATGTGATATTAGAGTATAAGTAAAGTACGGTAAAAGTAGAATGAGAATTACATCATCGAAGGTAATCTCAAACACCAAGATTTGCTAATAATCCTCATTGATACGAAAGCTCTACTGTTAAAACCTAAGGGGCGAAAAATAAGGGTGAGTAGGCCTAAAAATAAAGCTTTGTAAAACCTTTTTAAAACGTAATAACCCCTCGTCATAAAACATGTATGGTGCGTTTGTTGCACCAGACTGTCTCAGACTGGACTAGCTTAGTGAAGTATTTCGTGCAGTGTCGAACTAAGTCACAGACTATATATTTTTTTTCCATTTTTAATTCACTTTTGGCTTAAAAATTAAACAAAAATTAATAATTAAAGGGTAGTGAAGTCTGGAAATGAATAAACCCAAGCAAATTTTCTTTCCCCTTCATTCCTTTACGGTTCATCGTTTCTGTTCTCCATCATTTTCCCTCTATCAAATTATGCATCAATCTCTTTATTTTCTTCTTTAATTAAGAGAATTTGTTGGTTAACCATTCGCCAAGCCTTCAGAGATTCCAAAAAGAAAGGCCAGCCTTCCAGTAACCAATTAAACCTGCAAATCTCAGAAGAAAAAAAACCCATAAACCAAAAGAAAAAAAAAATCCAAAAACCCAGAACAAAAATCAATTTACTGAGATTGCAAAGCAGTCATGGCGGAGATGACCCAGTCGATGAGGAGGCAAGCTGAAGGCAAAGCCACAACCATGGCAATAACGAAGCAGCGAAGGAGAAGAATACGGCGGAGATGACCCAATCGACGAGGTCATCATTGGAGATGAAAAAGTCGACGAGTTCATCGTCGGAGATGAAGTTGCGCCCGAAGCTGGTGTCGTTGAAATCGAGGTCGGGGAGGTGATTTAAGTAGGACGAAGAAGTTCTTAGCTAGTCTGATGGTTTTTAAGAGGACACGCTAAGAACGGCTAGTGAGGTCGTTAGTGAAAGTGAGTCCAAGTTAATCCCATTAAAACTAGTCCAGCCAAGAACAAACATGAGACTGGACTAATCTTTAGTCTAGTCCAGTCCAGTGAACTTTAGTGAGGGGAAACAAACACCCCTGTATAGTTTCCAAATATACATATTATGTATAGTATGAAAATACTTACCGTAGCCTACAATATCTCAATAATTTAGTACGTCACACAATCTCATAAATAAACATATAATAACCTGGTAATCACAACATCTCGCATAAAAGAACATGTAATATCGAGTGCTTATCGACATATGCTAACACACGAGCTCATGCAGAGATATTCTGACATGAACATAACTGGGTGTAATAATGATTTACGCTCTAGTACTACAATCACGTGAAGGCTGGCGCTATGCGCATCAAATACGAGTCATAATTGCCTATAGTAATCTAGGATAGAACTGGCACCTACAATGGATCCAAAGTGAGCGTACGGTGTGATGTGAACATACATGTGAATAGATAACGTAAATATGATCATATGCCACAATAATTCAACAATTCTAGTCAATATAATACTATTTCCGAGCCGTAAATATAATTAAGCCATTCCCCATAGTCTGCTTACATGTGCATCCTGTAGGATTAATCATAATTTCTCAACAATACTACATTTCCATATAATTGTTAATTTAATTATGGCAACCACGTAGAAAATTCATTAATAAATATATATGTGGAAACTAATAAATATATATACTATATAAAAGAAAAGACCCACTCACAAATACTTGCGAGGTTGCAGCCACTCGAACGAGTAAATACGAATCGCCGATGTTAATCGTACTTAAGCATAATAGAGACCCATTAGTAAAAATCAATTAAAAACATTTGAATTTGAAGAAACTGACGACGGATTTGAAATTACCGCATCGAAATATGCTAAGAATGGTCAACCCTAAAGAGTCTACTAAGAAGGCTTCGACAGTCAACTACGTTAAAACTTTGGAATTTCACTAATTGGATTCCAAAAATGGACTCAAAGCGTCGAAATTAGCCTAAGAGAGTTTCAGAGAAATTTTCAAAAAAAGTCGACAATTAACTTTAACGAAATATTCCATCCTCAGACGAAATATTTTGTTAAAGTTAACTGAAAAGTTAACAGAATATTCCCTTAGAATATTCCCTCCAAATTTTGAAATGGACCAGTACCACGAGGATACGATAAAATAATAGCTCATACGCATCTCAAAATGACAATCAATGGAAGTCAACAATCTCGCCTCTAGGAGCATTTTCGTCCATTCACTCCTTTAAAATTAATAAAATAGTAAAATTAAGGACAGGTTGTTACACCAATACGCTACATGTTATTATACAACTAGAGAGACACTTGAAAAAAAATATTTCCTTCAACTATATAATGATATGTGCTATACTGTTCCATATTCTAGACACATTGAAAATTTATGTTGTTATACCATGAACAACTTCAACTCATTTAAATTCAAATGTAACTTCATAGTTCATATTTTTATTTTTGTCTTAACTTAATTATTCAGTTATTGTTACCAGGGAGAGAGAAAGTGGGTGAAGGTAACTTTTTACTTTTGGCAGTATTTACTTGGTTATAAATGCTAAAGATACTATTTATTTAAATTATATTTTGTTAATTAGTGCCATGATTGAACTTTTTCATCAGTAATTTAATAATTGGGAGTTTTAACGAAACACTCTTGGTACTGTTCACTTTTAACGAAAAATTATATTTTTACCTTTCTCTGGTACTATTCACTATATCTTTAAAAAAGACTTTTCATTAAAAAGATAATTTTTTTTAAACTTTTCGTTAATTTTTTTTAATAATTTCATCCATCAACTGCCAAATTGATCTACAAAAAATATTTTAAATAGAGGGTTACTCTAACATCATCAATATTTATTTAAGCCCGTTCCACTGCCAGGTCCAAATGGCCTTGCCGGGTTTTCTTACATAGTAACATTAAAGTTAGGAGTCCAAAGGCCCATCCCAGCCTTCCAGGCCCAGTAACACAAAGTGTGATCCTAACCAACCCCAGATATTTAAGCTTTTAGGTTTTTGGGTTCTTCAATTTTCATTCAACTTTCCCTCTTCCATCTGAAATCAGCAATATCAATCAGTTTTACACTTTGCTGTTCAAAGGTATGTCTTCTTTCGGATAAAAGTTCTTGCAGTATTTTGGCCTTTGTGATTCAAGCTTGAACATGTATTACTACTAGAGGTTGCGACTGTAATAATTGTTATCAATTTTATTTATTTGTTTTTCAAGCGAAAGCCAGAAGGCTTAACACTTCAGCGCTTCGGGGTGTTTTACAGGTTCATTCTTTACTGATAGGAATGGTGATTTTGAGAATTGTCGGGGTTTCTAGGAGCGACAAGCTTATGCTTTAGTTTTCGGGAAGCAATAACTTGAAATCAGGAAAAGATTAGTTTTGTTGTGTATAGGGTTTACGGCTTTTGCTATTGAAAGAAAGATTTTGTTTTTTTTTTACAACGGCACACTCAACTCAAATTCTTTAATGCGGTGGCTGGTTTTGTATTGTATATGGATTAATTACGGCTTTTTGTTATTGAAAAAATGAAAGATTATGTCTTGGTAAAGACTGGTTGGGGTTGGAGGTGTCAGGCTTTATGTGTTTGATCTTTGGGATTATCTATCCCTTATATACCATTTATATACCTTTACCCTTATAAAGCTACAATGAATGTCTCCAGGCTCCAACTTTAAAAATTTATTGGTGTTTTTTATGGATTTTGTTTCCCTTAGATGGGTGTTACTGATTCTGAAATCTCTCTCTCTTGCAGTTAAACTTGTTCATTACAAGTCTTGCGCAGAAAACTCATAAATATGTCCAGTGGTCCTGGTCTTGAGTCACTCGTTGATCGTATGAAATCCTTCTCTCTCCTTTATTATTTTTCAAATATCGATGCTTTTGACTCTTATGCATGAATATAGTTAATCCTTCTATCCTATAGCCCAAGTTTGTGCACCATTAATGCAGTATATATGCTGTGAGCAGTTCAACTTTCTCTCTTTAACAACATTTCTATGTGCAGAAACAATTTCGGTTATCACAAATGATGGACGGAATATTGTGGTATATTACACAATAACAGTAAAATGCACCTGCGCCCTATCAACATTCAAAAGTACCTTTTACATCTTATTAATCGAATCGGTTTCTTGTGAACAATTTTTTTGTTTTTATTTCAGGGAGTCTTGAAAGGCTTTGACCAGTCTACTAATATCATTCTCGATGAATCTCATGAACGTGTTTTCTCTACAAAGGTTTGCATCTTCACTGTTACAAGCTTCCCCCTTCTAGCGTCATCTTTGTTTACTCCTTTTTGTAATTGGACAAAAGGAAAGGAATGTGGAATCTAATTTCTGGCAGGCGGAAGTTTTTCTGATTTTCCCGATATTGAGCATTTGTTATTTTCCTCATTAAGTTGAGGATCTTAAGTGTTGAATAATACTTCTGTGATTTATCTCTACCGCTAAATATCGTGCTCATTCGGGTTTACTTATGGTTTCCAAATCAGCATATACAAAACATACATTCGTTTTATTGTCCCACTGACACTGGGTTAACTTGTATTTCTTAATTGGTGGCACAACTTTTTTCATACTTATCGGTCTTTCCCAGTCAGTTTTCGGGTTTGCTATGGAATCATCAACTTGACCCAAAATAAATTCTTGTATTTCTGACCGACAGGAGGGCGTTCAGCAACTCGTGTTGGGGTTATATATAATCAGAGGTGACAACATGTAAGTGTCAAAATCTTTTATTCTATTTACTATAGTTTCCAATGGGTTGAGGGAAGTAATGTGGAATGAGTTTCTACAAATATATGTATGTACTTCCCTTCTAAGTTATCAGTATCTTCCAATTGTTGCAGAAGCATTGTTGGGGAATTAGATGCAGATCTTGATTCTACTGTTGAGTGGTCGAAGATGAGAGCTTATCCCCTCAAGCCTGTCATCCACTGATTCAGCATGAAAATCAGAGCGGTTGTAGACTCGATGAATTGTGACCTACCAAATAAATGTTGTGGCATATAGGTATACAAGGATGAGATTCTGTTTTGTTATGTTCATGCATAATAGGTTTCAAAAGTGTTTCCTAATCATATCATTTTCTGAAACACCGATGTGATCAAGCAGAATTATTAGCAAAAATCTTACAATTTGCTTTCTTTTTATGACTTGGTAACCAATTACATTCTAAAAATAAGGATTTTTATCACAAATGGTCCCTGAAATTGACTTTTACCATCAAGATGATTCCTGAAATTGAAAATCAATCAATATAGTTCTTGAAAATAAGTGTCGCAAATCAATATAATCCTTCTGCCACAATTCTGTTAAAAAATTTGTTTTGTAAAATCAATATGATTCTTCTGCCACAATTCTGCACAATGAATTTTTTTTTCTTATACTAGGACCTACTATAGAGAGATTCATTCTATAAATTTTTAAAGGCACAAGGTTTAACCAAGGCCTAAGAGGGGTTTGGAACTAGTTTCCAATCAATAATATACGGACCTTGGTTATAATCTCATTATCTCAAGGTAGACCTCGTCGTTCTTTGAGTCACCAGACCACTAGGGAAGCGTTGAACAAGCTTTCCAAGATTAAGGTTGTGAGGATGTTGATCGCCTAAATGTTAACGTTGATGTCTTAGAAGTCGTTGCCAATTAGTCATGCTGTCACCAAAGGTGATGTTGATCTAGGTTCAATTTGGTGAAGGGCGTCGAAGTGTGTATAGATGGGTGTATTGAGATTTTTTTTATAGAGAATAGACAGCGAATAAGGTAGAGGAATGTGGCTGGGATTGAAGGTGATTACAGAATTGGGTTTTTCGGTTCACAACTTTTTATTAACTATTAAATTATTAAACCTATTTGTAGTTTTTTTATAAATTTAATTAGACTTGTGTGATCCATTTGAGTCACATCAGCACATAACAGAATTTTTGACAGAATGACTACATTGATTTGGGATACTTACTTGCAGGACTACATTGATCGATTTTCAATTTCAAGGACCATTTGTCGCAGGTCAATTTCAAGGACCATTTTGATGTCACGAATCAATTTCAAAGACCACTTGTGAGAAAAGAAGACTTATGGGACCCATTTACGTGTCATATCAACACTGAACAGAATTGTGGCGAAATAACTACATTGATTTGCGACACTTATTTTCAGGGACTACATTGATTGATTTTCATTTTAGGGACCATCTTAATGGTGATGGTCAATTTCAGGGATCATTTGTGATAAAAACTCCAAAAATAAATTTAGTTTGTGAAAACTTAGCCTATGTTGATGAAAAATTGTAGTCAATATAACAAGAATGCCAAATTCGATAGATCACCAAGAAAAGTTTTCCAGTTTGATTGTGTATGGTTATATTAACATTGAGCATGATTTCTGCACATCTTTTTTTTCTTTTTTACACATTTTTGTTTATTTGAGTAAACAGGAGGCACAGGAGAAGAAAAAAGATGTGCAAATATTGGTTCTTTATAAACATTTGTAAACACCAAAAAGTAGGACAAAAACCTCAATGCTAAAGGAACATAAAGTTTAACCTTACACTAATTGAACTAGAAATTTTGATAAAAGTTAGAATTTATAAATTGACAAACCAATTTTCTAGTTTGGATTTATAAACATAGAAATTTAGAATTTAGATTTTCCACGTGGAAAAAAAACTTAGAATTTAGGACCCTCAATTCCCAAGTTTAAATTCCATGTCAATAGATATTGGCACACTCCAACCCAGAATGTCCACTGGACTTCGAATCGAGTTGTGCTGACTGACACCAAGAGGGTGACGAAGCCATAAAGTGTAGTAATGTGGAAAATGTGAGTAAATTTAAACATAAAAGTGTCTAAATAAAAGAGTGCGCTTGTGCGGGACTGAACTCATTCCACATGTGATGTCAAAGCATAAGTAAAGTACAAGAGAGTAGATTGAGAATTATACCATCGAAGGTAACCTCTTGCACCAAGATTTGCCAAGAATCCTCGTCGATACGAAAGCTCAGCTATTAAAACTTGGAGGCGCAAAAAATAAGGATGAGTGGGTTTAAAAATAAAGGTTTATAAAAATCTTTTTGAAAACATTGTAACCCCTTGCCGGAAAACAAGTATAGTTTCCAAAATATACATACTTCGTATAGTATGAAAACACTTACTATAGCCTGCAACATCTCAAGAATTCAATACGTCACAAAATTCGTAAATAGGCACATAACTTCTAGTAATCACAATATCTTGTAGAAATAAACATATCACATCGAGTGCTTATCGACATATACTGACACATCAGTTCATGCGGAGATATTCTAACATGAATAAAGCTGGGTGTAATAATAATTTATGCTCTAGTACTACAATCACATGAAGACTGGCGCTATGCGCATCACATATGAGTTCCAATTGCTTATAGCAATCTAGGAAAGGACTGACACTTACAATGGATCCAAAGTGAGCGTACGGTGCGATGTGAACATACACGTGAAAGACTGGCCTTGACCCGAGCAAGTACTAACACCAGTGTAGCTCACGATGAGCAGAAACGTAAATAGAATCATACATCGGTAAATTGATAATTCACGTCACCATAATACTATTCAAGGCTATAAATATAATAAAGGCATCAATAATAATACACATACTTGTGCATCTCGTAGGATGTAGCATAATTTCTATCAATGCGCCAAAACTTATAAACGTCAAGCTAATCTAGGCATATCGTAGCAAATCCTTTATGAAATATGTAAATGGAAATATATATATATATATATATCCTACATAAAATAAAAGACCCACTCACAGATACTTGTGATGCTAATATGAAAAGATCATCTTTAAATCCCAATCGATTGAAGTTCACCATAGTAAATCCATATTGATTGGTCTCCATTCCTCGTTGACTTTCACTATTAACCCATTCGCACTTAAATAACATCACAGCTCGACCCCTATCTCCTGCCTCAGTATGACCACAATATTTAACCTTAAACATATCTACAACTTTGCCATAACAATTCACTTGCCCAATTACACCAAGAACATTTGCAGGTACAAAGACACCGCAATTTTGATTCTTATGCTTATCATCCACATATTTTACACGAAATCTGAACCCATGAACAATGTAACTTTTATATATACTCACAACCCTACTAGGATAATTAGCTAGCCAATGCAAGTCTTGAGATATCAATGTGTCATTAGGATGACATCTTGAATTCATCTTGTAGACAGTGAAATTTCAGTAAATAAATGTTGACCAATGGTCAAAATTTTAACACTCGTGTATTACATAAATTGTACACATATTGTGTGATTCGACGAAAATTCGAAAAGAGTTAGAAAAGCTGTCAAACAGGACACGTGTCAACACTTGGCAGAGACGGCTTATTTCATCTGGGATATTATATTCAAAATTAGGCCTTGGAAAATTCTATAAATAGAACCCAATTTCATTCATTTCAATGGACCAATTCACAAATACATTTCTCTACTCCCAAATTGGAAGAGAATTCTTTGGAAGTTCGTTCTTCGTTCTTCGTTCATCGTTCATCGTTCTTCGAGATCAAGCTCCGACGGCCCTTGAAGCAACATTCATCCACCTTCCAAGATCAAGCCCCGACGGCCCTTGGATCCACACATCCATTCTTCAAGAATCAAGCCCAAAAGCCCCTTGAGGTTCATCCATCGTTCATCGTTCATCGTTCTTCGTTCGTCATTCACCCATCTTCCAGAATTAAGCCCCGACGGCCTCTGGATCAACAAATCATCCAACTTCAGAATCAAGCCCCAACAGCCCCTGAAGATCCATCCGTCATTCAACGTTCATCCAACTTCAAGAATCAAGCCCAAAAGGCACCTGAAGAAGCGTTCATCCGCCAAACTTCAAGATCAAGCCCAACGCCCCTTGAAGAACAGTTTATCCAAAGAATCAAGCCCCAACGGCCCTTCGGATCAATAGCCCATCAAATCCACAAATCACTATCTCACGGAGATCGAATCAGAGGACCAAATCAAATAGAGATTGTAACCCCAAACAAATTCATTAATACAAATATTATTTTGTACACGTGTTCTTGTTCCTTCAGGAAATTTTCGTGTTTACACATCTGTAATAAGAGTGAAGATAAAAGTTGACATGATAACTATAAACATGTTATAATTAAAATGTAAAAATAGAAATAAATAATCACTGAAATCTGAAGGATGCCTCATAAACTCATCCTTAGGACATTCAGTAGCGTGCCACCCTATATATTCAGCTGTATGCTTCGACATAAAAAACCGCTGCAATTGTGCTTTTAAAGGAAAATATCACATAACCTTAGCTGCGATTTTTTTTCCTTAAGCTATCCTCTGCGTTGGTAATTTTATATCTTGATTGACCACAAACCGAGCACACGGTCAACTATGAAGTGTCTTTCTAATAGATTATGCAATCATTGGGACACACATAAGTTTTTTTGCCTTATAATAGGATTCAGGTAAACAATCCCTTTCAGGCAACATTCTTTTAATTAACTCGAGTAAAGTGGTGAAAATCTCTTATGGCATTCCCGCTAAACACTTAATCTGATACAGCCTTACAACCGCTTCCAATTTCTTAAACTCCTTACAACCTAGCCACAAATCTTGATCTGCCTCTTTAAGCAATCTAAAAAAAGTCTCCACCTCTTTTGGCCACCCTTCCCCAATAGGGGGTTTAGTAGACGGCCTAACATCTTATTCTGTTAATGGTTGGACAAATATATCATTAAGAAAATCATGCATACTAGTCACCTCATCTCCTGTTTCTTCTTCTCTAATTGCCACATTTTGCTCTCCAATGTTAGGCTCACCATGATGTCACCACCAAGTGTTTTTATAATCTTTATCCATATCATACAATACAAGATGTTCAACAATAGTGTTCCTAACAAAAGTATATCGATTACAACATCTTTTGCAAGAACATCTAAACTTATTGGGGTCAACACCATTTGTAACTGCCTGATCCAAAAATAAATTAATTTTAGCTGTATACGCTTCCAAATTTCAAGGTATCGTCAACCAACTCTTGTCTATGTTTTACCACTTTACAAGGCAAAATATTACGTTGACACTAAGATCCCTACAGTCTTTCAATCCCTATTATGTAGGCATAACTATTAAATTTTTCAATTTCTATCTTTCAACCCTCGAACTCTATCATGATTGCAATCTTTTAATTTTCAACATCTATTATAGTAAAAACCAATTAAAATAACAACAAAAAGTTATCAAAGTTATGCTCATCTAATTTTGATTGTTTGTTAAATTCAAGTTTTGAATATCCTCATAACAATTACAATTAGAGTGCAAAAAATAATAATTTAACATAATATATTCTTATATTACTAAATATTATCATATTATGTTATCTTTAATATTGTTAATTTAACAGAAATGTTTATAAATATTATTTATTTCCATTTTCTCATAACAATTCAAGTGACAAAATTATTTAATTTAACTAAATATTTATTAATTTAACATAAATCGTAGAAATTTATCTAAATCTTAAATTAGAATTTTTAAATAAATAAATTTGTGTATTATACAATTTAAAAGTTAAGGAATTTAGTGATAGAAACCTGAATTATGGAAGAATTCCGTCGTCGATCAATTCATTATGTCCTCAACCAGCTCAAATAAAATCCCTACAAAATTAAATTGTAAATAAAAATTAAACATAAGAAGAGAAAATAAAAATACTAGAAGCAAAAAAAACTTACTGTGGCGAAGAAGGGATTAATGAAGTTGGAAGAACAAATAAGAAATATGCGAGAGAAGAAGAAGAAACAGGGGAGGGTTTACAAATTGGAAGAAGAAATAATAAAGATGCAAGAGAAGAAGATGAAAACACGGGGATCCGTCGCCTACAACTGACACTAGGTTTCAAAATATTTTAAAAAATTAAAACTATGTCGGCTACAACCGACACCGGCTTTGAAAATATTTCTTTTAACCGACGCTAACATTATGTCGGTTACAATCGACACCGGGTTTCAAAATATTTAATAAAAATTAAAACCTATGTCGGCTACAACCGACACTGTCTTTGAAAATATTTAAAAACTACCATTAGTGTCAGCCAAAAGCGACACCAGTCGTCTTTTAACCGACGCTAACGTTATGTCGATAAAAAGCAACACGGTTTTTTTATTTTTTTATGCAACGCTATTATTAAAAAATATTAAAATATATGTCGGTTATAAGCGATATTAACAGTTTATGTCGGTTACTATCGACAGTAATTCTAACACCATGTTAAGTGTGTCAGAATGTCTTATCCACCACTATGTTATATAAAATCGACACCAACCACCAATACAATAAGACCCTTTTGTAATAGTGACCGTTGCCACCACCACCCACCATCAAGGATTTTAGTTTTGGTTTTGATAGACATTATAGCCAGTCCAAATTTAGAGAAATGTTCATAAATATCTTGATCTTGATATCGATGAAGATATCGTTTAAAATATCAAATCATGGAAGCTTGCTAAAATTACTTTTCAAATTTCTACAATTTTCTCAACTACCATGTTCAGAAAATTGTTTTTATTGCCTCTCAATTTCAAATTACACCTGTCTTCACACAGTAAATTTTCTCCCTCTTAATTATCTTTTCTGATCTGATAGTTTGTTTCTTCACAATTCATCACAAGATGTTCATGGAATATTCACATACTTTAAATTGTTCCCTTTTTTTTCTTCATTTACTGGGTTTCTACACTCATTTTTCAATTATTTGAAGTGTCTTTGATGGTTTTTAACTGGTGTGGTTCGTCACTCTACATGTTCAATTTACGCAGGCACTCCACTCAACTCCTAGCGTTAAGAGTGAAGCCAACCTCTTTATTGCACCAAAATCGTTAAACAATAAAGAGGTGACTCAAATATATATTGGGTTTTCATGATTCAACACACACACACACACACACACACCACACATATATGTTCATGAAACTAACTAGTATATTCTCGTATACATATTATATATGCACAGATCACTTTGAGGAAGGACAGCAGCGGGAACAAGAACTCGTGGATATTTTACTCGGCAGGAGATATATTCGAAAATGGGGCTTCTTGCGCCCAATCAGGTACAGGTGGAGCGAAGCCACAATATAACACGGAACAAACTTTCCGAGTTGTTGATGCCAAATCCGTCCGGTCATTGACAAGGTCATCTGGTGCTTTAACATGCATCAACAAATCCAGATGCTAATTATGTGTCAGCTGGCTGACTCATTGTGGGATCATCGGACCAATAACACTCGAATTGATGTATGGCGTAATGAAATAGCCCTTGTAGTATTAATTTCTTGCTTGTTTTGACTGATGGAGTGATAAATTTTTGGATCACTTTGAAGTCTTTGTTACAGCAATTTAATTACATATATTGAAAACGAAATAGGAGTGTGTACACAATGAAAATTACAAATGAAAAAAAATATGAATAACTCTGATCCCTGGACTTCATCCCCACTTGTTCATGTCGACCGTCTAGTTAAGCAGATCTGGAAGCCATTCACTAAACGAGCTGAAGGAAAGAATGACATCCGGTCTTCTTTTAGTTGGGTCCATCTGCAGAGTGCAAATCCATATGGTTTAAATAAGTTGGGATTATAAGAACTATAAAGATTTCCAGAAGAATATATTATTTAGTGCATGGAGGTTTTTACTGTTTTTGGTGATTGTATGATATTTCTTTAATATTAACTCAAGTTCTTGTATATTATATGAGGATTACCTATATGTTGTAACAAAGTAATGGAGAAAAAGGGTAATTTGAAGGCGAGCCAACTCAGCCCCTGGACAGAATCTGGCCCCTCCTCCAAAGGGTGCAAAAAATGGGCTAGTTCTCCAATTTCTTTTCTCCTGCACAAAAAATTGTGACTTCCACGTACTACTAAATATTTAACCAAAAAAGAAAAAGAAATGTAATGTAATATTAATTCATATGACAGAGAACATTACATATAGAAAGAATATTCTATCTGGAGACTAACCTGATTTTCAAGATCCATCCATCTCCATGGATTGAAAGTGAGGGATTCTCTGTACACATTTTCATCCAAATGAACTGCTGAAAGGAAGGGAACAACAAAGCATCCTTTGGGGATAACATAGTCTACCAACAAAAACATTCATGACAACACAGTTAAAATCCACTAATCGAACTACGTACGTTACGTACGTAGCTTTATGAATTCTTAAACAAAAATATATACCTTGGTACACAACGTTTTCTTTTGCCTCCCTCATTAACCAAATTGCAATTCCTCCGAGTCGAAGTGTTTCATCAATGACCTATACATATATTAGTGATTACTGAGGAATGCTAGCTGGTACACAAACATCATACTATCATGATTAGTATAATGGAAGACACTAGAAGAAAAGGGGCAACTTCCGTTGTGCAAATGTGGTTGGTACTTGAATAGCTACTACATAATTAAGCGTAACAAAAAGTAAAAACAATAATAGTACCTAAAAGCATAGATACACAAAAAATCACAATTTTAGACATTTTATCACGTTTTCTGTATTAACTACTAAATTACACGCTTCATTAAGTGAATATTACCTCTGTTTCTTCTAGTGAAAAAACAGTTACCTTTGATAAGTTAATAGAAAAGTTCATTTGTGTCTCAGATTCTTGGCCCCAAGTTCATTTTCAGATTGGTACGTACGTTTACATTGGAGTTTCTTTTCTTTAAAATTTAGGGAAGATAAAAACTTGATATGAGATCACGGCATGCTGTCATAATTAGGGTATGTGGTGATAAAATTGAAAGATAAATGATACATACACATTGAGTAAAAGACATTGCTTTGTAATCCTGCCATGTAAGAGTTTTTTCTCCAACAGGTTTGCTTCGGAAACTGTCTTGTTCATCCTGTCATGAATCAATTTAATTTAAATGAATAACTTGCTTCTACATCCAAGGGATCTTAATTATAAAGAAAGAAAGGATAGAGTTGACCATGTACATGTTAAATTGACAATATTTGATATGCCATGAGTATATTTATGATCTGTGATCAATGTCTGATCTTGATTACACGTTTCATCTATCTACAGAAATGCTCTTCTAAGGTCCTTATTTTGAGGACCTGTGAGGTCATATTTCATTTCAACCCCTAAAATTAATCTGATTGTGAAATAATCCAAAAAATGATATTATCCATGTTACAACATAACAAAATAATAATTTTGATAAAAAAAAAAGAAAAAAAAAAGAGTTTCAGGCGTGAATGTCATATATCTGTTATGTTGTAACATGGATAATATCATATTTTGTTATTATCCCTGTTACAACATTATTATTTTGTTATGTTGTAACAGGGATAATATCATATTTTGGATTATTTCACAGTCAAATTAATTTTAAGGATTGAAATGAAATAGAACCTCACAGGTCCTCAAAATGAGGACCTTAGGAGAGCATTTTTGTCTATCTATATGAGAGTCTATTTTTTCAAACATGCCCACTCATGAATACCTCACACAGGAAACCGATTTTCACATATAAAATTAGTCAGTTCATTATGTCGGAGCTAAAACTACTTTTTAAGAGCCCGGGCATCATCATTCCTTAGACCCAACACTACTTTTTTGAAGGCCTAATTATTCAATAACCCTATGCTAGAGTCAGCGCAAATTTTCGAAACCCAACTTAAGAAAGCAAGTTTAAGACCAGTAAGCCAGGACGTGCCACGAGAACATGTTTTGATACCATGATAAACTTTTTAGCTCTTGCATGGTCCACTATCAACATAACCATTATTTGTCCCTAACTTATCCACATATTGCTTGATGTGCGGTTTCACTATAAAAGGTCTCGATGATACTAGAACTGAACCTCTCACATATAAATTGTGTATTATTTTGTTACATTTCTAATGTGAAACTCTATTCTCTAATATGTAAATAGTACACACGTAATGAGTTAATTTACTCTCCATAAACTATATTACCAATTAATTTTAAGGTAAAATTTCAATTACTTTGTAATATTAAGAAGAAAAATATTACAACATGTTACCAATTTTACCATTAATTAGCAGCAAAGTGTAACACAAAAAGACGAGGAACCTAGCTAGCAATATGGAAAAGTTAGGTTCGTACCACTAATTGTTTCATTGCTCTGGGACACTGAGTAAGGAAATAGACTGCAAATAGCATTGTTTTAGCAGTTGTTTCATTCCCAGCAAAGAGAAGGTTGATAATGAAGTCTGCTACAGCTTCATCCCCTAAGCTTTCTTCCTCCAACAGTCTTCCAAGAACGCTATTGCCAACTTCACCTTGTTCTCTGTAATTTTGCGTTATCCTATTTATCTTGGTTATGATTTTTTCCCTTGCCTGCCAAAACATTAATTATACATTGGCTCACAGTTGATTACTACAAAAGTGAAATTATTCGAACTTGGGATCTCTTTCAACACTGGTAAGAGAAAGTACAGTTAGACAAAGAGTTAGCCGTTTATATAATATTGTTACAAGAAGATACTTGCATCCACCCGTTGCAAATAATGTATTTCAAGATCATTTCTACAAAAAATCATTTGTATCACATAGATTGTTTAGTCATTCAAATGTACTAAATAAATGGATGGTTCATCATAAATTCAGACACATACACCCATTTCAATAACTGAACAATCTCCGATTCGAAATGATATTTTTGTAGGGATGATCATTAAATGAAGATTAAAAAATTAAACGGTTCCTATTATGAATTTGTACAGTGAAGATACATTATTCACAAAAAGTAGATATATATGTGCATACCCCATGGGGTGAACCTATTTGTCCCCACCCACTTGTAATAACATACTTCCAATGTACAACTAGCATAATCAATCGGAATCATTCATTTTATTTATTTATTATTGTCTAAGTATCACTGTAAAAATCATTTTATATGGTGACCATTTTGTCGTCTATATGTGTCGAACAAATTGACAATTTTGATTAAAAAAATAGTTCATCGTGATAAACCGTCTATCGTACAATGCATATGTATGGTTAAACAATCTCTAAATTGAACGATTTTTTGCAATAATGATCTTTAGAGGTTGATTATGAGAATAATTTTTGAACGGTAAAAGTATGTTAAGCATGGACGTGAAGATTTCACCCATCGGGTGGATACAAGAAAATTAAGGTTAGTAATCTTTTAGTGTGACAATTGATGATCTTGATGAAATAATAATTAAGCAAATTATATGTGTTTTGATAAGATACAATTTCAGCCTTTGGATGATGAAATATCTTAAAGTTTAAATATCTGTTAAAATTTGTGAAATAGTGATGCTACAGAAACTATTTGCTTAAATCATATTTTATAGACAAAATGATGTGACATATAATAGTTGAATTCATAATTTAAATCATTAACTAATATCTAATTATCAATTGCCACATCATATAGTGTACACAATATGGTCTAAAAACAGTATCCCTCTAGCATTTTTCTTCGTGAAATGTGTACCTTCATGGCAGTGTGGTATGCAAAACCAGGCAAGTTGATTGGAAGAGAGAGACAACCATCAACGAAGTCGGAGAACAGTTGAGCCATCTCATTAATCTCTGAATCGCTCGACGCTCCCAAAAGTTGATTAACCATTAGATTTATAGCCACCTGCCAAAAGAACAAAACAACAATAAAATTGGTGAATGAATTAATTAAATTTATTGAAGAAAAAGTTAACAAAAATGAAAGAAAGGAAAAGAGAGGAGATAGAATGTAACGAACTTACCTTTCTGCAAACGTCTTGGAGAAGTATCGATTGATTGGTTTGAAAATTGCTCAAAGTTTGAATCATAATCATTTGAATGTCGTCCACGAAATTAAACTTTGATTTAAGTTTGTGGTCTAGGCGCATCATGTTGGAGGCGATTCCGTGGAGCTTTCGTTGTGGCTCTCCGTGCACCGTGATGACACCATTTTTGCCAACCAAATCTTTAAAAGATTTTGGATAACTAGACTGGAACAGTTTCCCTTCATTCTGCATTACAAAGCGGTTGAAGGTTGGATCTGCTGATATCACAGACCATCTTCCAAACAGACTGCATGAGAATATCTTCCCGAGCTTCTGGACCTGTTGTTCAACAAACTGATGGGGGTGGGAACTCGCGACCGCATTGTACCAATTGAAGCTGTCGCCAACGATTGGCCAACCTCTACTTCCTGGTGGCAATTGGCCAACCTTGAGCTTTCTTTTTCTGATCCTTACCACCAACAACTTTGCAACAAAAGAAATGAACAATACTGTGGAGATCAAATGCAGGCAGGTTGCAGCTGGGAAAAGGTTTCCCATTTCCTAGCTTTCGGAACCTGCCAGAAAAATGTATCAGTTGACGTTAACCTAATTGACTATATATACATATATTATATATGTATACACACACGACAACCACTGTGAGATTTTTCAATGTAATCGGTGCACGAAGTGGTACACTACGTGTCACTATACAAATGGTAGGATATATGTGTTACAAAGTTAATAATTTAAAAAATAAAATTTCTCACCACTTATATAAAAATACGTAGTATACCACTCGTGCTCATATCACAATAAAAAACTTCTCGACAACCACTAATAAGTACTTTTAAAAATATACATATAATTCCATAATTAATTACCTAAGCAGGAATCATTGACCAAACTAATCAACACAGTAAAGCCACGTCGAGTTACACAGGTAATAAGTTATTCTTCGTTGTACACACTGATATATGTGTACAAGTTTCAAGTTTGGAATTAATGCAATATCGTAATAGAGCTGGCCATCAATTATCTGAATTCTCAAGGAAGAATCACTAACCCATATTTTGTTTATTTCTAGCTGCACGTGTATTGTTAATAGACTCCATTTGTATATGCCTTTATTTTAATGAAATATCTAATTCTTTCTTTTTTATCTTAATATAATTGATTGATATGATAAGTGTGAAACTCGAAACTGAAATGCATATAAGTCATATTTACACTATATTAACAAAAAAGAAATAAATTAATTAACAGAAGATTAGGTGATCAAACAAACAACCAAATGTATAAATTATATAAAATAAAATCCTCAAAGTGCAAAAAATTAAAAGGTGAACTTATAAACAAATAAAATAAAATAAAAAACCTTGAAAAATGTAAAATGTAAAATGTAGTTAGTCCTAGAGTTAAATACGTAGACATCTTCATACTTCGGAATGGGCCTTTTATGTGTGTATTTCAAGTTACAAACTAACTTTAGCTTGTTGTACTGCAAAAGCAGGCATGAAACCAGGCTACTCGTCTTCAAGGTGAAGAGATTCTCACGACGACTATATATGAGAAATCTTAAAGTAAGTTTGATTTTGCTTTGTATATGTTTATATTTTATCCGAAAACACAATAAATAATACATATATAATATTGTTGCCACCTTTAAGTATTCAACACATTTGAGGAGATCCAAGCACATATGATATGCCCGAAGTTGTAAAGCTCGAGAATGAGTTTGTTTGGCAGCAATAGCCTATAGACTATTAGCCAATAGGTTATTTATGCAAAATATCAGCTTTGAGCAACGAACCGAAATGAATGCATGAATATTTGTGGCTTTTGTGTAGGACAAATTTGTCAATTCATAAGATCAGATCGAAACCACTGTGGTGTCACTGGTGTGCATGTACAATGGGGAGACACTAGGCCGGTTAAAATGTCTTAATTAACACAAAACCAAAGAAAATATCTTCTGAAAAATAGAAAGACAGTGGAACCCTGTAGTTTTCAGGCATACTTTCCTCGAATTAAGGTCCTAAATTAGTGCCGTGATATATTAAAAGGAATGGTCCTTACTTTTATTATTATGACCAAATTACGAGTGGTACACAATGTGTGTTTATATAAATTGTGAGAAATTTCATTTTTTTAAGTTATGTACTATCCGTGTTCCAATCACACTAAAAAATCTCTTCAATTATAGGCCAAGAATCTGCAGTTCCCTTTTTGTGTCTCCCATTGTGTCTTCTTGCTAATATTTTGACATATATCTTTGGACTTAACTAAGAAATAACTCTGTTAACTTTTTATTCATTTAAAAAATAAAATAAAAATTCTAAATACAATGAAATACGCGTACGCAAGCGTATTTGCAAATCTGGCGCATCTTCTTCTCAAACTATCATCATGAATCATGACATATGTCTAGGGCTCTGATAAATTGTCAAGCATTCTTTATACTGGTTTTTTGGAGAAATTGTTACTGTCATTCCAAAATTCTCATTTTGCACTCCAAATTTTTTATGTTTAGAAAGAAAAATACACATGTGAGGAGTGCTAAATGAGATTTTGGAGTGCCAATAACATTTCTCTTTTTTACTACAAATAAAATAAAATAAACATGAAGAGGTATATGATATGAGACACGAGGAGAGGGAGTGGACACGAGAGAAAGTGGGAATGGAGGGTTCAAGATTCATATACCGAGACTGATGTTTGCCTCCAAATTGTAGAATTACTGGAAGAAAATTGACGATGATAGGGTTTGAAGATGATAGTCGAGATCAAGAAGAAGATGGACGCCAGATTTACCTTGGTTTAGGGTTTAGGATTTAGGGTTTAGGGCATAGGACATGCATCGAAATATTAGCAAAGAGACACAAAAAAAAGAAACAACAGATCTTTGGCTACAATTATATGCCACCAAAATCTAGCCAAGCATAGTTTTCTTTCCACTCGTAAATAGAAAGTCTTAAGTTTTGTTTTTCAATTTGTTCAAAAAAAAAAGTTTTGTTTTTCAAAATATTTGATATATCTACACTACTTAAGTTTGACTATATGAATAGCGAATTTGATATCGAATTATCATGACCCAATTGGCTCAAGCCCCTCACATCTTGGTGTAAAATATATTTTTAAAATAAACCGTTAGCTATGGCATCTGTGGATGCAAATTTCTTCCTCCTTATTCTTGGACAAAATTGCACCTACAAAATAAATAACACCTTAGGTCAAAGCCAAGAGCCTCACGCGCCCATGATGAATGGGGGGCTTTGGCTGAAGAACCTCCGATGCAAAAGTTAGAATTTTGAGAGAAAAGTGTTTGGCGAATTTTAGAGAATTTTGCAAGAGAATTAGAAATGAGTTTGGAAGAGAATGATGGGTTTTATATAGGGGAGTAGCTGGCCTCTTTGGGAAAGGAAGTACCGGCCACTTGGCTCCTTTGGTGGGCTAGGTTCATGATTTGTATTCAATTGGGAAGAATTGAATAATTAACCAGTTAATTAGCCAATTAATAGGATAATTGCCTAACTGATTAGCTAATCAATATAATAAAAAGGGAAGATTTGGGAGTTACCTTGTGGAGAAGACTTGATGAGGATGGATGAAATAAGTTTTGAGCTGTTACCTATTTTGGGCACTTTTGACTTGGTTGAGAGATGATTACCCACAGCTCACACAAAGGAATCTCGATATGCCTCAAGGGTATTTTTGTCCTTTTCATCCAAAAATCCACGTATTGCCTTGTGATTATCTTTGGCTCTACAAATGCCCTTACACCTGCTGGGCTGCTCGTAGGAAAAGTCAACAGGTGTAGAGATCTTCTTGCTGTAGGAACTTAGGACTGCTTCATATTTTGATGTAATTCCCTATTTAATATGAAATTAGATCCTTCTAGGAAAGGAAAATAAATTTCTCTCAAAGCCTATTTTTAAGTTCACCTTAAGTGGGTTGTTAAATCAACTTTGGAGAGCGATTTATTATACTCTACAAGAGAAAGAAAGCTTAGAAGATATTTGTTCCCCCTCATCTAGCAATCTTCTACATCTTGCATGTGCAAAAGATCGTCTTTCGTTGCTTGCTTTGTCTTCTCCGGCGTTGCATCGATATAAGAAAATTTTAATTTTTCTTATTTTCTTCTTGAATAGTATTGTTGTAGGGCAGCCGTTGAGGTGGTGCGACACTTCTACTAGCATGGGCTAGGAGTCAGCTTGGCATGGGCCAAAGAAGTGATGTGGCAAGGGCCATCGCTTATGCTGCTTGACTTGATTGAAGCCAATGATTGGCTCAACATAGGCCGAGGAAGTGGCGTGGCATGAGCAACGGTTTGGGCTGCCTACCAAAAATGAGGAAACTGCTTGAGTTTGATTTCTCATCTGCCGTAGATAGAGCAGTCAAGGATAAAGCTGCCAAGATCGAAGCTGCTGAAGATGAAGTGTCGGATGACCGAACTATTGAGTGCAAAAGTGGCTGCTGCCCCCTGACCATTTGCTTCCTAGTTGATCTTCAAGCATTCGATCTTTTGAGCTATGTGGCCTTCCACACTAGAGAGCTTACCTATATGGGTGTCAGGGAATTAGTTTACCCTCTCGCACTGGAGAGCAATTAGTTTATCCTCTCGCACTAGAGAGCAAACCCATATGAGTGTTGGGGAATTAGTTTACCCTCTCGTACTAGAGAGCAAACCTAAATGGGTGTCGGGGGGATTAGTTTACCATCTCGTAGTGGAGAGCAATTAGTTTATCCTCTCCTACTGGAGAGCAGACCCAAATGGGTGTCGGGAAATTAGTTTACCCTCTCACACTGGAGAGCAATTAGTTTATCCTCTCGCACTGAAGAGCATACCCAAATGAGTTTCGGGGGATTAGTTTACCCTCTCGCACTAGAGAGCAATTAGTTTATCTTCTCGTACTGGAGAGCTTACCTATATAGGTGTCGGGGAATTAGTTTACCCTCTCGCACTAGAAAGCATGGAAGTCGTTGTTGTGAGTGCAGTTGAGGAAAGCTGAGCTGCTGGATAAATGAAATAATCCTCAGTCTGCGAAGTCTTGTTTGGCGATCTACTTCAGACTTCGAACTGCTTATGGAACCTGCGTAAGGTGTAAGCGCAGTGAGCTGCTCCTAGAATTATTGTGCCATCATTAGGTATTTCGTCGTGTTCCCTTTTGAGGCTTGGTTTGTCACATCCCGACCCAGGTCCCACCATAACCTAGGCTCGACTCCATCATAGTACAATATTATCCATTTTGGGCCCCAACCATGCCCTCGCGGTTTTATGAAAACACATATATATCATGATAAACATAGGTTTTTCGAAACCTAGCATGCCATGCAATGTCTCAAATCATAACTTGTCTACATACGTAATCACTAGTGAAAAATGTCCACATATCCCTCCAGACCCTATGCCATCTCCCCGTCCCTGAACATACAGTCAGAGGAAAATATCATTTCAGGCCCCGTGACAGCTCCCCATCCCTGTGCTAAATAGCCAGAGGAAAAACACTTCAGGCCCTATGCCAACACTACTCGTCGCCCGGGACCGACCGGAATCTATCCCTACGTCTCGTAGCAGAAATTGGGACCACTAGGTAAGTACAAAACCAGTGAACATATATGTATTGAAAAGCAATTTCATAGTATAAATTCATCCGTCATCTATACTATAAAGAAGTGTTCGAAATGTATTCTAAATATCATATCATCTAGCAGATATTATATAAAGAATATAGGTTATAAGAAAAATAATAATAATTCAAAATAGACTTAGTAAGCACGATATCTCATAAAGCATTTCATAAAACATACTCATTAAATCATGTTTCTCATGTATACATTTTTACTATTAAAACATGCATTTTTAGAAAAGGTCCACTCATTATACTTCGTCGTCCCCACCTCAACCTGTGCTCAATTCCACTATAGCACGATATTGTCCACTTTAGGCCCCGAGCACGCCTTCACGGTTTTGTTTCTGGGAACTCACACGAGAACTTCCTAGTAGGTCACCCATCTTGGGATTGCTCTCACGCGAACTCGCTTAACTTCGGAGTTCCTACGAAACCCGAAGCCAGTGAGCTCCCAAAAAGCCTTGTGCTAGATAGAGATGAGAATATAAATATAAGGCTTACAGTATCCTCACCCTTGGGCGATGTGGGATCTTACATGGTTAGCGTGAGCCACAGGGCAAGATCGGCACGGCTGCTAGCCATGGTGCAAGATTGGCACAAATATGAGCCATGGTGATAAATCAATGGTTATCGGGAACCGTGGAGCAAGTAGGCACGGTTGTGAAAGTAAGGCTTGGGCCAGGTTATGTGCAGCAAAAGGAATTGGACCACTAGGTCTGTGATGCTCGACTACTGATGATGTGCTGCTTCAATATTGAATCGTCTGGAGTGTTAAGAATAAGGCCTACCTCCAGTTCTTGGTAGTTAGGCTGGTGTGTCTTTCTGGTACTTGTCTGCCCCCGGCGCGCCATTAGGCTGAGCTGTTGTGTTTGTCGAAACAAAAGTTGTCTTTGTATCCGGCAATCTATGTGGGATAGTTCTGTCTGCTCGATTTTGCCATTGAAAGATGACTTGCTTATGTTGGTCATGTTTTATCCAAGTGCCTTGTTAGTAGCTTCTTTAAATCACATAATTGCTCGGTCAATAGCCTTTCTACTTCTTCCTAAATTTACCTTTGCTGAGGTAGTGGAACTTTTGGCTGCCCACAGTCGTGACCTATTGGTCTAGGCCACTTTTCCTTATGCTCGACTAGTCTGTACCGTGGCTGCGGTGCACGTGGGATGTTTCTGGCAAACGAGAGGGTTGTTTGCAGGCCACCGGTTGAACTTGAGTTAGATTGAGTGACTGTTTCTCTTCATCCGCCATGTTACCTAATCCGATGTGAGGTGAAGACCGCTCCTTGCGAGCCTAGTTGTGAATGAACACTTCCATGGAAGATTGTCTATGTTGATAATCGGAGTGTGACCTCAACTGTGAACGTATGTTTGTCCGTGAGCTTGATCAGGAATACACGCTTCTCCGTACGTTAGGACGAGAGTATACGCTATCCCGATGACCCAGGCAGGAGCATAAGCCGCTAGAACGTTCGAATCTTGGCTGGTTGTGGGGCTGCTTATCGGAACGCTGCTAGAGAGGTTCTTTGTCTGCCATTGTCCTACTTCGGGACACCTCGTCAAGGGCACGTTGCATCTCAGTGCGCTGCAAAAGTTGATTCACCAAGGTCATCTATTGTACGAGGGCGCTCATCAACTCTATAACTTGTCGAGGCAAGTGTTGTTCTCCATTTGGGTTAGAAAAGCTTGGAAAAAATGCATCTCCTTGAGCAGTGGAGGTATGGTAGACTCCGGGCGCGATATTTGAGTTCGAATATGTCAAATCCGCAGAGAAATGTGGTGAAAATGCCCCCGGTTCGATCGTAGGTCCTGAAGCTTAAAGCCAAGACGGTTATGCTACTCTTGGGTAGACTTGGGCTGTTTGGGGAACCACGGGAGTATGCTAGGCCGTGGGAGCAAGCTGGGCCGCGAAAGCAGGCTGGGTCGCAAAAGCAGGCTAGGCCACGGGTGTAGGCTACTCAGCGTGTGATGCATGCGAGTGCGAGGCTTGGGCTCGGCTTGGCAATGCGTTGGGCTCACGTTGGGCTTGGAGTGACATGGCTTGGGTCATGGCTTTAAGCTCGTGCAACCTTGGATAGCACGATTTAGGTCGTGGTGGTAGTGCCATGAACCTCGCTGCGAGTGGTGGCCGTGGTGTCCACCGCAAGGGTTGCCATGGTGGAGCCCCGTAACGGTGGTGCTGCTCCACCTATAATCACATTTAGCTTCATGGATCGCCGCGATCCCATTTCTTGAATATTGGAATTTTCATTTGTGGAATTTTCTAAATTTCTAGCCATTGTATTTCTCTTTTACATTTTATAAAAAAATCTTTGCAAATAAAATATTCTAATAATAATAACGTACGAAAAATATACAAATGGACAAGAAAATAGAAAAACCTTTTATGCAAGAGTCTTCTACGAATGTGTGACTCTACTCTCAATGAAAGCACCAATTTGTGGATGCAAATTTCTTCCTCCTTGTTCTTGGACAAAATTGCATCTACAAAACAAATAACACCTTATGTCAAAGCCAAGAGCCTTACATGCCCACAATGAATGGAGAGGCTTTGGCCAAAGAACATCCGATGCCAAAGTTAGAATTTTGAGAGAAAAGTGTTTGGAGAATTTCAGAGAATTTTGCAAGAGAATTGGAAGTGAGTTTTGAAGAGAATGATGGGGTTTATTTAGGGGAGTGGCCGGCCTCTTTGGGAAAGGGAGGACCGACCACTTGGCTCCTTTTGTGGGCTAGGTTTCTAATTTGTATTCAATTGGGAAGAATTGAATTATTAACCAATTAATTAGCCAATTAATAGGATAATTGCCTAATTGATTTGCTACTAATATAATAAAAAAGGGAAGATTTGGGAGTTACCTTGAACTGTTACCTTGTGGAGAAGATTTGATGAGGATGGATGAAAAAGGTTTTGAATTGTTACCTATTTTAGGCCCTTTTGACTTGGTTGAGAGATAATTGCCCATTGCGTGACGCGTAGGAATCCCAGTATGCCTCAAGGGTTTTTTTGTCATTTTTATCCAAAAATCCACGTGTCGCCTTATGATTATCTTTGGCTCCACAACATCGGGCACACAATTGCGCTTGCAAAATATGTGTTGACGACATGGTTAATATTTTTGTCACACGAAATTTTTTCTAGTACATCTAATCACGTTAAAGATTCTTAAATAGAAACTTCTTTTATACGTTAGTCATCTATCAAAAACACATAAGATGGACCAACATGGGTGACAATGTGATTACTATGGTGATCCACTACTTAATTCTCCTAGTTATATTATTCCTTGGTATTTCTGTGTTGATTTAAGAAATTCCCCTTGCAAAATATGTGTTCACAACATGATTAATATTTTTTTCACACGAAATTTTTTCTTGTACATCTAATCATGTTAAAGATTCTTATATAGAAACTTCTTTGACACGTTAGTAATCCGTCAAAAACACATAAGATGGACCAACGTGGGTGACAAAATGTTCAAACTTGTTAATTTTTGATATTTAATACTACTTTAAGTTGACTGTTTTGTTACTTATTTTTTAGCACTGAATTAACAAATTTTCTCATAGGGAATAAACTCCACATTGTAATGAGTAATAATTTTTTTAGGTCCCATTTTAATAAACAAAAAATGTGGGAGGTCTTATGTTCGATGCTACAAACTGGCAAGTTAGCTTGACAGTGGCCATGGGCAGGGTGGAATTTCCCATAGTCTCTCAGACCCAGAAGAGGTCGATAATAGTAGCTTGCTGCCAGTTGTACTATTTTTTTTTTATGAAAAAAGACTAACAACTTTATGGCACAAATGTCTAGGAACATGCTACTCATACGTCAATCAGGCCACGTGATGACTCACAGTTAGTGGCAGAGGCTATGATGGGATGTAAAGGTGATCATAATGGTTCTCAAAGACATGGGGTTAGATAAACAAGGCCGAGCCAAACGCTCGGCATGCATCACTCTATAAAGGCGTGCAATCTCAACTAAACACATGTCAATTCACAGACAAATGTCCGACTAATAGGTAAAAAGGTATTAGCACAAAAATCTATGTAGATAGCGCATTAACTACCATAGAAGTGAAAAAAGGTGATCCCAAGGCTTCTAGGTTCATTGAGGGCCTACGTAATGGGTGTGAACCTCTTATATTGTGGTTGGACAAATAAAAGGACAGAGAGTTCGTGTATTTAGCCAAGTGCTATTTTTAGCCTTGAAACCAATATTATCTAAGTAACATAATGGATGTAGCCTAGTTTTGAGAGGTGTCACTTAAATCTTTGAGAGATTATATTCACACACCCCAAAATTACTTCTCCCACACCTTTTTAATTTTTTAATATTTTTTACCCACCACAAACACTTGATAGAAAAATATTAAAAAATTAAAAGGGTGTGAGGGAAGTAATTTGAGGTGTGTGAATATAATCTCCCAAATCTTTAAGTCCATTTCATTTTAGTATGTATCATCTCATGCCCACAAAGGGTTTAGTATTTTAATTTCTTAACCTGCAAATTTTGAGCGTTAACAGTTGCATACAATTTGGTTGCATTTTTTACCCAGTTGTCATAGGAACTTATAATGATCGTGCTCAATCGAGCGGGAAAACCAACAGAATAACGAGAGATAAAGTTCTTTCGGGTGAACCGAGATGGCCTTCCACAAAAGAAGACGACAAGAGAAAGCCAGGCTCGCCAACCTGGAGAAGAAGATGAATGACATACTTGTCGGTGTTGGATAAATGAATGAGGTTGGAAACCTTATCCACGCCCAAAATACCATGCTCCAAGAGAAACATGACAACCTCGGGGAACAGATCAACCAGAGTAATGAGAAGATCGACAACATGTCCTGAGGTAGGAACTAATCTTCATCCTCTTCCTTCCCCTGGCAATGTCGGAAACAGAGATGATGATGCTTGCGAGGTCAACAACAAGAGGCTCCAAGCAGATGAGAGTGCTCGGGGAAAAGGGGGCAAGCCGCCGAACATGCGACAAAGAGCTTGACCAAAACTTCGCCCCACCGCCCTGACTTAAGAAGCATCCTGAAGGAAGTCATGGTGAGGAGATGAAAATTCTATGTTTAATTAAGTTCTATGTATTTTGTTAACTTAATCTTAATATGTTGTTAGTTAACGTGTGGGATCGACTGGGAGACAAAGAACGAGCATCTAAGCCTAAGAACCTCGACTATTCCAAGGAAGAAGTTTCTCTGCCATTCTCCAAGGAACTGCTCAATGAGCTAAAGAGTGAGGCTACCTGAGCACTCAAAATGCAAAGCTGTGAAAGACTTACTGATCCGTACGACCATCTCAAAATGTTCATTTATGCAGGCTATTCCCAACCACCCTCAAATGAGCGGCTCGAGATTAGTTCAAATAGATTGCCCAATGATCCATTACGTCCTTCTCGGGGCTGAGACAAGTTTTTCTTAACACATATATGATTATCTCCAAGAGACAGTACACGCCAATTGGCGATGCCAAATGCAAAAGATGCGACGCGGCAATGGCCCACAATGCCCTCATGGAAAAAATTACCAGATGAGACTTCTACTTCCATTTGACCAATCCGTTAGAAACCTTTATAGACCTACCCCACAAAGTGACTTATCTACTCCTGAGCCGAGTTGTTGAACAAAAATCACTGCCCCGAAAAAAGAACGGACCGTCTGAGCACACCGACTAATGTGAAACAGAAAGTCGTGTATGATAGCCCACCGAAGAAGAATAAGTATGATAACTATTAGCCCAGCACGGAAAGCTGCCTCGAGCAGTATGACATGTACATATTTTACAACCCCATGAATATGTCTCAAGGGAGATGTTCAATAGAACGACAACTCCCCACCACTCAGAGAGTACAGCCCTATTTTCGATGGTGAAGGTATAATACCAAGTATTGCCGGTATCATCGAGATCATGGTCACCTTCTGAAGACTACATAAATCTCAAGAACAATATAGAAGCACTCATTCGGTAATGGCGACTCCCAAAGTATGTAGCCGACAGGTCTACAGCCCAGCCAAGAGCTTATCAGGCATTAGGCGCCCCCATAAATTGCAAATCGAGCGGTATGATGGTGATTTACACTCTATTTGAGGGATCAATTCTGTCGGGAGATTCTCATAGACCTTTTGTGATAAAAAAATTTAAAATAATTATAATACTAGGAGAATTACAAAAGTACTTTTACCTTTTTAAACTAATTTATATTAATAGTAATTAGAAAATAAAAGAATGTCATTTTCATGGATCCTTTCCCACCCACAGTCTGACGAACGATAGCCAACATCCCTAAGGCTATGTTTGAACGAGGGTTCCAAAGGATTAATGTAAAGTTATTAAGGAATTGATCACAAAATGCAACAAAGAAGGGACTAGAAAAACTCTTCATGAGCATTGCATAGGCAAATAAGAGGGATTTGCTAATCTTTGGGAGAGGTCATTTACAAATCCTTCACATATGCCTTTGTAATACTTAGGGGTGGTTCGGTATGGGATCCCATACCGAAACCCTTGTCCCGATTCCCAAACCAAAATTTTCGGGAATCCCAATTTCAATACCGATCCCAAACCAAATTTTCGGGAATCCCAATTTTCGGGAATCCCGAAATAATTTTGGGATTTCGGGACAAATCGGGAATCCCGAAATGGTTTTGGGCTTTTGGGCTTTTGGACTTTTTGGACAAAAAACCAATATTGGGCCATGCCCAAAATCTGTCCGCCCAGCCCAATGGAGTCTTTACGGGAATATAATCTTCCTAAAATTTATACTAAGAAGAGACGTTATTGGCATAGGGCGAGATATGTGCATTTTCATATGAAACAATGCAACTATTATTCTTATTTCAATTAAATATTTTCAGCATAAATATCGTTTGTGTTGCACTTTCCAAAGCTACAGAAACTTGTTAAATTCATTATATTATATAGCTATATCAGACCCAAAAAAAAAAACCAACTATATGCCCTCAACAGCAACATATAGTTAAATTTCTATAAAGTAATAACATCATCGGTTATCTTACAAAACAAATCAAAAGTTATACAAAAAAACCCCACACCCACTGTTTGCACGTGTTTGTTAAGTGAACACAATATTAAAGCGATTAGTGGTTAGTCACGGCCCGTCTCTCAAACTTTAACAAAAAATTGTATGCATGCAACGTACTTCTTTAATAATAAAGCATATCAATTTTCAAAATGTAGACATTAAAAAGAAAAGACATTTATAGCGTGTTTACAAATAGGGAAAAGGAATGCAAGGAATGAGAGCCATTTCCCATTCCATGTTATTCCCTTGTTTACTAATTCGAGGGGGATGAAAATATATATGGGTTCCACTTAAAAAAGGAACAGGCAAGAAATAATCCATATGCAGCAACAGAAAATGGAAAACCAACAGAAAATGCAAAACTGGTAACAACATAGTATCAACATCATTTAGCTGCTTCATGTCAAGATAGATGACATCCTACATTTTTCCAATGTTAACTTGAGGATTCTCATAAAATTTGACTATATCGATTCCCAAAAGTAAAATTTACTACTTTTGGTTCCTACATTACAGATAGAAAATAGGAACTATTGAATTAAAAGATTCATATCAAGATAGATTATACAAAATTTCAAAACAATCAACGGTTGATATAATTTTCTTATAATTAAAAAATAATATATATATATATATTTTTTCGGTTCGGTATGGGAATACCGAAAAATGGAGATGCAATACCGAATCCCATACCGAAAATTTCGGTTTGGTTCGGGATGACATCCCGAAAATTTCGGGATTTTTGGTTTGGGATTTTTTTGGTTTGGGATCGGGATTTTTTTGGTTTGGTTTGGGATTTTTGGGATTTTTTTCCAGCCCTAGTAATACTCACAGAAGATTTTTCTTATCCCCTTTATATAACATTTTACTTCATAACTTCATAACTTCACATCAATCCCTTGGGACTTAAAAACTCTCATCGAACATGGCCAAAGTTTCATAATTAAAATATTTATAAGTTATATAATCTTATTATTTGAAATTTAAAATGGTAAGGACATATATTTAATTATTTATAATTCGATGTGGTTCACAATTTTTTATTATTCTAGTCCAGCGTCTTATTTTATTGGTTGTTCAAGGTGACATTTAAGAATTAATGTTGGAAATACTGATTTGCTCTTGTGAGCTTTAATGAAAAATACTCGTACATTGCTTAACCGAAAGCATTCTAAAAACTTAATATAATGAAAGGAACAAAAGAAAAATGGACTAAGCATAAAAAGCTCATGAGCTAGAAGCAAAGGCCAACCCAAAACATCCAAATTTTAGCTTCCAACCTCTGCTCCTAATCGACGACAGGCCAAATTCGTTAAACAAACTTCGTTTAATTACAAAATTGCCACTATGATGTTGGAAACAAATTCTCACACTGGCGTAAGTGGTGGTTGTGCACAAACTCGAGCAACCTGTAAAACAGTAAACAACCGTGAGCAAGCCTGAGACTGCACCCGTGCGAGGGGGGGGGGGGTGGGGGGTTAGGGTGGTGTGCAAGCCAAAGGCTTCCAAACGGTCAAGTTAGCGAATAATTTTATACTCTAGTAGTGGGCAGAGTTTAATTACAAAATTGCCACTACAATGTTGGAACCAAATTCGCACACTGCTGTAAGTGGTGGTTGTGCACAAACTCGAGCAACATACAGAACAGTAAACAACCATAAGCAAGCCTGAGACCGCACCGAGGAGGGGAAGAGGTGTGCTACCCAAAGGCACCCCTACGGTCAAGTTAGGAAATAAATTTATACTCTAGTAGTGGGCAAGAGAATTGAAGTGTTTAAATTGTGTTACCATAAATGAACCATAGATGGGGTGTATTTATATCATTAGGAGAAAAATCTTTTTAGGATAGTATCATTAGGAGAAAGATCTTTTTAGGATAGGATCCTTGTTCTAATTTGAAAAATTTCTAGATAATATCTAGAAGTAGATATTATACCATCTTAGGTGTTATGATTACTTGCGGTGCATGTAAATTCTTGGATTGTAGGAACTCTAAGACTTATAAGGATCTGATTGGGTTCGTATTAGAATCAGACACGTGTCTTGCAGAATAAGTATGGTCATTTGGTGAAATCGCTTGGACTCCGCCTATTGCCCCATAATAGAGTGATGGTAACACTGTTGCTCCATATGATCCAGCTCCTTTGGAGTTGTGAGTCCATGACCGAACTTATGAGGTGATTGTATCCAAATCAGCTTTACTCTAGCCCTGGAAAATCATGGTCCCACATACGACTATTTCTAGAACTTAACATTGTCACTGCCACTATTTTTAGAACTAAATACTGCCACTTCTTCTAAAACTAAACACTATCACTGCCATTACTTCTAAAATTGAACACTATCACTATTTCTAAAATTGAACACTACCACTTTCAATATTTTTAAAACAAAAAACTTTCTATTCTTAGAACTGAATATTGTTACAATTTAGAAATGAACGCTACTACTATTTCTAAAACTGAGCACTGCCATTATTTCTAAAATAAACACTGCCACTATTTCTAGAACTGAACACTATCGCTATTTCAAAAACCAAATTTGAAAGTATCAATTTTGATAAGCACTTTGTTGACTACAGCCAAAATGTTGACTACAAAAATCACCTGGCCTACGTGGCGCGCAGGCCGAGTAAATAGTAGACTAACTAAGTCCTTCAAATGTGTGCAGGGCGTGCCAACTCGTTGGCCGGGCTCGGCCGAGGAGTAAAATGTCTTGATGTTGCGTTGATGCGCGCGGCTGACTTCTGTATCTTGCAATTGTGGCCGAGGAAGGAACACCTCTCGGCCTTTGGGTTCTAGAGCCTGAAGACAAGGCTGCTATTTTTACAAAGTTCACGATTCAAATTCGGCTTTCAATGTGCCGAATGTAGTAACCTGGTAACACCTCACTTCGCCGAGAAAGCTAATGAGATTACCTCTGTCGACGGGGATTCGAAAATCCTCGCCGGCCGAGACTAGGATAAATAACCAATCGACCTTGTCGCAGTGCTGTCAATCCAAACTGAAGATGTTTCACGGACGGTTGGTTCTACGGCAACAGTGCTGTCTATCCAAACTGAAGATGTTTACCGGTTGCCTCCACAGTGCTGTCTATCCAAACTAAAGGTATGGAGGCGAAAAAGAAAATAAAATTCTCAAGGATGTTGAGAGGTTTCGCGTAGAGCGAGAAATTGTGCAGGGCAGATTTATGTGTTGTGTTCAAGATCTCTTGAATGGTGCACGCACGCCTCTATTTATAGCAGTAAGAACCCCCATGGCCGGATTAGAAATACATAAGGATTAGAACTCCTTAACCCAATTAGATTAAACTTCGACCAATCCCAATCTCCACAGGACTTTGAATCAAACCTCCAAAACAAGCCAAGTCCATCTCCATGTCTTAGTATCCTTATCTATCCCGTTCAAGATAATTCATACCAAAAGATAATTATGATAAAAACCATAATATATGCCAAGATAATTCATATCAAAAGATAATTATGATAAAAATCATAATATTATCCTTTAACAATAAAATTATCTTTACTTCTTTATCCGACGGTTGGGAGTTATGCTCATTTAACGGCCTTGATTGTACGGGCCGATATTGTAAAATCGGGTCCAAACATTGCCCCCCAGTTTTCTTGAGCTTCGGCTCGTAAGCCGAATGGTTAAGGAAACTAAGCATTTGGCATTTGAACTTTGGCCACCACTCGAGTACTTCTGCCGAATCAATAGTTAATCATTTCGCCCAACGAATGAGTAAATAGCAGGTAAACAAATTATTTGCTACAACCATTCATGGCAGCTCAGCTTGCCATCACTGTCGAGCAACGTTGAAATTGGGCCGAGGTCGACGATCTAGCCGAGATTCCCTTCTGCATTTATGCTGAAACTTGGGCCGAGGTCGAGAAGCCTCAAAGGGTAGAGAAATTGGACCGAGGGGCCGAGATCGAGAGAAATGGCAGCTCGGCCTGTCTCGAAAAGTCATGGAGGCCGAGGTCGGAAAGAACGGTAGCTCGACCTATCACCAATGTCGAGGAAATCTTTAGCGGCCGCAGAACATGTAGTCAGCTATATATGCTTGGTGAGCCGAGAGACATCATTATTGTCGAGGTCCTATATAAAGTGGCCGAGAGAGTATACCTCGGTAGGTTGGCCGAGCTCGGCCTAAAACTTTCGTCTTCCCCAATGGTATTCTGTCTCAGCGAATTGACCGTCGAGCCAATACTCTGTCTCGGCTAATGTATTTAAAAACAACTTTTAAGCCGAACACACCATCTTTCTCGACCAAAACTGTTTACCGAGCACACCGTACTTGTTGCCGCACCATCTTTTACGCCGAAATCAATCGCAAGACATATACACGTACCCCCTCGTGACGCCGAGACGTATGTAGCACTACAGGCCTTCCTTTTAAACAAGTTGGGGCAGCTAAAAAATAAAAATGGGGCCGCCCAATTGGTAGCTCGACCGGCCACCCATCAAAGTCATGTTGCCTAATTGGCAGCTCGGCCTATATATACTCATTCTCGGCCAATTAAGAATGACTCGCCGAATATCTCGGCTGAACAGCCGAATGGTTAAGAAAATAAATTCTTATTCTTTTTTTTTTTTTTTTTTTTTTTCAATCGGCCGACCTACCTATCTCGACTTCGGCCTAATAGTTGGCCGAGACAAGCCTTGTAACCCCTTTTTTATTATTTATTCTCGGCAAGATGAGATATGATCCGCCGAGTATATCACCTGTGGCCCCTTATTTTCTTATGCATCGGCTTAATTAGCCAGATGCTTAAGACAATATATATATACTTTAAACAAAATAAAACGAAAGTGACCGAGCTAATAAAGAGGAGGAGGCCAACGATGTTTTATTCCAAGCCGAGATAAGTTTATATCAAAATCTTCAAATTGATTTCGTTCTAGGCCGAATAGAGGATTTTCCCCAAATATTTTTAACTGGGCAAAAAAATTATTGTCGGCTGCCGAATGCGTGGAACAATTATTATGCCCCCCAGGCATAATTTCGGCTTTTAATTCAAACAACTTAGCCGAATGAGATTTCTCCATATCAGCTTTATCGCCAATAATCATGTCGATTGGCGTGATTTTTTCAGCTAGACCCATGTCTCGGCCTTGTTCGTCATTGGAGCACTTCTCTGATGAATCTTTTTCTAAGTCGATTTTTGACTCAGAAACTTGAATATTTTCTTCTAAGCCTACCACACTTTCGGTCTCGACCGAAATAATTGGTGGTCTAGGTGTTTCTTCGGCCATGTTAACAGTTTTCTTAGGCCGAATTATGGTTACGGCCGGAGCGAAAAATTTCCCCCCGGCCTTTTGATCCAACCATTCTTCAAATGGAATTGATTTGAACCTAAAGGGCATTTTCTTATCGAGCCACTCACAATATCGAGCTCTGTCTTCATTTAACCATTGATCTTGTAAGCTGGGATGAACCTTCACCTTTATCATTTGAGAGAAAGATTTTTGCCTTTCTTCATGTGCTTCATGGATCCGGTCAAGGCGTTTTTGTTGCTCGACACTTTCCTTGAGTAGGCGCCAAATCTCATCATGATTGTGATCTTGATATATCATGTGAACTTCGTAGTTTTAGAACTGGGTCCCACTGGGCGTGCCAAAATGTTGACTACAAAAATCACCTGGCCTACGTGGCGCGCAGGCCGAGTAAATAGTAAACTAACTAAGTCCTTCAAATGTGTGCAGGGCGTGCCAACTTGTTGGCCGGGCTCGGCCGAGGAGTAAAATGTCTTGATGTTGCGTTGATGCGCGCGGCTGACTTCTGTATCTTGCAATTGCGGCCGAGGAAGGAACACCTCTCGGCCTTTGGGTTCTAAAGCCTGAAGACAAGGTTGCTATTTTTACAAAGTTCACGATTCAAATTCGGCTTTCAATGTGCCGAATGTAGTAACCTGGTAACACCTCACTTCGCCGAGAAAGCTAATGAGATTACCTCTGTCGACGAGGATTCGAAAATCCTCGCCGGCCGAGACTAGGATAAATAACCAATCGACCCTGTCGCAGTGCTGTCAATCCAAACTGAAGATGCTTCACGGACGGTTGGTTCTACGGCAACAGTGCTGTCTATCCAAACTGAAGATGTTTACCGGTTGCCTCCACAGTGCTGTCTATCCAAACTGAAGGTATGGAGGCGAAAAAGAAAATAAAATTCTCAAGGATGTTGAGAGGTTTCGCGTAGAGCGAGAAATTGCGCAGGGCAGATTTGTGTGTTGTGTTCAAGATCTCTTGAATGGTGCACGCACTCCTCTATTTATAGCAGCAAGAACCCCCATGACCGAATTAGAAATACATAAGGATTAGAACTCCTTAACCCAATCAGATTAAACTTCGACCAATCCCAATCTCCACAGAACTTTGAATCAAACCTCCAAAACAAGCCAGGTTCATCTCCATGTCTTAGTATCCTTATCTATCCCGTTCAAGATAATTCATACCAAAAGATAATTATGATAAAAACCATAATATATGCCAAGATAATTCATATCAAAAGATAATTATGATAAAAACCATAATATTATCCTTTAACAATAAAATTATCTTTACTTCTTTATCCGACGGTTGGGAGTTATGCTCATTTAACGGCCTTGATTGTACGGGCCGATATTGTAAAATCGGGTCCAAACACACTTATATGGAAAAAGAAGCTCATGATGAGAGGATTAAACTCATAAGCCGAGGACTAATTCCGTCATGCTTAGTAGGAAATTGGTAAAATCGCAAGAAAAACGTCGCCTTTGGAGAGCTTGATCTCCCTGTTACTTGAGTTTCCACGTGTGAGCTTTGTATTAGAAGAAAGAGGGTGTCAATACGAAGTCGTAGCCTCTGACCTTGCCTGATTTCGTTACTGTATCAAGGACTTATGAAGATTGGAAATAAGGAAATGAGATGGAGGAACACAAGCAGTAGTTGTGTTTTTAGAGTGAAACGGACCAAATAAATGGGCAAAGGCTTGCCATCAGGGGCAAATCAGGAAACTCATTGCCTGGGTCAGCATTATTGAGACGTTTTGATGTTGTATTGTTCTAACCATTAAATAAAGTTATTAAAATACTTTTAGTTAAGAGTCTTAAATTTTAAAGTATTTTTATTAGTTTTTCTTTAATAATATTCATCAATCAATGATTTCAAGATCTTGTTTAGAAAACCTGGTTGAACAAAGCTTAAGCGAAAGAGAAATTGAGCTCAATGCTTGATAAAATAATATTTTATACTAAAGGGTAGGATAAAAAATGAGCAATGTTATTCATATTATGTTTTGTACTACATTTTCACCATTTTAGGTGACATTTGACATAGACAATCACATTATTTAAATTAATTAAATTTTTAAATTTAGCTCATAATTTAATAAACTAATAATTAATAAAAATTAATTAATTAAATAATGATTATGGTATACGATGAGTATTTCTCTTTTATTTCCTTGAGCTTTGTAAAATTTTCAAATGATGTGGTTGTCTACTGCAGATACTACCAAAAGTGATATAAAAATATAGTATGAATATTATTACTCACAAAAAATTGTTTGCCGAAGACGGAAAACCACTAAATTATTAACTTGCGAATTTTTTTTTTTTTGTCGATAGGTAGAAAATTAACTTGCGAATTTACGTTACAGTAACCTGGCAGGGTAAGTTGTGCACAGCCCCAAAGTATTTGTAAGAAGCGAAAATGGCCTTAAAATAAAGCGAGAGGCAAAAATCTACCAGTCCGGAATAAGAACCACTGAATCAGCCATCAACACAGGAGAAGACAGTAGAAGGCGTTCAAGTTGGTCAACATGTCTGTGTTTCTTGTGAATTCTCCTTCGTGTGCACTCGTGAGTGAATAATACAACGGCCCAAATTTTCTTTCTCCTATTCTTCTTCATCTGCTAATCAATTTTGATGAGTAATTGACATTTACATTGGGTAACAGTGGAAATCAAAGAAGTTTGGCCCTGGGTTTATTAAACCATCGACATTACCAAAGGGGCTGGTTCCCATCAGAAGCAGCAGCAGCAGCAGCAGAAAAGTGCGTTTGGGCAACTGCAGTGGGATTAAGGCGTTTTTCTTCAATCCCACCGAAGAACCCATTCTCAGAGAAGCGCTTAAGGTAATTGTTACAGCTACTGCTACTACCTCTGTCTACACCCAACGCCCATTTTCCAATAATTCATAGATTACCCATGCATAATTTGGTTTAATGATGTTTGAATCTGTGTTGTTGATTTAACGGATACTTTGGATGTTGGTCTACGCGTTTGTCATGGTATTTTTTTTGTTTTTTTGTTTTTGCTGATTTATTGTATGATTTTGTGAGGATGTTTTAGGGTTTCTGAGAGGTTAGATTGTTGCCATCCGATTCTTGCATTTTCATAATACAGTGTCTACTCTCTCTTATGCAAATGAACGTCGGATGAAAAATCTCTACTATAAGCCTTTTGGGCCTCAAAATTTCATTCTTATTATTTGCTTTGCTCTTTCTTGTTTTTTTCTCTTAAATTGTTGTCCAATAAAAATATTTATAAAAAAAAAAAACGTTGATGCCACCTTTGATATGTTGTTGTTCACTGGACGTCCATTCTGTCTTGTTCTTGTTGCCTTGTATTGTAGCCCATAATACTGGGACTCGTCTGCCCCATCATATAGAACATCTGACTGACGCTCTCCTAAATATCATGTGCTGTTGGTAACTCAATGAATAGCCCTAACAGATGTGGTTCCATAGTTTTTAGCAGCCATCCTCGGACGATTGCATCCTCAGTGTGCCACTTCAAAAACCCGGGTTCTGTCTTATCCACAGCTGGAGTCTTCCCATTGAGATAACCCATCTTATTTAATCCTTCCACGTGCACTTCCATCATCTTCGACCAAAAATTAAAGTTCGAATCGTTGAGTTTGAATTTAAGGTTGGAGAAAAAATAGCAGGCCAAAAAGCCCGGCTCTGATGCCAAGATAAAGATCATAAATTCTGCTTATTGTATTATCTCTCCAATATGAAGGCAATATATATACATCCACACCTTGTAGTACAAGGAATAATAAAAGAGAGTTTAACCTAAACTAGGAAGGAATCCCTTTAATCTAGGAAGCCAAATTACATTCCAATACTACCTGATTTATGACTCACATCAACAGTTGTACAGCTAAATTGCTCTTCTATATTCCTAGCTTCATCCTTGTGAAATTGTGCATCACTTAGCGTCTCTTTTTGAAAGACGATTTCCTCTTTCATTGCACGAGGTCAAGTAACCACACATGAAATCACTGCATTATATTTTGCCTGGTCCGTATTTGGATTGTATCAGTATCTTCTAAAAGCAAGTATCCATGCTACTTCAGTGTTTACTTTGGTAAAACTAATAGTAACTCTTTGATCAATTTCTTATGAGTCACTAATTGACCGCATCTCTCATTTGTTCAGCCTTCTAGGCTTCTACTGTGTTTTCTATAAATATGTGCGAGTAGATAGAGGATTTCCCATGAGAATGCACATTGTTTTGTATGTAAATGGTACAATATTAGTACCATGATTTTCTCTGCTTATCTCATCATGTAGGAGCCAGTTGCCTTCATGGGAGGGATGTTTGCTGGTCTGTTACGGCTTGATTTGAATGAAGATCCACTCAAGGATTGGGTTTCAAGGACTGTGGAAGCCTCTGGAATCACCGAGGAAGATATTGTTGCTGATGGGTTAAAACCAGAAGGAGAAGCTCCGCAACAGGTTGAGATTGAATAACATTTCATACTTCTGTATGTACACTAGGCTCCCCTAGTTGGTTAAACATGTAATCGTGACTCATTGAAATGAGTTCTGCTGGCAACTTACCTCATATACTTCTTTGACACAATGAAGCAGACGTGCCTGCGGATTCAATGTAAGTATTATTCTTGTGTGCTTATAGTGTTTCACTTTGAATAGGATGACTGCATTCGGAAGAGAGAACATATAGAACTGTTTACTGAAGTTGTAAATGGTTTACTTCAAACAAGCAATTTACATGAGCATAACTTAATCTCTGCTGGACTCAGGTTTCAGATTTGATCCTAGAACTTGATTTATTAGTTCGATACAAATCTCAAGATTTAAACTCATCCAACGATAATTATAGGGGTGGTGAGCATAATGCACCCATACTAGCACTGCTCTAGGCGGCTTTGTGTGGCTATGTTTTTATCTCTTGGTTCCCACAAGCAGGGTTGGAGGCGGTTTGGAGTGACTATGGCCTTGTTTGATGTCAGGTATAGGAATTGAATGGATAAATCCACAGGTTTACTGTACATTCAATGAAAAAATGGATGTCGCTTTTCAAATGTTGTCTAAGTTAAATGTAGAAGATGTTATTTAATATCACGGTCTAGTGGTACTCTTCGTATGTTAAAAAAAATGAATATAGAAGATGGGATTAGTCATAAAAGAATGGCTTTTTAGCGCAATGGTCTTTGAGATTTGCATAACTCCTCATTTTGATTCCTAAGATTTGAAACAATAGAAGTAGTCCCTAAGTTAGTTCATCATCAATCATTTTGATCATTTTGTGAAAATCTCTATTAAACAATGATAAAATGATAAAAATACCTTCAATTTTTTGTTAAATCATTGTTTACTAATTAACCTCTTAATGCATTCATGACATGTCTCATTATAAACGAGATCAAATCTTTTTTACTCATTTATGTGTAGCCTTTCTGTAGCCTTTATCATTGATTAACATGTTAAGTTTATGACAACAAAGTTAACGAGGGTTATATTTTTAACACATGTCAATCAATAATGAAAACCACAAAGAAGCCACACACAAAATGAGTGGAGAAGCTTTAAAAGTAAACATGCCCGGTAGTGGTTTGATTCAATATTTGATTTAGAGGGTTTGTACAGGGAAATTAGCCAAACTAACCAAAAAGCGAATTCTTGTTGCCAATTTGAAAGGTACTTGGAAAATTATTAAAAGGAATAAATGGTCATTTTGTCACTTGAAATGATAAAGTTGCCCACCCACGCATAAAAGACACTTTACAGTAATTCAAATTAGAGAATTTTAACGAAAAACTTACAGTACTGTTTACTGTAACGAAAAATTATATTTTTATACTAATAATTTTGGTACTATTCATTTTACCCTTTATTTTGTTATTTTCATTAAAACTCAAAATTTTCAAATTTTTTTAATTAGTTTTCCTTTCAAATTACTCGGTAAATCCACATCAAAACGAAGCCCGCCGCAGGCAAGAGAGATTTTTCAGTGTGACCGAAATACTGAGTGCTGACCGTGACGTCGCAGAAAGCAGAAGAAGAGGAAGAAGAAGAAGAAAAAGAAAGGAAGATTGATGTTCATATGAAGCAGCTGCGGAGGAGATAATTCTGCTGTGGGGAATCTAACAGCCAACTCTGTCCAAGCCAAACGCATTCATCTCTCATTCTTGTCTTGAACTGGAACTGGATGTGTGTGGCCATTCACTCTCCATTTTCCAGTCCCCTTCTTCCTTGGTATCTCTCTTTAATCTCTAATCTCTATTCCTTTCTTTTTTTCATTTTTCCTTCTTCATAGCAATGCTTATTTCTTCTTGTCCACTTTAAAACTTTGTTTTCAGTGTGATTCAGTCACTTTCAAGAATGCTTAGCAAAATATCATTCATTCTAGATGTATGTTGTAGAGGCATAATAACGAAAGAAAGAAAAAAAACAAGCACAAGAAGTCTAACTCGTTGAAATTCGGAGGCTTTATTACTCTTGTAGCTAGTTTCTTGAAGCATTTTGTTTCCCAAGTGTTGTGGAGATTATGTTGGATCTCTCTAGGGCTGGATTGAAATGAATGAAGGTAGATAAGATTATTTTTCATTTTGATGTACGACAAAATGACAAGGGTCAAATCTGATAGTATACCCGACTAAATGAGCAACCACCTTCTACCTTCTACCTCCAACTTGGTCACAAGTTTCTGATTTCTTCCTTGAACATATTTTGAAAATATGCAGTGGCAGAGCCATAAATCGTTTCAAGAAGGTGCCTTTAGCCATAAGAAAGAAATTAAATAAAATATAGCAATATAATTAGTTGGAAATTGGTATGAAATGTTTTAATCAAATAAATGTGATGGAGCATTTAAAATTCATGTGAAAAACTTGGTATTGAGAAGATTATATCATAAGAACATAACTTCTTTATGAGTTTTGATAAAAAAAAGATAAGGGCCCAAACAAAAATTTAAGGTCAAGAATCAAAACTATTCCTATGAGATTTTTCTTAAATCATAATTTGATCTTCTTCTAAATTATATGGATCTTGTTTTATGTAAACTGACTAGAATGAGCAATTGAATTGTATATGGTAAAACAAAAGACTAGTTATAAGGTCAAGTATATAAAAACAGAAGGTTTGGGTTAAAAAAAAAAACACTGCCTCATTTGGCAGCTCATATTGTACTGACTATTTTAGTCGGACATAATAATTAGTCGTCGAATAATATTGACTAAATTAATCGAGTGTTTGATGCAATATCGGACTAATGACTATATTAAGAGGTCGACCTATATATATAGAGAGAGATTATATTCACACACCCCAAATTACTTCTTTCACACCTTTTTAATTTTTTAATATTTTCTACACACCACTAACACTTGATAGAAAAATATTAAAAAATTAAAAAGGTGTGGGAGAAGTAATTTGGGGTGTGTGAATATAATCTTTCTATATATATATATATATATATATATATATATAGTTTTAATTACTTGTTAATAGTACTTTTTGAATAATTCAAATTAAAAATAAAAATCACAAATGTGTTTTAAAAATAAAAATTCACAAAATAAAAAAACAAAAGCAAAAGAAATCAGAGAAAGACGAACGGGAAGAAGAAGGGGTGTGCTATTCACACACTCTTTTTTATTTATCACGTACTTATTGTTGATTTATATCTATTGATCTTCTTCAATTCATTTGATTTGACGGCCGAAAATTGAAAAAGTATGGATATCACATCTCAAGAGATTTGGGATCCTTTTGAAACCCATACTAACACGAAGTGCTCAGAGATTTGAAAATTAAAATAGAAGAGAAATATTCTCTTGAATTATTGGGAATCACAGATCCATCAAATAGAAAAAATCAGAGACTGAGACATGGAGAGAAGAGAAAAATAAAAGAAAAAATCAAAAAATTGCAGGAGGAGGAAGACGATAAAGATAAAACGCATCAAATCCCACCCTCTTCCCACTAATTGCAAATGGGTGTTATGTAATCCAACAAGGGTTTTGAACTTCCAAAAAAATGAAAGAAAACCGAAAAAGAGAACTGGGCAGGGCATAGAGAAGATCTGAAAAGAAAAGAGAGAAACAAAACAAAAAGCTTATTTGTTCCCAACAAGCTTCGAACCCATCACTCCAGTGTTGTCAAATACTAATCACCAAAACACCACAAGCTGTTTATGATAAAAGAAGCAGACAGTATATACATATTGCAAAACTTCTAGGATGGGCCTGTCCATATTCTAGCCACCACGTGGCTCCGCCACTGAAATATGGTAGCTTATCCATTCCAATCCAATCTTTTATGTCAGCTTATGATTTATGGTTAAAAAGGTCATTTTGGTTTGCATTTCAAACTTTAAAAAATTAAAATCAAAATTTTCGGTCAAGATAATTAAACATGACTAAGAGACACACAAGCTAGGACAAGTATCCCTTAGCCAGTTAGTTTTAGGAAGGTTTAGGCTTCAATTTTCATATGGTAGTGATGGGTGATGAGAGTAAGTACATAATGCATGCATATACTTTTATAGAGTTTTTATAGATCAAGTTTCATACTATAATTTTCATTTCTTGGTCATCTAGTTGAAAGCTCGAACGACTCCACTCAAAGTTGTCTGGAAGCACCTGCTCCCATCAACTTTATGCCAGACAAGCAAAAGAAGTACTTTGATCGTATGAGACGGGGGAGGGTGAAGAAGCTAGGACATGAGGGGGGGAGTTCAAGAGAGTAGAATGCGTTTAGGAACGTGGAATATAGAAACCTTAACGGGAAAATCTATGGAAGTAGTGGAAGCTATGCTGAGGAGAAGGATAAATATTATGTGCCTACAAGAAACTAAGTGGGTTGGTCTTAAAGCAAAGGATCTAGAAAACTCAGGTTTTAAACTTTGGTATTCGGGCACAAATAGGACGAGAAATGGTGTTGGCATCATTGTGGACAAGACCTTGACACAAGATGTTGTAGATGTCAAGAGGGTAGGAGATAGAATTATGGCAATCAAGATTGCAGTAGGACAAGAACTCATCAATGTGATTAGTGCGTACGCACCCCAAGTAGGGTTGGACACGAGTTTGAAAGAGAAATTTTGGAAAGATCTTGGAGATTTGGTGCAAGGAATTGCTCAGACGGAGAAGGTATTTATAGGAGGAGATTTAAATGGACACGTGGGCAAGAAGACAGGTAACTATGGGGGGTGTTTTCATGGTGGCCATGGCTTTGGGGAGAGAAACGAGGAAGGGGAGGCCATCTTGGATTTTACGATGGCATATGATCTCTTCTTAGCCAACACCTTTTTTAAGAAAAGAGAAGAACATGTGATCACCTACAAGAGTGGGTCGTCAAAAACACAAGTAGATTTTCTTCTAATGAGGAAGGGGGATCGTATAACTTGTAAGGATTGCAAAGTTATACCTGGAGAGAGCTTGGCTACTCAAAATCGCTTGTTGGTGATGGATGTACATATCAAAAGAGAGAGAAAAAAGAACAAGACCTTGAAGAGCCCAAGGACTAGATGGTGGAATCTAAAAGGAGAAAAACAAGCTATTTTCAAAGAGAAAGTAGTCACCCAATATGCGTGGGATAGAGAGGGAGAAGCTAGCCAAATGTGGGATTCCATGGCTAGTTGTATCCGCAAGGTAGCAAAAGGGGTACTAGGAGAGTCCAAGGGCTTTGCTCCACATTAAAAAGAATCTTGGTGGTGGAATGAGGAGGTACAATCAAAGGTTAAGGCTAAGAAGGAATGTTGTAAAACCTTATACAAGGATAGGACCGATGCAAACGGTGAAAGGTATAGAATAGCGAAGCAGGAGGTGAAAAAAACTGTGAGATAAGCTAAGCTAGCGGCTTTTGACTAGATGTATAAGTGACTAGATACCAAAGAAGGAGAGTTGGAATTCTATAAACTAGCTAGAGTAAGGGAAAAGAAGACAAGGGACCTAAACCAAGTGAGGTGCATTAAGGATGAGGATGGAAAGGTTCTTGCTACGGAGAAGGCGGTCAAAGATAGATGAAGAGGTTATTTTCATAATCTTTTCAATGAAGGACATTAAAGAAGTACTTCTTTGGGGGAGTTAGGTAACTCAGAAGAGTGTAGAAACTACTCTTTTTACCGTCGAATTAGGAAGGAAGAAGTGGTTGTAGCCTTAAAAAAGATGAAGCATAGAAAAGCAGTGGGCCCATATGATATACCGATCGAAGTGTGGAAAGTCTTGGGAGAGACTGGTATTGCATGGCTCATAGACCTTTTCAATAGGATTTTGAAAACGAAAAAGATGCCAAATGAGTGGCGAAAGAGCACTTTGGTGCCTATCTACAAAAATAAGGGTGACATACAAAATTGCATGAACTATAGGGGTATTAAGCTAATGAGTCATACAATGAAGCTCTGGGAGAGAGTCATTGAGCGTGGACTAAGGCAAGAAACACGGATCTCGGACAACCAATTCGGGTTCATGTCAGGGCGCTCAACCATTGAGGCAATCTATCTCTTACGAAAATTGATGGAAAAATATAGAGATATGCAAAATGATTTACACATGGTTTTTATAGATTTGGAAAAAGCATATGATAGGGTTTCAAGAGACATTCTCTGGAGGATTTTAAAGAAGAAAGGAGTACGAGTAGCATATATCCAAGCTATAAAGGATATGTATGATGGAGCAGAGACGGCCGTAAGAACTCATGAAGGACAAACCGAAAGCTTCCCCATAATTGTAGGGTTACATCAAGGCTCATCTTTAAGTCCTTACCTTTTTGCATTGGTAATGGATGAGGTAACGGGACATATTCAAGATGATATTCCTTGGTGTATGCTTTTCACAGATGATATAGTGTTGATAGATGAAACTCAGGAAACGGTAAATGTAAAGCTTAACATTTGGAGAGAAGTGTTGGAATCTAAGGGTCTTCGCCTAAGTCGTCAAAGACAGAATATATAGAGTGCAAGTTCAATGCAACTGGAGGTCCAATTGAGTCAGGGGTGAGGATCGGAGACCAGGAAATACCAAAGAGCGACCGCTTTTGTTACCTAGGATCTATCCTGCAAAAGAACAGAGATTTAGATGGAGACCTTAACCATAGAATACAAGCTGGATGGATGAAGTGGAAGAGTGCATCTGGCATGTTGTGTGATCTCCGTATGCCACTAAAGCTCAAAGGAAAATTTTATAGGACGGCAATAAGGCCGGCGTTGTTATATGGTACGGAATGTTGGGCGGTGAAGCACCAACACCAACATAAAATGGGTGTAGCAGAGATGAGAATGCTTCGTTGGATGTGTGGGCACACAAGAAGGGATAAGATTAGGAATGAGAAAATTTAAGGTAAAGTAGGAGTAGCCGAAATTGAAAAAAAGATGAGAGAAAATCGGTTACGGTGGTTTGGACATGTGCAACGAAAGCCTACTAACACTCCGGTTAGAAAATGCGACTACGGAACAGAGGTTCAGGGCCGAAGGGGTAGAGGGAGACTTAGGAAGACTTTGGAAGAGACTCTAAGAAAAGACTTAGAGTATTTGGATTTAACGGACGACATGACACAGGACCGAGCGTAATGGCGTTCTAGGATTCATATAGCCGACCCCACTTAGTGGAAAAAGGCTTTGTTGTTGTTGTTGTTGGTCATCTAGTTGAAAGCTAGGATATCAACGATTCTCATGATTCACGAAATAGATTATTTTAAAGCTTCCACCGTCGTTTTATTTAAGTTGGTCTGTGCTGTAAAAGACTGCTGCTAGAGGACTCCTTTTAAGTTTATTCCTCTAGAAATTTTATTGTGCATTCAACTTGTTCTTAACTGTAGAGAACACCAGGGGTAACTGGTGCTGTCATGTGGGACAGTGAAGTTGTATTGAGGAAGTTTCTAGAGCATGCTTCAGACTTGGAGTTATGACCTCTTCAAGGGAAGAAAGTTGTTGAGGCTGTGGATTAGTCGGGTATTCATAATTACAATCCTTTTCTTACATCTATCTGTTTTTCTTCTTTAATTTCTGTGAGATGCTATTCACTAAGCCACATTGTCTGACTGGACCTCTAGATCAATATTTTCTACTAGACTGGCTTTGAATGGGTAGAATTAGGAGCTTTTACTGTTAGATCACCTTATCCAGCAAAGCTCAACTTGTTTGCAGTATGGGCTGATTGTAGGCCATGTTAACATGATATAATTGGCATTTATATGTCTACCTCGTTTGAGATGCTTAACATTAATGTAGTTTTTGACTTAGATTCTAATTTATAGCCTTATAGGCTAGGTTGAAAATAATGGTTCTGTTACTCGCTGTATACCACATTTCTTTTCTTTGTTCTTCCAGCTGCATTGCAGCTCTTCTAGGCCGTCAAGTTGTCCTCACGGGTCTTCCTGATAGACTGGGACTACTGAGAAAGAACGCTGAAGTCAATCAGAGACATGAAGAAATGTGAGGTTCAGCAAAAGTGATGGAATTCACATGGGGAGATGATCCTGATCCAGAAATGATTGAACATCCACCTGATTTGGGTAATAATGCTAGTTCCCTCTTCTATAGAGCTGGGTTTTTAGGGTTCTGGGCTAGTTCAAATACAGGCTATGGCTCGTGGGTGCTCTGAACTGGCCTGAAAAGGCCCGTGTCCTAATCGGGGAAGAACACCTGAAACATTTGATCGGGATTCATCCCGATTCCGATTGAACCTGTTACTAAGTAAAAATAGGAAATTCAAATACAAAAATGATGCTAAGAGTGAAGGGAAGTCAGATTTTACCACCAATAGACTTAGAAGGAGTCAAGATTGGCAAAGTCGGTCTCAAAGCTCGCCGGATACTGGGTTTAGCACCTCGTGGCACCTCCGTGAGATTTCGTTGTCCCAAGTGATCAAGAACTCATCACAAATAGATTTAGGAAGTGAAGAACTCGAATCCACTTCGGATTCGATGGTCTTTGCTTGGAAGATCTCGCTAGAAACCAAATGCACTGCAGCAGGTTTTGGGAAGAGGATTAGTCACTTGAGATGTTTTTTAGAGAAGTTCCTGCACTCCTAGTCACAAAGCCACCAAATTTTGCTCGAGGAAGACCACCGGAATATGAGATTCACCTTAGAAATCTCGAGGCTTTCTTAGCTCACGAGTTTAAACCTTTTCTCATCGGTGATCACACATGCAAGGGTACCACTAGACTCCATAGGCCATAGTGATGCAGGAAATGAAAGTTTGGGGTATGATTTAGTGACGGAGAATGGCGAAGGTGATGGTGTTGGCACTTAGTGCTAGAGAGAACGAAGAAATAGAGAGAGATGATCCGAGACTTAGAGAGAGAATAAGAGTATCTGAAATGAGGGAAATAATATGATTTCACGAGTGAGGAAACAAACATGATTTTTGGACCGGGTTTTTGAGCTAACCATAACACGCCCAAATCTTTGGGCCGCATTTACACATCCCAAACCAATGGCAAAATTGTAAATTATAGCATATTTAAGACTGGGTTATTACACCTTCCTTCCCATTTTCTCACGCATTTCTTTTTGTCTTTATCTCCCTATAAATAAAACAATACAAAATATTAACGTGACTTAATCGTAACCGTTTAAATAGGAGGAGAGGAAAGTAGAGAAAGATTAGGAGGAGAGAGAATCCTACTTCAACATGTTATTGTCTATTTGAGAGGTTTTTCAATGTGTTTGAAACACGAGCACATACGTCATATATTATTATACAAGTGGAGGGACAATTGAAAAAAAAATCCCTTCACTTACATAATAACATGTGGCGTACCACCCCTTGTCTTGAGCACAATGAAAAATCTTCGGACTATTTGCAAGGACTTGTAATTCATTAAGTGCTCATCTCCACATTTGAGGTCTTTTTTATACCATCTTCCACAATATTAGTTGTATAAAATAAATTCTCTTTCACTGATACCTTTCACACTGGTTCTGATGAGCTTGATTTCTATAGAGTAAGATTCCCAACCCTCCTAATCTCTCTACCCTTCCATGCCCTCCTATTTGAATGATCACGATTAAGCCACATCAACATCTTATATTCATTTTTTATGAAGATAATAAGACAAAAAGTAATATGTGAGATAAGGGCATAGAAGGAGATGGGAGTATGAGGGTAAAGAATCTTACTCTGATTTCTATACATAGGAAGCAAGTATATAGAAATTACCCTTGATTTTTACATTACAGTTGTTACAGAAAGTGTTGAGTTTGATCAAAGTAAATTATATCAATTAATTGTGAAATCCATCTAATTTTTAGTTCATAAATCAAAGTTACAATTTGGCTAAAATTTAAAAACTGTTGTAAAATCAACAGTGTGCACAATAGAATAAATAAGCAAGACATAAAATTTACGAGGTTTCTCTACAGTCAGTGTGACTGGAGTACATCCTCGGAGCAGCGGTAGTGCTTTCATTATAATTTGGAATAGTAGGAATGCAAAGATAACTCTATATTCTTTCCTCTCTTCTTCCTCTATTTTCTCTCTTCCTTTTCATTCCTTCTTCTCTATCGTGAGTCTTTCACTACTCTCTCTTTCTTCCTCCGTATGTTTTCATTTTATAGGAAAAAAATTACTGTAGCAACACTATTCACTTTACAAAATTTCCACAAAATGAATAGTGAAAATATTATGCATAAAATAGTAACAAACTATTCATGTGGGCCATCCACATATTATTTACAACACTCCCCTTTGGGTGGCCACAAGTCTTCGATGGACTCGTTAAAATCTTGATCTGTTTTGGATGCTCCCCCAGAATTATTCTTACTTTATTTTTGCATTGATTGCTTTGTGAATCAAAATAAGACAAATTCTCTTCATTTTTATGGAACGCTCTTTTCTAATCATTCTTCCGGAATGATATTTTCTCCCCTTAATGGCGGGAAAACTGTCTTATTAAAATCATAGTCCGCAAACCACGTAGTAAACATATCCCCAGTCAAGGGTTCTAAATGTTGAATGATAGATGGTGAATTAAATTCAACATAAATTCTCAGTTTGTGTTGATGCCTCATTTTAGTACGTTGTGGCAGTACAACAAGCACATAGATAACACAACCAAAAACTCGTAAATGTGTAATGTTTGGCTGGTTCCCAAACACGAGTTGTACTGAGAAGCATTGATTGTTGGTAACAAATTTCAACCGAACTAATACTGCATCATGCAAAATAGCATGTGCTCATGTACAAACTGGCAATTTTGTTTTTATGAACAGAGCGTGGGTAATTAATTTCATCCACTTAATAAATGCTTCTGCTAAACCATTTTGAGTATGGACATAAGGAACTTCTTATCCTTATTTAATAGTTTGTAGACTGAGACTCTAATGGCTTTTATTGCAATTAAGTTGAGGCATTGCGACACTTCAAACTTACTGTACTCATCAAGGAACTTCATGTCCTGATCTTGAGGATCAAGGGACTTCATGCCTAATCTTTTTGTAACTTTTGGTCTAATCATTTTTTTTATATGATGACGATCAAGAAACTGTAGGTTCTAATTTGATTAAGGAACTTCGAGTCCTATGTATACTCATCGTAACAAAGAGAAGTACAATAAGTAAATTAAAGTAATAGACGGTAATTTCAACCATAGTGAATAAATTGCATTTAAGTAAATAAAGCTTGTGACAAGGACTTTAATTCAGCATCATTCACATAAATCAAAACTTAAAGCAGTAGGCGGTAAAACCATCCATGATAAATAAATTACTTTAAAGTAAATTGAACTTGTGAAAGTATTTTAAACCAACACCATTCACATAAATAACAATAACATGAAATATATATATATATATATATATATATATATATATATTTCTTTTCAGAATGGTGGTTCCAGAAATCTTTGAAGAAGTGTTATGGGCACTTTGTGTATTATTTTCCTCGGAATCCTATTCACACACACGCACACCCAATATTAATAATGGGTTACATGCACCATTCAAAGCCTTTTGGCCTTTTTTTTTTCTTTTTTTCTTCATATGGTGCAACGCACCACTCCAAAAAAACCTTTGGTTTTATTCCTTTTATTTTATTTAATGTCCATTTCACATCTCCAAGTCCTATTAGTTGCTCAGGAGGTAATAGTAACAATAAGTCCCAATTGGTGTTCCTCTTTCAGTGAGTTTCAAAAGAGTCGAAATAGTTTCCATAAGTTTTGGAGTCAAGAGTAATGTCTGCAACTTATGAAAAGATCAAACCATTAAATCTAACTCAAATTTTAGTATGATATATATAAGAGGATACTGAACAACTTTCGTGAAGAAACAGTTTTGAGCTGAGCTTCTGAAAATGAAGGCTTGGCATTCATAAGATGACTGTCCAGTTTTCTACGAAAATTGAAAACTGGTTTGGTATTTCAGACATCTGCAATGATCGCACTGTTAAAGTTTTCTGAAATTTTGATATGTTGTAGATACTGAGCGGACAAACAACTTTCAAGAAGAAAGTATTTCAATCTGAGGTTCGCCAGTTGGAGTTCCGAGGCTGTTTACATGGATATCAGATTTTCTACGGATTTTGAGTCCGTACTTTTTTGCTTCTGCAAAGGATGATATGCATACAACAATATATATAAAGTTGTTTCAAGAAAATCAATTGTACTGAGATTTGAAGATAAAATGAAAAAAAAAATTCTTATCTGTGAGATTCCAGCCGACAGCGTTGTGCTTTCCACTGATACAAGAGCTTCTCATGCTGATAATGTGTTGTAAAATCGATAGTGTGCGCAGTGGAATAAATAAGCAAGACACAAAATTTACGAGGTTCCTCTATTCTCTCTTCCTCTTCCTTCCTTCTTTTCTATCGTGAGTCTCTCACTACTCTTTCTTTTTTCCTCCAAATGTTTTCATTTTATAGAAAAAAATTATTGTAGCAATACTATTCACTTTACAAAATTTCCATAAATAAATAGTAAAAATATTGTACATGTTGCAGTCCTATTTAGTATAGGAATGTGATTGTGTAAATCCTAATAGATTAGGAATGTATCTTATATTCCTATTAGGAGTAGATTACTCATTAAGTATTGTAATCCTTATGGGAAAGGGTTTGTCCTTTCTACCACTATAAATAGAGGCACAATGGGGTGAATTAAAACACACCTCACAATCAAATCAATCTCTCTTCTCTCCTAAGCTTGCCGCACCACCCCTCTCTCTCTCTTCCTAGATCGCTCACTCAATTAGGCCTACAACAGTACATAAATAGTAACAAACTATTCATGTGGGCCATCACATATTATTCACAACAAAAACCAATTAATACTCCCAACTTTCTAAAAAACAAAAGAAAAACAACAAAGGTCTGGGTGTGTGGTTAGGTGGGGAGAACCCTTCTTTACCAACCACCCCACGCTTTGAGCCATCAAAGGCAAGTGCTTAACCTCAACTGCCGACTCCTCCAACCTCGTCTACGCTTGCTTGTTGTTGATTACAGATTGAGTGAAAAGCTTTGAGTTGAGCAGATGTCATTGCCTTCTTCCACTTCCATAAAACAACCACAACCCCATGTCCATGATGTCGAAGATGTCGATGTCATCACCTGCAAAGGTATGTATTATGTGTTTGTTAATTTCTACAACTAAAATCAAAATCAAATACCAAAATACTTACTCCTGTGTTATGTTTTGTGAAAATCCAAATGAAAATGTAAAAGCAGCGGCGGTGGCGTGGGGAGCTGGACAGCCTTTGGTGATAGAGCAAGTGAATGTGAGCCCACCTCAGCCAATGGAGATAAGGATCAAAGTTGTCTGCACCTCTCTCTGTCGTAGTGACCTCTCTGCCTGGGAGTCTCAGGTATTTCTTCTTCTTTTTCTTATTCTTCAATTTTTTTGTTGACCTGCTCGCATTTATCTCTGTAATTTTAATTGCAGGCTATCTTTCCTCGGATATTTGGCCATGAAGCAACGGGGTAAGTTATTTCTGTATTTTCTATTTCATCTACTTATATATTATTATTATTATTATTATTATTATTATTATTATTATTATTATTATTATTATATGAACATGGAATATGGTGATATTAGGTACTAACCTAACCAATAGCAATATTACTGCAGGATTGTCGAGAGTGTCGGGGAGGGAGTGACTGAATTTACTCAAGGGGACCATGTGCTAACAGTGTTCATTGGGGAATGCGGGAAATGCAGGCAATGCGCATCGGGTAAAACTAATATCTGTCAACTCCTGGGGCTTGAAAGGAGAGGCGTAATGCACTGCGATCAGAGGACACGCTTCTCTATAAATGCCACTGGGGAGCCCGTTTATCATTATTGTGCAGTTTCAAGTTTTAGCGAATATACTGTGGTGCACTCAGGATGTGCTGTCAAAATCAGCTCACTTGTGCCTCTGGAGAAAGTATGCCTTCTCAGTTGTGGAGTAGCTGCAGGTAGAGTTTCAAGTCTTGCTGATAGTGCCATGAGATCGCATGATACATACATACAGATGATATATGCATACATATGTAGCTCAGAGGGTTTAAGGTTTGGTAGAGGAATGCAATTTCAGTTTATGATAGCCCTCACACACCCCGACATGGACGTCTATGTAGGCTGTATGCGTAGTGGTAATGACAGTTCTTGGTCAACGAATAACACATCTAACATATGTTATGTATGGATACAAATTTTTAGGCTTGGGTGCAGCTTGGAACGTTGCTGATATATCTAATGGATCAAGTGTGGTGATATTCGGTCTTGGGACTGTAGGCCTTTCTGTAAGTGCAGGTTTATAGGCCTTGCAAAAATGACAGCAGCAGCAATGCAGCATATAATTCAAACAATAATGGTTTCGTGTGTGATAGGTTTCACAGGGTGCAAAGCTTAGGGGAGCATCTCAAATAATTGGTGTTGACACTAATCCTGAAAAGGGTGAAAATGGTACATTTTGAGAGATGTGTGTTTCCTCTATCTGGACTCTGGAGTTATATGTTAAATAATGATGCTCTTACTGGTACACACAGCTAAAGCATTTGGAATTACAGAATTTATCAACCCAAATGACAGCAAAGAATCTATTCAACAGGTAATTCTGACTAAACCATATGGTCCAGATGGATCCCCCTCCCCCAATTTAAACTTATTATCAAAGAAAATAATAATAATAATTAAATAGCCAGTGTGACCGATGGTTGGAGCTTGGTGGTAGATTGAATGAGGTGATTGGAATTCTACAGTGAGTAAGGAACGATAATGGATCAACTTGAATATCATTTGACTTGAAACTAAAATGTGAGCTAACTTTCTTTCAGGTTATTAAGAATCTGACAGGCGGAGGAGCAGATTACTCATTTGAATGTATAGGTGACACTGGGATGGTAACTACTGCATTGCAGGCATGTTGCGATGTAAGTTTCTCATATCTCAGAGTTTCCTTTTCTTTTTTAAGCATATCTCATATTTAATTTTGTGTGTAAATTGATGAAGTTCTATTTATTCAACTTGGCCTCGTTTTTATATGGCATTTGCTTGAAGGGATGGGGTTTGACAGTTACACTTGGTGTGCCAAAAGTGAAGCCCGAAATAACAGCTCATTATGGAGCATTTCTTACTGGAAGAACATTGAAGGGATCGCTATTTGGAGGATGGAAACCTAAAACTCATCTCCCTTCCTTAGTAGAAATGTACACGAAAAAGGTAATTGAACCAACTAAAATTCCACTGAAGCTTCAAGAAAGATATATCATCTAATATGAAGTGTCCTTTTACCCTTCATTATGGTAGAATTCATTCTGCCCTCATGTAGTTAGGTAATCTACAGACCATCTTCGGTCCTAGCATTCTGGTACTTACCAGAAAATGCGACAGGGCATGTCAAGCAATAGAGCTCTTGTTAACACTTCAGCATGTCTTAGTTTGATAAATGTCTAATGTCTTGATGATTCAACGTGATCACGGAAACATTTCCTTTTATATGAGCAAATAGAAATTGAATAACTGTTGAAGTTTCCGAAGCATTTTTAGTATGTCAAAAAAATAATATTGAAGCCTTCCAGTTTGGCCTTGTTTTTATGAAAAAGATTTTGCTTGAAGAATTTTTGAATTAACAAAAAGTACACAGAGCCTAATAATTATAAAACGTATGTTTTGTTAATTGGAAAACGCAGGAAATCCAAGTTGATGAGTACATAACACATAACCTGCCGTTTGAAGATGTGAATAAAGCTTTCAATCTCATGAGAGAAGGCAAGTGTTTGCGTTGTGTCATCCACATGGAAAACTAGTTTTCCCTTGTTTTGTCACCTTGGTCCTTTGATAGAACAAGAGCACAAATTGCCTTTCTACGTCCTACGTGCAAGATTTAATTGTTCTATCCTTGTTCTGATCAAGTTTCATCTACTCGTGGAGGATAATTATCTGTGGTTAGTAATCCTTTCCCTTAGAAGTTGGGAGGCTAGCTCAAGTAACTGGCACTCCTTCCTTCCCCCAGCTGTTTAAACTTTATTGTAAACTGTTCACTGTTGCAATATTAGTGAATTTTAGCTTTAAAGAATCCAATCAATATCCATGTATCCAATTGATGTCAAAGGTTATTTACAAACCCTAAAGAGAGAGTTTGTATCCACCAACCGTAATACTCGGTAATTACTTGGTTCATGCTCGAGAACTGAGTTGGAGATTCTTTCATTTGTTGCGTGGCAATCAAATTGAAGCTTCTCTTGGGGGAAAAGAAATGAATTTGATCTTGTATTTCAAGTTTCTAAAAGAAAAGGCACAAAGTTGAATGATATATACATATGTGAAGCCTGCCTGTGTTGGTGGATTGATGTAGTAGATTTACATGTCCTAGTAGTAGAATTAGAGTTTGATGTCTATATAAAGGCTTGGCTAATTGGAGTTGTAATTCAGATTATGTCATATTATTATCAACCAAATTTAGAGTTTTCTATTTTGTGGGTGAATTCCAATTTGTCTGTTGAGTTTGTACGCTTGTCAATCCTTGTATTTTTATTTTTTCAGAAAAATCTGTCAATTACATCTCTAATATTATATTTGAAACTACTATATTCAATTTTTCGTCAATTTAAGTCACATTACTTGCATGTGATACACATTGGGGGTAGATTGAGTTTTTCATAAATAAATTGTGTATAGAGTTAACTTTAGAGGATAAATTGGTAGTTTTTCAAAAAAAAATATTGTAAGTTAACTTTTGAGGGTAAACTAGACGTTAATTCGCAACCTATATGAAATGTGCTTATAGATGAGAAAATGTTGGTATTATACCTTAAAGTGTGTTAAGTGACTTAAGTTGATGAAAAATTGGATAAAATAGCTTTGAATATAATAGTCAAAATGAAATTAGCAATTTTTAATGAATTTAGGGACTTATTTTATCCCTAAAAATAATTTAATGACCTAATTTTCACTGAGGTAATAGTTTAGGAACTAAATCGGTACTTTACCCTTGTTTGAAACATTGAACGAACAAATTAACCTACTATACACCTTGAATGTCAAAATAACTTGGTTTTAGGAATGCTATTTTGAATTTGTAACTGACAAGGGATGAAGGCAACTAAGGTATTGTTCGCATATGAATGCTGATTAACTTGATTAGCTGAACCACCGCACATTCTTCTTACACACTTGGCGCTGTAAGTATAAATTGCGATATGTTTGTCTTGAGTAGGTGAGGGGGTGATCTGTGATCAAACCTTTTTTCTCCCAAAAAAAGTCGTAGGAATATTATTAAGAAAGGCCGGAGGACCATATGCAAACGTTAGGAAACCTACATGCTTATTTATAGACACGGACCGGAAACGTAGACATGAAGGAAAGTTAATTAACAATAGAGATGGCTGATCACCAGAGAGTTGGTGTTCATCCTGCTGGAGATATGGAGGCACCACCAACTGCAATACCACCTATGCCTCCGGTGGTGCTACTGCATGGATACAGTTCAACATCATCATCAACTACAGGGAAAGCGACAAAGAAAATGAAGCTGCTTCTGCTTCCGCTTCAGGCGAATAATCACTCTGCTCCTTTATCTCATCTTCCATCCTAAACTTCCTAATTACTCAGATGATAACTTGAAGATTAGCGACTTAAGCACAATTTGGACATGACCTTATAAGCTCAATTCGACGTCAAATAACAGCCAATTACCCAAACAAGAAGATTGGAATTTACTACAAGAAAGGTGGCCGGTTGAGCGTGTGGTATACAAACACGAAGCTTTTATCAAGGGACGTTACCAAAGTTTTACCAAGCTCATCAGAACAAAACTCTACTCAATGTAGCCTACTGGCCAAACGCAATATGGAAGCACTTTGATGAATGCACTGCAACAGCAACAACATATCGGACGCATCCCCTTGGACCTAAAGCTTAACGCACCCGTGGCAATTAAACTCGGGAAATTGAAGCTCAGGAAGGTGACCATCTTGGGGAAATGCTTGTTGGTGGTAGATAGCTTAACTGCTAACAATTTGATTAGCATTAAAGCTAATAATTGCAGATACAGAATGAAACTTTGAATTAATCTTGCAATACATCTGAAATTTAGGGGATAAGGGAGCTGTTTATATATTTATTTGTTTTTTATCCGTTGCATTTCTCTCTTCTTCCTTTCTTTCTTTGTCGTTTTCTCTCGTAGTAAACGCAGCAATTGAGTTGTGACAGAAATAAAAACCACAGCAATTGAGCGCGCACGAGACAAAATCACAAGAAGTGATGCTAAAGCTATAAAATATTTTAGGGTAAATTACACAGTAACCCCTCAAGTTTGTGGTCTTGCACAACCCCATACAATATCTTTAAAACGTTTCACTTTCATACCTCAAGTACTATTTTATTTCAAAATAGTACCTTCGTTACATTTTTCATCCATTGATCCGTTAAGTGCTGACGTAGCTGCCACATTTGTGCCACATGACTGCCAAATGTGTACCACGTGGTAAAAAAAAAACCTGAATCTTCTTATTAAAAAATATAAAAATATATAAAAAAAATATAAAAAAAACCTTAAAGCCTTACCTGCAACCCCCAAAACCAGAAACCAATTAATCCCAAACCCATCTCCTCATTAATCCCCCCAGAAACCCAGCGCAGCAACCCCCTCCCCCCGACGACCCACTCTCGTCAAATCCCCCCTACGACCCACTCCTGTTAAATCCCCCTCCCCGACGAAATGGGGTTTTTTTTTCTTTTCCTCCTTTTCTTTACGGGTGCAGAGGAGGAGGTGGAGGATGGGTGCATGGTGGGTTTGGGGAAGACGAGGGGGAGGAGAATGGGGTGGGTTGCAGGGAAGATGAGGATGGGTTTTTTTTTTTTTTCTTCTCTTTTTTCTTTATGGGTTGCAAGTTGGGCTTGGGTGGGGGTGGGGGTGGGGGTGGGGGTGGGGGTGGGGGTGGGGGTGGGGGAGATGGGAAGATGGGTGCACGGAGGAGGTGGAGGATGGGTGGGAGTGGTTTTGGATTTGGGTTGCAGGGAGGGAGGACGGATTGGGAAAATGAAGGGGATGGGGTTTCGGCAGGGTGGGGGTTGGGGGAAGATGGGAGCGGGGAAGAAGAAGGTTGAGGGTTTTTCTTTCTTTTTTTTTTTTTGTAAATAGGGTTATATTATAATATTTTTAATGTATAAAAAAAAATTACCACGTGACAGCCACATCAGCACGTCAGCATTTAACAGACTAATGGATGGAAAATCTAATGGAGGTGTTATTTTGAAATAAAATGGTACTTGATGCATGAAAGTGAAATGTTTTATAGATGTAATTGTAATAGACCTCAAATCTGATGGGGTATGGTGTAATTTACCCAATATTTTATATGTAATGGTGTACAGATCTACATAGAGTGCCATGTCTATTGATAAAATGTCATGTCATGTGTCCTACAATAGTTAAAAATATATAACTAGAATGATCTACGAGTAGACTGCATCACATAATCAGAACTTGAACTGACCTGCAGGATCAGTTTCAACTTGAACTAACCAGAACACCTGATGAATTTTGTCACCTGTACGTTCCAGTCATTCTGGGTGCATCTTATGTGATACAGACCCAACCACTTCAATTTATAAAGTGGATTAACAATACCTCTCATTGCCATCCATGGAAGCATGTTTGACTCCTAAATATCAGGACAACATAGAAGAACTAATCACCAGTCAAAGCCCGCGGTCTGTGCTCAATCGTAAACAAGGACATCCCAGTTTGTGAAATTGCTCTAACAAATGCCATATTTGCCGTTACAGTTGGAGCACACCAGGAATCACCAGTACCAAAAACAACCTTATTCTTCAAAGCCAGTTTTCTAGTGGTTGGAAGGCTCATCATGCGTTCAGAGGGACTATCAGGAACAACCCTGCACCAGTCCTAAAGGTTATTAGCGCATGATAATACCAACAAAAGGAAAATGATTAACCAGATACAGACCCTATAGATAATAAAGGAGCAAATCATCAAACCTATCATACCAACGTCCATACAACTCAGTTTGAACCTCAATGCTGACCAGGGTTGGTTGATTATCACAAATGTGCAGTGCTCGTTTCCTTCTTTCTATAAATTTTCATTTCCTAAATAAAGAATAACCTCAAAATATGTTTAATGTCCTAGACTGAGGGCACCAGAATCTAGATAGGCTTTACCAACCTCGGAAGCCAATATGTAATTCTATTTCATGCATCATCCTCCAAATGCAATCTAAGAAGTTCCTAGTATGTGCAATGACCTAAATCATACACCCAAGGTTAACTCACCAATTAAGTTGAAGCATTCCGCAGGCCGAAGCCAATTATATTAGGAAAAACAAATTAAAACAGTTTTTGGTTTTTAGTTTTCATTTTGTGTACTTTTCCTTATACATTTCTGCTACATCTCTTCCGGCATCCTTCCTCCACTCTTCTCCCATGTTTTTCTTCTATCTCCAACACAAAAATAAAACTAAAAACTAAAAAAACTAAAAAGAAGTTGTTATCAAATGGACCCTTAGTTTTTTCTATAATGTCAGTGTTTATATCCTTTTGAAATTGGGGCAGACACAAAAAAAAAAATGTTTAAAGAAGTAACAAAAAACTGGTAGAAAAACTCACGTAAGATACTTTAGCAAATGGCTAGCTCTCAAGTTCTCATTGGGCCCACCACACATCAATGCTAAATCTTTGAACTCCAAAAGGACACTTTCACAGATTATGCCTCTCTTTCCAGACATTGTGCGACCAAGTTCAACAAGAATTGGATTCTGAATCTCAGACATCACCTGGCAGGATTTCAAGAAACCTTAACCTGGATTGGATGTTAATGTAACATAAATCTTGTGAAAGGTGGATAATTTTATTTAGTTCCCAGAACGAAAAAATGGTTGATGACGCATATAAACAAACTTTATGAGTCAGCATGATAGCAAATACCATAAGAAATATTTAAGGAAAAGATAAATAAATATAATAAGAAGTTCAATGTACAGAGTAACAGTGGTTAAAATCTTATAGGTTGTCATTTTCATGGATTGCCAATGATCTACCGAGCCAATCCATTTGTGTTTGTGTTTATTAAGTATCTGCCACACTGTAAGACAATAAACTTGAACAGCCTGCATTGAAAGGATTTCTCAAGATATTTTAAATCTTAAAAGTAAAACTGACCATTCACAGATTAATACCACAGAGCCAACAGACACGCTAACCCTAAAACTAATTACTTTTTGAGTTCATAATTCAATCGTTCAATACGGCTATGTCCCGCTGTAACACCAAAAGATTTCCCAGACAATGGGACGGGAAGCACAAAACTAGAATGAAGAACTAACCTGTTGAATCACAAACTCGTAGTTACCCTTAAACCGCTGCCTCAATTCACTTTCTGGAGTAGCCAAAAGCTTGTCTGTACCACCATTACTAATACCCGATATAAGAGCAATCAAAGCAGTTGTATCAAAGTTAATAAGTTCACCATCAACCAGAATACGGCCCAGTTTCACGGATTCCAGATTTTTTGCTTCCAATGAGTGAATTCCCATTCTTGAAATAAGAGAAGAGAAAGCAGGGAAAAATTGAGTGTGTTCCTTTGAGACAGACGGATCCTGGTAAGTCTCAGCAACCGCCTCTCCCAGGTATGAGTCCTTAACATCAGATTCTGAACTGAAAACAGTGTCCCCTGGATCATTAACCTTTATTTCAAATACACAAGCCTGTTGAAACGTTCTTGCGGCAAGTACATTAGTCCAGTCACCAGGTTCCTCGGATAAATCAAAATCAAAATCTAAAATAGGAAAATCCAATCGAAACTCAGTTGCCCCAAACTCCTCTTTTAGTCTATCACAAATAACGCTGCTAAGACCGTTTCGGTATGAGAAGAAAAGAATAATCGAGGAAGGTTTGAGTGCCACAGCAGAGCGGGCAGCAGCAATGAGTTGCTGAATACGCAATTTTAAGCCCCTACTCTTATGATGGGAAGGGGATTGGAAGCCAGTCCAAGTAATGTATTTAGGGTTCCTATCGGAGACAACAATCCAGACAGGGTTCCTATGGAGTGTGCAAACTATATCAACATGGACGTGTTTGTGGTTGACACAATGGTGTGTTTGCTGTGCAATTGGGGCTAAGGTTGAGAAAGGGATTGGCTTGCAAACGCGAGAAACCCCAGTAACGAAAGGCTGCCGGAGAATGTGAACAACTGCCTCGATGTGTCCGATATTGACACTGCCAAAATTACAGTTGAAATTAACAAAAAAGATACCCGTCAAATAAAAGGCAGACACTCCACAATCACAATCACTCCATTCCATTCCAGTTCACGAGTAATGAAAGGCAAAGGAGATGACAACTATTTGTTTGTTTACTTTTCAGTCGATATATTTCCACGATAAAATCATTAAGCAGCTAAGTGAGTTTAGATTATTTGGAGACCAAATAGAATTAGATGCCATGCCATAAAAAACTCAACTCATTCATTCACAATCACAATAAAAAACCTCAACTCATGCATAAACAAGTAAGGAAATGAAAAGCAAACCAGATGATAATTATTTGTTTGTTTTTGGAATTTCATTGATTCAGACGATAAATTTCGAATTTCATTAGAATGGAATGAGATGATGTGAGAAGGAATGGGCAAGAAATTCAGTGCAAACCTCTTGATGTTGGTGAGGGGAGTTGAAGAAGTGGAGGAGGAGGCGGCGGAGGAGGAGCGGGAGAGGAAAGTGAGTTCGGAGTGAACCAGTTTGAGAAGAGTGCGTTTGATGTTGGTAGGAGCTGGCAATCCCTCTATCCGCCCTATCACAAATCTGCATCTCTTCCTTGCCAATTCCAATTCCACTGCTTCTTGTTGTGCTGCATATGCGTATGCATCTGCTTCTGCTCCATCAATCACTTCATTTCTTCCGACTTCCATTTCTGCCCAACAAAGTACTCCGACAAGGAAAGAAAATACTCTATGTACATATGAGGCACGCACGGCAGGCCCAACTCCTTTTATATAATGTGGCTCGGCTCACTAAAAGCCCATTTATCTCACTTGGACCAACTCATGCAACACGAAAAGAAGCCCATTGATCTCAATGCTGTCCTGTGGTCGGCTGTGTCTTTCTGTTCCAGTCTCCACCTCCTTTGTTTCTCCTCCTCCCTCTCAAATTCTCAATTCTTCCATTCCATTCCACAGTGACAGTGTTAACAGTGCATTGCAGCGCCGCAGATCGGGTCCGGGGCCTTCTCTTCGTCTTCTCCGGTATTCCATCTTCTTCTTCTCGCTACTTTTCCTCAACTATTTGTTTATTTATTTTTATTACTTCTGCTGCTGCTGATATTTCTCTTCTGTTTTATTCTTCATTTTTTCTGCCCAACCAACCCAGCCTAGGGCTTTTGATTTAGTCAGTTGTTGTTATTGCAAATTACTTATTTCACATCTTTTGGGCTTAACCTGCAATTACTACCCCTTTTGATTAAATATTGAAGGTTACAGATTAAAGATTAAGAATATCATACTGGATAGGATAATCTGGTGTAAATTATAACAATCCTCTGTTTTTTTTTTTTTAATTTCTTTTGTGCTAAGCCAAAATATATATTCATTATAATGTCATTTCATCAGCTATATGTTTGACCCTTTCTCCCTCATTTGTATAGCATAGGTGAAGCAATGGCCGTTGAAGAGGACTCCGTTGAACAAGTACTTGCAGCGCGTCAAGAGAGGCTGAGCCCTTAAAGCTGCTCAGGAACTGTTAAACACTCCAGATGAGGATTCCGCTCAAGTTCACGATAACACTAATGAAAACAATGCAATTAGTGATGAAGCGTGAGTAGATCCTATTCATGTTTTGTATGTTAGTATCCCTTACCTATCCTCCATTTTCTCAATTCAAGTATTATTTTAATTTTAAATTCACAAGTTTGTGGGTTGATAATGTGAGCATTATTTGGGAATTTTACCCATGATATTTGTAATCCCTACTCGCTCTGGATTTATTTTTCATATGCATGTGTCATTTGAGATGATACTAAACGGTTTTGTTTGCATTTATATTTCATGTATCTCTACAAGCATGTGGTATGCATATGATTATGGGTTTTTTTTAGGATAACATAACTATGGATTATGTGGTTTCATCGTGAGCACAAGATCTTTAGGGTGAGGACAAGAGTAAACCTGAAATAATCCCCAGAAGGAGCAGCTGAATTAAGTTTGGGAAGTAGATACTGTCGTACCATACACATATGAGACTTCTGCTTCCATTTTTTTTTCATAGTCTATATCTTCATGGTTGTATTTGTTTAGCTTAGTGAGATAGTTGATTTATAGTAGAAGGCTTGGTCAGGATGTTTTCCATTATATCACTACTTATTATGATACATAGGTTTTGTCCTAAATTGCTGCCTTAACCTTAAACTGTAAGTTTGTGCAGTAATACCAACATGAAATTCCTAAATTATGTTCCTCATGATAAGCAGCTTCAGGAGGGAAAGCTTGTTCCACCGGTGCTGCCAAAGTTTGAAGACCCTGTTGCAGCAGTACCTCCTCTATCAGAGAATAAAGAGGTGCTTGATTACTTTTGAATTTCGAGGCCCACTCTCTTATTCAGTTAATCACTAGCATCTGTGCTTTTCAAAGGGATTGTTCCTTATCTTACTTGTGCTAATTCTGGATCAACGTTCAGGACCCATTTGTGAATATTGCTCCTAAAAAACCAAACTGGGAACTTCGCAGGGATGTGCAGAAGAGGCTTGATAAGCTTGAAAAGCGAACCCAAAAGGCAATGCTTAAACTTATGGGTATTTAATTACCATTTTCACCATCACCCTCCATAGAAAATTTAAAAGAATGAACATCATGAAATATTTTCTTAAATTGATTCGTTTTGAAATTAAACACTGCAACTTTTTCTATTTGGTGAAAAGACATGATGCATTTTGAACAGATGCATTCCTTTACAAAGAGACGTGATCATTGGTAATTGGTCTCATGTATCAGGCATACCCATTAGAAATACTGCTGCAATGCTCAGTTGTATCTCATGGTGAGAGGGCACACCCAAAACCAAAGGATTTGTCTAAAAGTTGCAATTCTCTCTATATATATTGGTAACATTAGTAGAAAAGAAATCATTCAGAAATTTGTTGTCTACACAATTTCTTTGCTCTCTCTTCTCTCTCCATCACATTCATACAATATCTTTCTAGTTATTTCTAAGGGAATACAATTCGGTTTTGCTAATCGAATATTCCATACTTTGTTGTATCCTGGAAGTGATTTGCCAAGAACCCTTATAGCAAACTCATTCGAGTGGGGGCAAATAACTCTTTAAGGAAATGATTCAAGGCGTCGGGGGCAAATAACTCTTTAAGGAAATGATTCAAGGCGTAGCTCAAAGTCATATTTCGGATTATTCTCCATAATTCTACATTTACTCCAACACCATTGGATATTCAGTTGCATTGTCTAGAGAAGTAAATAGTTTCAGAACCATAATTGGGGCGTCAGTTCGGCCTCTGCGTTAAAAATATCAAGTCTTTTCCTTGATGTGCTTGGCTTACAATGTAAAGAGGCTAACATTGCATTTGGTTAGGAAATTGGGTTGAAGGTTTCAAGGAACTGCATCACTTTACACTTTAATTAGTCCATCTCCTGTGACAATGAGAATCAACTGCTTAATAACTGGTTTTCTCTTTCTTTTTGTATTTTTTTGTTTTAGCAGGGGAGCAAGAGAAGCAAAAGCAATTGGATGGAGATGGCGGAAATGGTGGAGAAGACTAGAATGGACTTTTCCTGACCCTGGCACCTGAAAAACAGAAAGGGGAAAGGAAAAAAATCACATAAGCTCTTGGAGTTAAACATCAGACCTTCCCTGCTCACTTTTAAACATGTTGAATAGAGATTTATACCTGTTTGCAAGTAGTGGCTGTTTTCTGTTTGCAAGTAATGACTTGGAAAACAGCTTCTTTTAGCTTTATTATTGATGATAAACCCTGTGTCCTGCGTTTGTTGAAACTGAATGTATTCTTGTATTTTCGCCAAACAACGAAAATCGGGTCAGTAGACTCAATACAAACATCCACAGCCAACTTGAGCTATCAACACCCTAGACAGAATGGCCTGCTGCAGTTCCAAGTTGGAAATTCCGACCTGTCGGAGCTACAATGTGTGATTTTGTGCTTGATTATCATTGTTCTTGTTGATGAAAATGTTACAGGAGAAAGTCTTTGGTTACAGCTTTCTACCAAAAAAAAAAAAAAAAGTCTGGTTACAGCCACCGCCTCTACCTCCATCTAGAGAAGAAATTATAGAGTAGCACGCGCGCAGTAGGTGGATTAAGATGCGGTTGCCGTACCCAAGACCCACTCCGATCCCAAATCCAAAGAGACATCCATTATCCAACTTCCAACCAACAAAACGAGTCAATGTAAACAGAATGATTTTAGAATGTTTTTTTATGAAATGAAAGCGATGGGCAAACGTATTTGTACTGGATTAACTTTGATGGGCAAATACCCCATTTTTGGTACTTTGCGGCAAACAAATCATTCATCTCTTTCCCTAAAGCAGTCAATTAACAACTCACACACAACAGAGGGGAGACTTTTACAGAGCTCTGTCAAAAGTAAATTACCCACGGGAGAAGCAACAAAAGAAATTTATAAGGAAAAATGGATGCACAACGATTGAAGAGAATAATCCACCCAGTTTTGAATGACCATCCGAGCTTCTGGATCGGCCACTTTTACTCTCTAATGCAGAAAACTATTCCCATATATTGCTTATATTCTGTCATTCCGGAGCTGGTTGGAGACCTTATTCATGTGCTCCACGTTCCAAGAGGGGTCTACTGGAGGAAGTTGGAATTCCTCCGGTTTCAAGGCCAATGCGAAATCGGGCAATGTTGGTGCTGTCTCCATGATTCTGCAGTTGAAATATCCAAAACCAGATGTTAATTATTCCTGAGGGTTTGTTCTATGTATCATCAGCCAAGAACACAGAGATTGCAATTAGGGATACCAAGAGTGAAAAGGAGATTGCATTTAGACATAAACAAAATACTATTGGCAATAGTTCTCTCAAGCAGGACATACTTTTCGTGTGAGTATAGATCACGGTTTATCCGCACTTTGCTTGAAGCATCTTTTGGAATTTTCTCGGATAGATATTTCATGGTTCCCCAGAGCGGTGGATTTCTGCATAATGTGTATAAAAAAAAAATGTACTTAACCATTAAAAGAAGTACAATTGCCAAGAAGAAGAAAACTGATCAGCTAATGGACATTTCAATCTTGAAACATCCACTGCTACATATGAGACGGTAGATCTTCACAACACGCAAAGCACTTAACCATTAAAAGAAGTACAATTGCCAAGAAGAAGAAAACTGATCAGCTAATGGACATTTCAATCTTGAAACATCCACTGCTACATATGAGACGGTAGATCTTCACAACACGCAAAGCACTTAACCATTAAAAGAAGTACAATTGCCAAGAAGAAGAAAACTGATCAGCTAATGGACATTTCAATCTTGAAACATCCACTGCTACATATGAGACGGTAGATCTTCACAACACGCACACAAATTTCAAGAAGGGCCTGTAGAATAATCTTTGCTAATATCTAGAGATTGGACTAGACTCTAGAGTAGATAATTTAGGAGACAGTTTTCTTAGGAAGAGTTCTCGTAGAAACTGAACTCCATCTTAATGGCCTTAAGTTGAAAATTTCATACTAAAGACAATTTTATGTTCGTTCCTTGTACATGTTTGTGTTTGATGTTCATGGAGATAGGGAGAGAGGATAAAGATATTGCGGCTACAGCATATACTTTATTGCCCCTAGAAAAAACAGCAGATAATCTGCTAGATGCCACCCAATGAAATCAGCAAAATGAACACGCAAATACAGCCTCTACCTACCTTGACAAAGGGGGAGCAGCGTTAAATGCTTCGCATGCCTTCTTACTTTCTTTGAAATACTCATCTGCTGCTTGCAAAGCAGCTACAGCCATCCCATGAAATTTTTCTGTGTTACCCTCATCAAGGATCAAACCATGATAGTAATATGCAGCAGCCTGGTTAAAATGGGAAGGTTAAAATCAGAAGAACTTTGGTTAGCTGTTCAGAACACAAACTTCAATTGTAATTCGTAATTGAAATCAAATATTCAACATTAGTGGCATAAGACCCCTCCCTATCGGCTAGATCAACTCAAACAAATGAACCAAACTATATGGTTCTTCATGAATAGTTCAATATACTTTCATTTGGAAGTTACTCATTCAGAAAAGACAATAGCGTATCAGAACCTAGATCACAGGTATCAAAATCTGAATGCACGTAATGTAATACAAGGGAAAACAAACCGAACAAGCAAGTAATCACCAACGTAGAAACTAAAAGGCCACTATTTTCCCTCTATAAATAAAACATACAAGTTAAATCACGCTTTTGCTTTCCTTATTACTCTCATAGACACTATCATTATAGTGGGAGGTAAACTCATAAGTTTAGAAGGAAAGTGGTAAGAGCATAAAAAAGACGAGAAGAAAGTGCAAGATACCTTTGCCTCAACATATTTACACTTCACAAAGAGCCGATGCTTTTCACCCCAACCATTTAATAATGGAAGATTCATAATGTTATCTTGAGCCTGCAAATAGATGGCATAAAGAAAGCAATATGCTTCAGGATCACCATGTGATTCAACAAACATATAATGTGTTCGGATGACAAGAGTAATCATGAGAAACATAATGAACCACAAGATTTAACAACTTATATATGACATGTAACTGATATGAAATATATAGGAACTTCTCACAACTACTCCAAATAGAGAACGGCCAAAATTACTCAATGTCGGGAAAGGCAAAGGGAAAACCTAAGAATGTAGCAAAAAAATGGATTATGAATAAAAGGAATACTGAATAAGGATATGATTTTAGACAAACAGCACAAATTGGAGGTTAGATCCTCTTGTTTGGAGTATTGAGAGAGTTCGTGTTTTTTTACCCATTCTAAATGTTGGGTATGTGGGTTAGTTCAGCATCATGGGCATGCATCATATATGCACATGGAGGCATGATAGCCTTCGTGAAAGAGAATCCGGCACATTACAAAACACTACTGATAGAAAGAGATAATAACCTAGAACCAAACAAACTCACTAGTAAATATAGAGTAGTAGTATAAATGGGGTAAGCTCACCCAAGGCATCAAACAAAAGAGGGTGTATATTTGTTATCATTTTTGGTTTTTTCACCTTGCCAGCGATGGAATCCACCATGTACTCACAACGCAGTTTTAGGATCACTATAATGGTCCGTTAATCTAGAATATCTAAATTCAGACCCTGAACTGATACTATTCGAGCTGACTACTGTTTCATCTTTCCAACTCAATTCAGAAGGTTCAAATTCAAAATGCACATAAGCCAAAGGAGATGAATTAAAACAGGAACACAATGGAAGCATGGAAAATTTACAACAAATATCCCAGACATTAAATATATTACTCATTGACAAGATCAAACCAGCAATGATGATAAATTTCTTACCTGTTGCCAATACTTTACCATTTCACATGCAAGCCTTCGCTTCACTGCAAGTGTAGCTTTTGTGCTATCTATTGCCATTCCAAGTTGAACATCAACACCCTACAGGAGACAGGTGGAAAGAATGAAAGAATGAAGTAAAAATTATAAAATAAAACACGGAAATCAAGCGATAAAAAAGGATCAGCAAAAGATAATAGTCAGAAGACACAAGGTTCCAACTAAATTTCATTTTCAGGAAAATCTGGACGATAACGAGATGTCAAAAAAGAAAGAAAGAAGATGCATGAAAATCCAAACTTATTGCAGTTGTACCCTTTGTGCCCACTAAGCAGGATAGGTTCACAACTTCAGGCTGACTGCAATACTTATGTTTTATAGTAAAAGATGGCATTTTAGAAGCATAAATCCTGAAATATAAAATGCAACAATTTACCAGATCAATCCCTTTAAGTAAAGTTACTACCTGTCCTAATGCTTGTAGGCAAAGCGCTCGAAGAACTCCTTCTGCTAAGTCAATTGGCAGGTTTCTCCTGCAATCAAGGAATAGTCAAAATATTATAAATAACAACATGATAACAAGCAGAAAGTTAAAAATCAGTGCAAATTTTAAACTGATACAAACTTGAGCTCATTAGGCAACTGTGGAAGAACATGTCGAACGGCACAATCAAGGTATCCTGCTGCCTTCACGAAAATATCAATGGAAGCTCGTCTACTCTCTGTAACAACAAGAAAAACAATGGAACCTTCATAGTATGACCAATGAAAAAGAAAGAGCCATGCAAGGCACAACCTAAAGGTAGACTGATGACAACTACTGCATACACTGATTTTGTTAATTTTCTTTAGAAGTCTAAAAAAAAAAAGATTTCTGATAATATAATATAAACAGGTGAAACAAAGAACTTAGTACGAAGCATCAAACACAAAATCCATTTTTCACTCGTCTTAGTGAATTCCTTAACATATCAGCATAATACTGCTATTAAGAGTTTAATGACAAAATCTAATGAATTTTCAGTTTTCTTTATCTCCGGCTTTCCAATTCCTACTATTTTTCACTGAGGTCCTATGTCAACCATACTATTTCACCCAAAACTTACTGCATCTGACTCTTAAATCCAGGCGACAGTTTTATACTATTACACAAAGTTCTCTTAGAAACTGAGAAGACTGTATAACCATTAAAGCTATACTCATTCTAGAAAGCATTAACAACACAACTTTTCTCGTTAACTTAACAAGCCATGGTAGGATAATAATAGAGATGATAAAAAAAACATAATTAATCGGCTATAGCTCAGTTTTAATGTGGTAATGCCTACCTTCTGTTACTTTTGGCTGATAACCATCAGCAGATGTTCTTGGAAGAAGTAACAAGTTAGCTTGTGATAATGACAGCATTGCCATTAAGTGCAAAATCGACAGCACCTCGTACCATGCATTAGACATAGCTGTTTCCTGAAGAATCATTCATTCACATTAAGCCCGGTTCCCTTTGACAATATCATTGAATCTGAACACTATTAGAGGAATGACTGAATGAGGAAAGCAAAAACTATGATTTGCACAACAGAGAAATATGATCTTTAAGAGCGCTCCTACATGCCCACCTCTGCATCATCCTCTTGATTTACCCACAAAAATTGAACCTTGTGGTGTAGCTGGCTTCCTTCACATTATAAATAAGAAACGCCTTTAGGATTTATTAAAACTTGTGGATACAATTAAATGAGATGGCATGAGATCATGATTTACCATCTTTCATTAATCCCAAAAGGACAGGCAAATAATCCTCGAGAGCCTGCTGAAGATCGGCCAATGTTGAACCACCTGATGATAAGACTTCATTTAGATAAAGAAATATCTGAGTTCAGATATCATTTGGAAAAATTAACAAGCTTGTGTTTATGACGAACCATGTTGAGTAGCAGCTCTTCTCCTCGTTCTGGTAATTGTTGGACCTTCTTGGGCAGCCATTACAACTATGCGAGTCCTTAAAGCAGATAGGCGTTCCACTAAACTTTTGGACAAGTGATCACCAAGTGACTGAGAGAAATCAACAGGTTTAGGGATTCGCAAACCGGGAACATAGACAGAAACTTCCCCAATGTTTGCCGGTCTCCTCCTATTTCCTAGTGTATCTTTCGGTGTTGAGACCAGGCATCCCATATCCTAAGACTCGCTATATCTGCTAACCAAACAAAGTTTATTCAATCAGCATCGGCGGCCGGCTGTACATATAGATTATAGACACACGCATACGATTCTCTATGTATATGAATTTGCAACTTAACGGAGGCAGACTCTCTCTCACACATGAAACAGTGGTGAATTCAGAAGAGCATGCATATGAAACAGAAACGAAGATTGTTCAAATACTAGAGTCCAAAGGATGGAGATGGGTATCACAAGGAGGAGGAACATAATAAACAGCAAGCAAGGCATAATTAAATGCCAACCACCAAAGTGCACAAGTAGTAGGTTGTTGTTCACGAGCAACACCCAAATGGCTTGACTAGAACTCTCTCTCTCTCTCTCTCTCTCTTTGAGATTGAGATTGAGAAATTAAATTTTATCAATTGGTTAAAAACAATTATATCTATTTACAAAGGTAGACCAAGTGTGAAGGAAGGGAGCATTAACTAGTAGTATGTAAAGAAATAAATAAGAGTTGGAAAAAATTGATGAAATAAAAAACAAACCTCGTCTGTTAAAGGAAGGGTGAGTGATTGGTCAAGCGTCGTGGTATTTTCTGCAGCAAAAGGAAAAAAGAAAAAGAAGAATCAGAGAGGCTAGAAGAAAAAAAAAGTTAGTTTTTTTGTGAAAGGAGGAGAGAATGAATCACATGAAAGGCATGAGGGAGGCATGGCGTTGGACAAGAGTTGAAAGAGAAAGAAGGGGGTGATTTCTCGTGCAACCAATTGCAATTGCAATTGCATTTGCATACGTACGTCCGTCCGTTGAAATGATATGTGAAATGTGAATGTGAAATGTGAATGTGAAAGTAAAGCAATTCTACAATTGCACTACAAATACTCTAAAGGAAAGGAAAGGAAAGCATTTGGTGCTTGGTATTTGGTATTTGGTATTTGGTATTTGGTATTTGGAGTAACTAACCCTTCCTCTCACGAAATAGTGAACTTGAGCCGAGGATTATGAGTAAAGAAAGGGTGTCCAAACAAGCAAGTTGAAACAAGCAACAACTGGAGCAAAGCATTGAATTGAACTCTATTAAATTAAAAACCCAGAATTCCAGGCTTCAAGCTTGAAGGGACTCCAAAGTCTCCAAGGCTCCAATCCAAGCAACTGGAAGCAATTGAATAATTGATAGGGTGAGAAGGCGAGAATACTTACCAGTTAACATAAAAGGCAGCGACTTTGGATTGAGTTTGCAAGTTGGTGGACTCGTCCGATCATCAACCCCGAATCAGTCAATCAGTCTCCTCCATTAACGATAATATGAGAAGGAACAAACAAGCTGTTTTACTCTACGACGGACACCCCACAATTACCGCCTTTAGCCTTTAAGAAGCTTTACGCTTTAACCTTATTGGTCTCTGCAGTCTGGAGAGAGATAGATCACAGACAGACAGACAGACCAACAGCTCTCGAAAAAATTTACAAAGAGGAGAAAGGCAGGCTGCCTTTTGTTGATGTAGGAGCAGAGTCGTCCGGAGTTCAGAGAAGAAAGAGCCAAACAAACAAACAGGTGAGGAGGACAGAGGAGGGTATTGGAAATTTGGAAAAATGTAAAATTCCTTATATTAAAAATAAAATAAATAACAATTACAGCTGGGCCATTTCCAACTGAATGGTCCAGAGGGTTAGAGAGTCGAAAATAGCTCAAAAACCGTCTCCAACCAAAGACTAGGTCAGAGAGCTCGTGGGCCCTACAGAATCCAAAAGGGCCAAAGGGCTAGAGGGCTGGCCAGAATTTTTTTAAATGTGTCAGATTTCCTGTCGGTTATAACCGACAATAATAATTTAGATTATTTTAATAGTGTCGGGTATAACCAACACGAATAGTAATTTGAATTGCAATAGTGTCAATTATAACCGACACGAATAGTATGAAAAAATTTGAATACAACGGCTAGCTGCAGTCAGCTAGCAAGCAGTTGTATTAAAAAAAAATTAATTTAAACCTTTTTTTCTTCTATAAATATGGTGAAGCTCTTTCAATTCTTCACTTTATTTGCAATATTTTCTTCACCTGCAATATTTCTTTCAGTTTTTCAATAATTTTCTTCAATTTTTTCAATAAAAATGGCCTCATCTGCAATGAAAGGTAGGATTTTGACCCGAAAAGAAGATAAAACTCTTTGCAGGACTTATAGATAATAATCAATATAACAGAATTGCCACATGACATTATCGAGAAGATGAGTTAGTTAATACAGGTAGAAGGGTACTGTTGTAATTAGTCATTGTGGTTATATAAGAAGTAAGAGAGATATATTCACACACCTCAAATTACTTCTCCCACACTTTTTTAATTTTTTTAATATTTTCTACCCACCACAAACACTTGATAGAAAAATATTAAAAAATTAAAAGAGTGTGAGGGAAGTAATTTGGGGTGTGTGAATATAATCTCCCAAGAAGTAATAGGGTTGTCATTTGTGTAAGAAAGGTATTGTAATAGTTTCTAAAAGTGTCAATACAATCTCTCTCTTCTCTCTCTTTCTCTCTTCTTCTTCTCTTCTTCCTCGACTCTATCATCTATTGTTGTTCATAGTTCTTCTTTGTTAATAATATATGGGTCTCGGAAGATAGTGTAAGGGGGATTTCTAAAACAAGTGAAGGTGTTTGGAGTCGTGTGTCCTAAAAATACTTAGAGTTCTATGAAGGCACCATTCCATCGAATACCCAAAACCACGAGAGTTGTTCTTCAAGATGGAAGAAACATCTTCATCCAAGTTTGAATAAATGGCATCAAGCACTATTAGCAGCCGCAAGTAGACATGAAAGCGGCGCCAATTACTACGACGAAGTTAGTGTTTTCACAATTTATTTTAAATGTTTAATTATATTACATTTAATTTCATAAATTAATTTTCTTTAATTTTTGTAAGGGGTTTTTAAACTTTAATCCTTCAAGAAAATTAAAATTTAAAAAATAAAAAAAAACCTGGTGTTAGATTGAATATTTATTTTAGTCCCTAATGTGTCCTTAATTCAAAATAATTAATGTGCATTTTATTTAATATGTGACATCCCGCATCGCACATGGGAGTGGATCCTATAAGACTTACATGTACAGGCCCACCTCCAATTAGCACGAGGCCTTTTGGGAGCTCACTGGCTTTAGAGTTCATCGAAACTCTGAAGTTAAGTGAGTAGCGCGCAAGAGCACTCCCATAATGGGTGACCCACTAGGAAGTTCTTGTGTGAGTTCCCAAAAACAAAACCGTGAGGGCGTGCTCAAGGCCCAAAGCGGACAATATCATGCTACGGTGGAGTCAAGCCCGGATTGTGACATAATATCTCCCATTAAATATTTAAATTTATTAATACACAAATTTTAATTTATTTTTTGACCAAAAAAGAGTTTTTTAATTTATTAATTTTATTTAACATTCTTCAAACTTGAAATACTTAATTAATATACCTAAATGTTAGTAACGAAATGTGTGTACCGAAATATATTATATTGAACTAATATATTTAAATGTTAGTACCGAAATGTATGTACCTAAATATATGCACCGAAATGTATTAATATTAAATTAATGTACCTAAATGTGTGTACTGAAATGTATGCACCGAAATATTAGTACCGAAATGTATTATATTGAATTAATGTACCTAAATGTATGTACTGAAATGTGTGTACCTAAATGTAAGCATCGAAATGTATTATAATGAATTTAATATACCTAAATGAAGAAGATAAAGTACATCGAAATATATTTATAACAAAAATTAGTTTATCTAAATATTCTATGTAATATTTGGGTGTAATTTTTTAGATAAAGGCTTGTGATGTTCTAGAGGCCATTTTGGTAGGGCCCTTTAGCCAAAGACAGCGTGTTGTTTTTGCTCAAACAGAAAATACCCAACTCTTAGCATCTCCATCCCCCACGCCATCTGATGGTGTTAGGAACAACAAAAATGGGCATAATAAAGTATTTACTATTCAATCTTCCAATTTTAAGAGTAAATCGGAGCTAGATATCTAAAAATGGGAAGTAGTAGGAATCATGTTTTGAGTTTCGTATTATCAACCACTCAGTACAGCTGAACCACTCACAATGCTCTATTGCTTCAAGTGTATCTGAAAGCCATCATGTAAAGCTCACCTCATTCGCTGACAGTTTCAGGTACAAATACCTGCACTATTGACACCAAGGAGATCAATGCCCAGTTGTGATGCCGAGCATGAGACCATAAACAGCCAATCAACATCATGTTATAAGCCTGCAAAAAGAATTCTAGACTTCTCGCACTCGGAAGGTGATAAGATTGCATTGGATTGTAGTACAGATTAGTCAGACTACTACAAAGTTGTAAACCAAAACATCCCTAAGACTACAGAAACACCTTTTGAGGATGAAAATGTTACTTTTTCTCTGGAACCACAAAAGGTATGTTATTTTAGAACTTTTCAATTATTCTACTAAATTGGCATTGGCATACTTTAAATTTAGCTCTTTACAGTTTTCTTAAACTTGCATAGTCATAAATTTATTTTCTAAAGGGTGTTGAATTGATTGCCTTGGGGCAATTTTAAATTTTGTCAAGTGAAGTGTTATTTCAAGGTTCATGATGAGATCAACTAGATTTACTGCATCAAAACTCTGGTATTTTTCCTCTGGTGTGTGTGTGTGTTCATTTATCTTAAGAAAGCTCATACTAACCATCAATTCTGCATGATATGACACAAGGAAATATAATGATGTTTCTTTTGTCCAAGTAGATATTGTTTATGAGAACTTAAATGTGCAATCCCTTTTTTTGTACTTTTTACCTGTAACATTATTTGAACTTAATTCTGTCTCCCACTAACGTGGAGCCTATAGATCAAGCAGATAATTGGTTACGCTGATAAGGATTGCAAGAGGAGTCAAAACAGTGCATCACTGCGCCATCAAATCTCTGCTTGCATAGATGATGTGGTTACTATAGTTCACGGGATATTCAAGTCTTTAAACTGGTCCCTAATCACAAAAGAGGAGCTTGTGCACAAGATAATTATGACCTATGAGTAGCTTGGATATTGTTAAAAGAAGTGCTTATCAATGAGTTAAACTCTTGCTTTTTTTGTTCACATCCTTATACATGAAGAGATGACTGGTGTGTGATTAGAAGACGAGATAAGATCAATATTGTTAGGCCTTTTCCAGTGACATCAGTGTCTCGTGAGAATATCAAAATTTTCTGTAAAAAAATACCGTGAGAAATATCCTTCTCGTGTCCCCCAAAGGAAGGTTCTTATGCGTTGTTGCCCACTATTCCCTCTGCGGTGGGGAATCATCTTTCTGGCGCATGGTGTGCACAAAACCTTTTGACACAAGGGATGAGCACATGATAGGTTTTTCTTTTTAATGTTAATGCTGGGCAGGAGCACCCACGTAATGTTAAGAGAATCTCAAATTGGTTAGGAACGTTGAATTTGTTTTTACTACAGTGTATTATTCGATTGAAGGTTATGTAGGGGGAAATCTCAGGTTTAACTCTTAATAATAAAGCATTTCTAGTATATCTTGTTCAGGTGCGGTCATCTATCTTGTTCAACTTTGGTATATCATGTTCAGTTTTATGAGGGAAAAATTATATCAACAAGTTCCTGATTATCCTTTGTAGATTACAAGTTTATTTGTTGTGGAGAGATTAGATTCATACCTCAAATTACTTTTTTCACACTTTTGTAATTTATTTTTTGATATTCTACACTTGACTAACACTTGATAGAAAATTATTAAAAAAATTAAAAGAGTGTGAAATACGTAATTTATGATGTGTGAAAAGAGTGTGAAATACGTAATTTATGATGTGTGAATATAATATCTCTCTCTTTTTACTATGGATATTTGTTTTTCATCATCTTATTCAAAAGCTTGTCACGACTATTTTTTTTTCATACTGTTTTTTCATTTTAGAAGTTGGAAGCAAAATTTGTCTGTCAATTTGATATTTTTTGTCCGATGACAATGACGTGCAGAATCAAGAAGGTGGCAGGTTCGAAATCAGTTGTATCAAAGTTTGAGGAGAAGAGGATACAAGTGTACTAGCGATGCTGTGACAAGATTCGATCAACCAATTGAATTGATACAGTGGCCTTGCATTGCAAAAAAAAAAAAAAGAATTTATCCGTTGACAAAAAAAAAAAAAATTTATTCGACAACTTGCCAAAAAATATGAACTTATTCGACAACTTAATTCATTCACATGAGATTGGCAGGCTTAATCATTCACCTTTGGATTATGAATGGTGAAGAAAAATGAATGTGCTTTTATCAAATTCAAAGGAGGTGATCACAAATCCTTGATCAATCAGAGTGAGCAAGAGAACAATACTCTATAAAAAATTGCTCACAACTTCATGGGTTTTGAACTCATCACCTCTTTTAACATAAACGTGACTAAGAAGACGTGTTACACATTGTTAAGAAAACTCACAAACATTATTAAAACACTATTCCACTAGAATAAGTATTAATTCAAGAAACAAAATACAATTTATACTGTTCTTACTTATTAACTATATATTTGTATGGATAGGTACTTGTTCACACGTGTGATGACAATATTTGTATTGAGTTCGATATTAAGTTTGTGATTCTTGTGGTTTAGGTGGGTGGATCGACAACTAATTATAAAGTATTTTTGTAAATATTCTATCATTTATAAGAAAAAAGACAAATTTTATGTGTGTTTTTCCTATGGTATAGTAAATGTATGTGCTTAATATATAGTTGTTTATGTATCTTTAAAAATATGTAAATTAAGCAAATATTCTTATGATAGTTGCTTCTGCGTCTTTAAAAAAAATTATAATGTAATTTAAGCAAATATTTTTAGAAATACAACAACATGTTGGCGCTAAGGAGTAATGAGATAAATTGGTATCAAAGTTATTAGCCACGAAATTTGAACATAAAATTCTCTTACTTACGTATAAATAAGAATACCACTAATTAGTGACAATTGGCTAATTGGTTAGAAAAAAAAAATTAAAGGCAATATGAATAAATTTTGAAATAAAGTGAGATATATGAGGTCAAGTTCAACTTGAAAGCAAGACATATGACATCAAGTTCAAATTGTTTAGGAATCTTAGATGTCATAAAAAAATAAAATTATTATAAGCAGTCTGGCTTTTATAAAAACTAAGAAATTAACAATGATTGAAATTAATTTAAAGAATACATAGATTCAAATCCACTTGTATACCTTATTTGCATCTCAATGGAAACTGTACTTTGAAGAAAAGGAAAAGAGATTCGAACTTCTTGTATGTTAATAAATCAAAATCCAAAATAAGTCTAATTAAAATTTGTCCACCATTTGGAAAAGAAGGTATATAAACCTTTGGGTTTATTTTCTTTTTCTTTTTCATTTAGCCGACGCGGGCCGGAGCGTACATCCCATCAGAAAACGAGGTGATAATCAAACCCTATCGGGAACGCACCACGTGGCAAGAGAGGTGGGTTGGTGACCGTCGGATGTTGAGGAGAGGCGAGAGAGGGCTTTTATAGCGAGAGAGAAAACCTAACCATAGCGCCGACTGAGGTGAAGGCTTGGATTCATAATCTTTTTATCTTCTTATCCCGAACGCAAAAACCCTAGGGAGGCCAAAACCCCCAAATCCCCCAACGCCAAGGTGACGACTCTGTCACTCGCTCTCTCTCTCTCTCTCTCTCTCTCTCTCTCTCTCTCTCTCTCTCTCTTGTCGTCAATCCTTTTATTTTATTGATGGAATCTGTTTCTGTTTCTGTTTTGTTTACTGGAATAGGTCGTTTGTTTTGATTTCTCTTGTGCTTGTTTGCTGGTTAATCAAGTGATTGAGGATGGATTATTGAGCAATGCACCCATTGTATTGTGTTTGTTTTTGTCTGTAATTTTTTGCTGTTTGCGTCGTTGAAGCTTGTTCGTTGGTGGGTAAAGCTAAATCAATCATTTCTGGTGCAAATTTTGTAGTTTTAGATTTCTAGTTTTGATCGTGTGCGCAGCCAAAGAGTGCGTTTGAAATGTTTACTCGGTGGGATTCCGAATGCATCTGCTACAGCCGTGCACTTATTGTTTGCAGATGTCGTCATTGGTATCATTGTATAAGTAGTAGCGTCTTGGGGCGAATGGGCGTGATAGTGCCCAATTATGAATTCTGAACGTAAACGGGGTTTTACTTCGACAGTGTCACCAGTATTACTTTGTCAAATTTGGTAGTCTTGTTTGTATTCAGTCGTAGAGGTCTATATATATATATATATATATATATATATATATATATATATATACGCACTTATATATTCTCTTGCTTACTTGTCATTGTTGCCTTTTGCCCTTAAACCGCTTGCTTATTCCCATTTCATTATATGTCTCCTAACATTGTTAACTTGTTCTCTCATCTTTTAAAGAAAATAAACTGAACTTTGAAGATTTTTTTTTATAATGTTTATAGGATTTGGAAGATGTTTTGAACTCAATTATTCAGTCTGCCAAGTTGTATAATTGATGCGTCTTTTCTATGGTTGCATGTTGTCACCTCATAGAGCGTTTTTATTGAAGTTTCTATGATTCATGCTTATCTTCCTTAATACATTGTGAGATTGAAGAAACAAGATAACCTAATGTGGAAATGAATTGTTCATTATTTGACACTTGTAAAACAAAAGGCTTTGTGAGCTGGAGGTTTTACTGCTTAGAACTTAGATTAACAATAATGTAATTAAAGATGCAATGTTTTGTCTCTTGAAACTTTTTGTTGCATGTCTCAATTAAAACTCATGACTTCATCTCATTATACACTTACTTTATGCAGATGAATAGGGAGAAGCTTATGAAGATGGCTGGTGCAGTTCGCACTGGTGGAAAGGGCAGCGTGAGGAGGTGAGTTAACTCTCACTTTGAAATTCCTCTTGTCCAGCAATCTAATTTAGAGTCCGAATCTTCAAGTGCTAGCTTTAATGATTATGTGTTGGATATTCTTGTGGTTGATGATTTATGTGATGTGGTTACCCTGATGGTATGTTGAGTAAATTGTTGTTTTACTATGTTTTGCTTTTCTGAAGAGGATCTTCATTTGGTGTTTGATCGACTTCTTAGTGCAATCAATTTATAATAAAAATTACTGCCTGTTTGGCAATAGTTTCAGTATAAAACATAGTCATCAGTGGTTTTGTAGTTATCTCACTTCTGATGCATTATCTTCCTGTTGTCTGTATGTGATTTTGCTGATTAATTTATGCTCTTAACTTCAGGAAGAAGAAGGCTGTTCACAAGACAACCACCACAGATGACAAAAGGCTTCAGAGCACCCTTAAGAGAATAGGGGTGAATGCTATTCCTGCTATCGAGGAAGTTAACATATTTAAGGATGATGTAGTTATCCAGTTCATAAACCCCAAAGGTGAAGCCAGCCCTGCAAAACTCTGGTCCTGTATATCATCAGTTTGTTTCAAGTTTTTTCCCCCTAATAGTTGATGATTTTCCTTGTACGTTTCAGTTCAAGCTTCAATTGCTGCCAACACTTGGGTTGTTAGTGGCTCTCCTCAAACAAAGAGTATGCTACTATTTCTTTTGATTTTTTTTAGTTTGAAATTTGTTTAGAATATCAGACCATCTGGCTGCTTGACTTTTAAAATATCAAACATATTTACATTCATGTGTGGCTGTGCCTTGACATCATGATGCATTTGGCTTTTGACGGCCAATTTTGCTGTTGTTTATACCTTTGATTGTCTTTTTTTTTTTTTTAGATTTTAGACATATTTTCATGTAACTTGACATATTATCTTTATTGCAGAGTTGCAAGATATTCTTCCCAGTATTATCAGCCACTTGGGTAAGTGTGCTTGTAAACCTTTTTATTTTGTTCTTGCTTATGTGAATCAGTTGACCGAGAGTTGTCAAATTCTTTTTCACACCCTTGATTATTTTCAGGGCCAGATAACTTGGACAATTTGAAGAAGTTGGCTGAGCAGTTCCAGAAGCAGGCACCTGGTGCTGTTGGAGCCGCTGCACAAGAGGACGATGATGATGAGGTTCCCGAGCTTGTGGCTGGGGAAACATTTGAAGCCGCTGCAGAGGAGAAGAACAAGGAGGAGAATCAAGCTTCTTAGGGAATTTTAAGAGGATTTTGTGTCATTTTATATACTTTTGATGCTGGGGAAGTTTTTTATTTTGTTTTTACCTTGTCATGTCTGACCATGTTTGATGGATTCTCCTTATGATACATTGGGTAGTAGTCACTCTATCTTTTGGTCAAAATTTAGTTTTACTATTTCTTTTTTTTTTTGGTCGATTATTGTGCTTAATTGTGTTGAAATTGGATGATCCTTGTTAAAATAACAAAATATGCAACACAGTCCGCGAGGATGATCAAGATATGCAAAGCTTTCATCAGTAACCAAAAGCACCTTTAGCAGTTTTGCATCGAATAATTGATGGATCTGCGGTCAGCAATGCTTTAATCATTACGCTCTCCGACTTTAGAAGGGAAATAGCACACCTCAACGGTTGGAGTCGTCTATCAATTGGCAGTTGGAGTGTTTAGGGATGGTTTGGTATGGGATATCGAACTGAAAATGGCATATCAAATCACGAACCGAAAATTTTAGGGGCTGGAATTTGACAACCAATCCTGAACCGAAATTTTGAGATTTCTAAAATCGAACTTGCATTAAAATCAAAATCATCTAGATTGAAATTGAAATCATTCAAACTTGTATTAAAAACTCAAATTGAAATCAAATACAAAGTGACAGTGAATCGGTGAACATTGATGATCGAGAGAGACATAGTGAAAAGATAGGACCTGCATCCTCCTCCTGACCCGAGCCCCCAATTCGAAACCCTAATCTTAATTTGAAACCCCCCACACACAGAGACTGGAGAGAATCGGTGGTAGGGATAAAGTCGTGAGATGTGGTGGTGGCCAGAGTTCGTCGGGGCGAGATTATGAGAGGGTGGGTGGTTGCTGAGCTTCAAATTCAAGAAGGAGAGACATAGAGAGTATGAGATTGAGTGAACTTAAGGCTTGAAGGTCTAAGCCTTTCAAACGAAGCCAAACTCTTGGCCAAGATCGACGATGTTATAAGCTAAGCTACTCCCATTCTTGCAACGTGTTTTTCAGCAAGGGATGACAAGTCGAGAAAGAAAGGTGAGTCACTTGTGTGATGTGACTGAATTCGAAGACGGCAAATAAAGAGGACGAGAGAGATGGAGAGAAATCGGCAAATGATGAGAGAGCAGGGTGAGGTGAGGTCAAGAGAGAGAGGGTTTTATTTGGATTCAACGGTTGAGATTAAATCTCAACCAAATCCAATTGCTATTACAATTTCAAATATTTGAGATCGGTTCGGGATAAAATGAGCGAGTGAGGGCCTCATCCCTACCACCGATGCACTCACACATGTTTGAGAAGGATCGAGAATAAAATTTTGGGATCGGTTCGAAATTGGGTATCAAAATTTTTGGGACTTTTGGATTGGGATTTTTTCAATTCAGTTTTGAAAATTTTCTGATTTGATTTGGAATTTTTGGTTTTTTTTTTGGAGAGTTTTGATATAGGCTCCTCATTTTTTAAATTCTTAGACTTAACATCCATAACTTTTAGACTTTTGATCAAACATTCTTATCTAATTTTTAATAACAAAAATTACATATATTTGGTTTATCAATCAAATGACAAATTAATATCACCTAAATCCTAAAATCTAGGAGATATATTATCTCATAATTCATTTTCAATCGACACTTTTCATTACTCAAATAAAAAATATCATTAAAATTCTAAAAATACAACTAACATCCTATTAAACATAACATATCAATTATGAACATGATATATGAATGCACATATGTATTAAACATAACGTACCAATAACTTGGTACATTATATAATCTTAGTTTTGGTACATTACAGATTACTAATTTTGGTACGTTATGTGATTCTTGTTTTAGTATGTACCAAGGTATTGGTACAATATGTTAACGTAACTTTGGTACGTACAATCTAGTGGTACATTATGACCGTTAAAAAAGATAGAATTTTTCATATTAAAACTTTGTATTGAAAATTAATTATATCAAATTCTTAACACTTAATTATTGGGATAATGACTCAATCAAAATTTTCAAACTTATTTTCTTTCCACGAATTTAGGGATTTTAAATTTCATCAGTTTCAATATAAATTGTCACATCCCAGCCTGGGCACAACCACCTCCCGGGCCCGCTCCACCACCGTAGCACGATATTGTCTGTTTTGGGCCCCGACCACGCCCTCACGGTTTTGTTTCTGGGAACTCACGAGCAACTTCCCAGGAGGTCACCCATCCTGGGATTGCTCTAGCCCCCTTCTCGCTTAACTTCGGAGTTCCTACGGAACTCGAAGCCAGTGAGCTCCCAAAAGGCCTCGTGCTAGGTAGGGATGAGAATATACATTTAAGAATCACTCCCCTGGGCGATGTGGGATGTCACATAAATAACTCTCTTTTTTTCTTTACAATTTACTTAAAATGATGCGTTAGAAATAAAAAAAAATGACATGGATAAAGATGGAAGCACTTTAATCAAAATACAAAGCGTTTTAATAAAAAATTGAAAATCTATAATATTTAATTAATAAAATATAGAATTTGAGTGCTTTTATCTAATTAATTCTTTTGTTTCCACCCCTTTTGTCTGTGAGTGCATGTGTCGGTCTCTTTCTCAAATCTTTCATTTTATGGAAAACTAACGAAAAGTCCCTGAATAGTGACAGTTTTAATGAAAAGTCCTTTTTGAAGGTATAATGAATAGTGACAGTTAAAGGTAAAAAAGTGATTTTTCGTTAAAAGTAAACAGTGCCAGGGGTGTTTTATTAAAGCTCCCTTCATTTTATTCTCTGTGCGAGTACACGTATCATCTTCTCCATCGTCCACCGTGAAAACCGCCCCAAATGTTCCCACTATCTCACTGTCAAAACTTATCAAGACAAACCCTTGTTTCCGTCTCCTCACACGGCAAAGGGTACGAAAAATTAGGCCTGGGCACGGTTCGGTACGGTACCGAACCCGTAACAAAATTTCGGTACGGTTCGGTACGGTATTATTAGTTGTACCGAATTGGTACCGAACCTATTAGGTTCGGTTCGGTTCGGTACGGGTATAGGTTCGGTTCGGTTTTGGGCTTTTGAGGAACAAGGCCCGTTTTTTAGTTTTTGGACTTGGGTACAAAATGACTTGCATGAAGCTTGGGAAAGTGAAACAAAACTTCATGAAGCTTGGGTACAATCTGGAATCATTCCAGAAGTTAAGCATTGCCAGATTGTTTAATACTCAAAACTTTGTCCATCTACCAAATTGTTTCACAACATTTTACCAATATTACTAAGTTAGCTTTTTGGACACAATTCCAATAGTCACCTCAATAAATCCTTGTATGATCTGAAATAGGCATTTCGTCAATTTGTTGAAGCTATTTAGGCCGCCTGTTTTACCAATCCAAAGCATACCACTCTCTTTGGGATGCAACCATGCAAGTGAAGTACCTTTTTTTTAATGCTCTCTTGATTTATGTAAGTGACATACTAATTATTGGGAATTATGAGAAAGCAATTACCAATCTCAAGAACTTCTTTGGGATTGAAGTTTCTCGTCCCAAAAGAGATAGAAAACAGTTTCATTGTAATTTGCAAAGCCAGAACATAGGGCAATGACATGAACATGTTGTTTAAAACCCAATTCTGCAAATGTAATAAGTTCTAAGTAAATGCAATTAACAAACAAGTCTGCAAATGTAATAAGTTCCAAGTAAATGCCTTATGGCATTAGTACAAACCGAAATGAAAAATCAAAGTTAAAGTCAAAGCCTTATGGCATTAATACAATCCAAATGTAATAAGTTCGAGTCAAAGCAATTACCCTTTAGGGGCCTTACGCTTAACACCCTTGGTGGTTAGAGGTTTGTAAGAAGGCTTTGAAGGGACCTTTGATTGAGCACCTTTTGAAGCTTGAGAAGGTCGGGTAGAAGCTTGTGAAGCGATTGCTTGAGGAGGCCGGGTAAGAGGTTGTGAAGACGACGCTTGTTGTTCCGGATTATTAATAGAGAGAGAAGAGATGCTTGATGTCAACAACTCTACATAATACAAAAATATACACAACTTGTAAATACAAAGAACATCTAAAAAATTATAACAAACAATAACTAAGAAGAGAAATAAAAAATTACCCGCTTCAATACTTTCGTAGAACTCTAAGTGCTCCAACGAAGGTGCATCATCTTCTAAGGTGATAACACCATCACCCCTCATCCAATTATGCATGCAAATTAAGGCCTCCACCGATTTAGGAGTTAAAGAACTCCTAAAATCTGAAATTACTCTTCCCCCGGTACTAAAAGCACTCTCTGAAGCCACGGTAGATGCTTGAATAGCAAATATGTCTTTTGCAATGGCCGCCAATATAGGATACTTGCAACCATTAATCTTCCACCATGAGAGAATTTTAAAAGCACCCTTGGTTTCTTTGTCCACCTTTTCCAAAGGATCCAACAAATATGAATCCACCTCATTTCCCACCACTTGCTCCTCACTCTCTTCTACAAAATCAATCCAATCATCTACACAATCATCTTCAAAGGATTCAACATGTGAAGTAGAAGACGCTCGAGGAGGTGTGGGGACTTTCATGTGCTTCCCCCCATCAACCCTTGGGGCATATTCGTTGTAAAGGGCATCCAACACATCTCTTATCTCCTTAGTTTTCAAATGAACATTAACTTCCAATAATTGCTTTTTAAGGAGATGAGTGACATGCCTTAACTTGAACCTTGGATCTAAAATAAGAGCAACCACTAGCAAAATGTTCAATTGAAGGTAAGAACCAAAATATTTGTCATATTTTGCTCTCATGTCGGTTGCCATTTGCTTCAAAAGTACCTCCATTGGTGAACCGGTTTGCACATTGTGTGGGGGAACCAAATTCTTAATAGCCGTCTCTATTTTGATGACATCATGGAGAGCGGTATGAGCTGTGGGGATCAAAGAATGACTCACCCGCAATGTCACCTCATAGAAAACCCGTAGAAACCGAATAAACACCTCCGCCTTTTCCCAATCTTCTCCGGTTGGTGGTCCAACCCTTCTTTGACCTTTAATAGAAACTATTCCATCTTCATCCTTTTCTTCTTCAAATTCTTTGAAGTACACGCTAAAAGGAGTATCACTTTCCTCCCCCATCCTAGCAAAGGCCTTCTTAAACTTTATGGCTACTTCCAACATATGAAATGTGGAATTCCATCTTGTGGGGCAATCTAAGCAAACACTTGCTTTGCATGTTAACTTCTCCATAAACACGGCTTGCTTGAAATACTCTAACCTTTGTGGAGAGCTCCTCACAAATCTCACACAATTTCTTATGGCTAAGAGACATTTGGTTAGCCTCTTCATCCCTTGACCCACAATTAAATTGGTTATGTGAGCGACACACCTCACATGTAAATACTCCCCTTGCAAAATGGCTTGTGAATTTTCCCACCTATTCATAGTTGACCTAAGTTGATCCAATGCAACTTTATTTGCGGAAGCATTGTCCACCGTGATGGTGAGCACTTTATCTATGCCCCATTCCAACAAACAAGTTTCAATCAACTTAGCTATTGTGACTCCCGAGTGGTTAGCAATAAGACAAAAATTAATGATCCTCTTATGCATATTCCATTCATCATCAATAAAGTGTGCGGTGAGGACCATATAATTGATGTTTTGAGTGCTTGTCCAAGTGTCGGTGGTAAGAGAAATTCGGTGTGCATGCAATTCTTTTTTCAAACTATCCTTAGATTGAGCATACATTCTAAGGAAAGTTCTAACAAGAGTCCTCCTAGAAGGCACACGAAATAATGGACATGCAACACTACAAAATCTATTGAACCCTATCTTCTCAACGGTACTAAAGGGTACCTCATCAAGAACAACCATCTCTACACATGCTTCCAAACAATCGGATTGGTTAAATTCCCTATTAACCAAAGTTTTACCCCCTTTCTTCTCCTCATAAAGAAGTTTTTTATTTTTCGGAAAAATCACCGCAAAATCATATCCAAATTGGTCTAGGGCAGCACGGCGACCGCATAGGGCTTCAAAAAATTTAGAGCACCAAAAAAATTTAATTTCTATTATTATAATGTTATATCTAGTAAGTGTATAAAAATATAAAATTGGATACTTGACATAAGTTTTATTTGCAGCAGTGTTTGGTTGCTTTCTTGCAATGAAAATGAACACGAGTTCAAAACTCAAAAATGTTTATTTTTTATGCATTTATTTCATCTTTGGTTTAAATAAGTTGCTATATTTCTATATGTGCTTTTGATGAAAGTGGTTTTTACAAATTTATTTTCAATTAATTACCACCCTTTGGCAAATAATAATAATAATAGTAGCCACTCAAGTTCAGATCAAAATGAGGGTTTTTTTTTTTTTTTAACTTTAACGAAAAACTCCCGGTACTGTTTATTTTAACGAAAAACCACATTTTTACACTAAAAAGTCAATCTGGGTACTATTCACTTTACCCTTTATTTTGTCCTTGTCGTTAAAGCTCGAAGTTTTCAAGCTATTTTCTTTTTTATTTAGCAATGATGTTCTGTTTCAATATAATGTTAGGGGTTTAGGTTACATTTATTTCTTATCTAAGAAAAATGAGTTATATTTTTAATAACATATATGTGGTATTTGGTTTTTCAATAATTTTTTTGGTTCATTCATTGTTTATAACATTATATATAAAAATTAGAGATAAAAAAATATGACAATTCTTATGAGGCCCCAAGGGACAATAAATTAGAAAATTATCCCGATAACTATAAGTTTTATACAAAAATACCTTTCATACTTTAATTGATTTTTGCTTGTGAAATATTTGTGTACCCTTATCTAATTACAAACTAAAGTGTAATGTTATGGCTTATATGTGAAATCTATTTTTTCTTCATTTCTGAGTGAGAAATCTTAGGTTTGAGTATTTTAAATGACAAGTTAGATACTAAATTATGACCAACCCATCTTATTGCTTAGCATAATCCTTCACATCCTGCTATCGTTTTATCAAAGAAAAGTTACATCGGCATGCACAAATATGAACACTAAAACAATTGATTTTTTTTTTTTTTGACGTGGAGTTATACCAGAGTACTTTTTTTGGTATTGCTCCTGGCCTCAAAAATCTCAGGACCGCTCAGGTAATGTTGCAGGCCCAATGGAAAACGAGAGACTTGTATTGTCGCCCAAGTCCACTGCTTGTCGTGCCTGCTTGCCTACCAGTGCCACGGGTACTCCAGTGTCTCAATTTCTTTTTGTAACACTTAACATATTCTGGAGAGGACATTGATTGGCTCATTACACGACTTACATGTATCACAAAGAAATTATTTGTTAGGCTATATTGGATTAATAGTTTCCGTGATAATAAGATTATCGGATGATAGTCTCATTGTGAAAAAATTCGGATTTAAATTCTCATGGTAAATTCCGTTAAGATTCAAGCTCAAATTAACATTTACGTCAATTCTCCGTTAACTCATTCAGCCTTTATAACCAAAAGGAACAAAAATAACTCATTCATCCAAGGCTATGAATTCTTTGCTCCATGCTTCGATTCCATTCAAAGCTTTTTTGCCCATAAGAGAAACTAGATTTTTTTTAATATATGCAGCACTTAAAAAAAACTCATTTCGTTCGTCAACATTTCTGTTAACCGACCCCGTCTTTTTTCCAGGTGGAAGAATTGAAATCTAATCCCAAGAACCAACCAGCCAACAAAAACCAATCGATGGTTCGACTAATTCGTTGAGAATCGCATACCTATATATCAAGCAAAACAAAAGCCAAGAAACATGAAAAAAGGAGCATAAATCAATGGTTTGTTTCTGAGATTTGTTTCAGAAATTTGTTTCTGTGATTGTTAAATCCCCCTAATTTCATCTTGGACCTCCTCGTTGAGGATTGCATGTAATCTTTGTTTGGGGTTTGATTGTTTTGTACCGCCAGGTATGGGGCTATTTTGGCCTCTACCTTTGATGAACACTATCGTTTTATCTAAAATAAAAACAACAAAGGGAAGCTGAATAGAGAGAGAGAGAGAGAGAGAGAGAGAGAGAGAGAGAGAGAGGAGGAGGAGGAGGAGGATGAGGCAGGCCAGAAGTCTGGAGAGAAAATGAGAGAGAGATGGGATGCGGAGAAGCAGGCGGGCAGAGGTAGAACTAATGTTTTGGTTGAGGCCCAAGTGGTTAGGCTGGCTTAGGCGGGCGCCTAGGCGAGTTTAAGTAAATTTGTTATATTTCGTGTAAATAGGTGTTTGTTTATATTATATATATATATATATATAATTACATTATAAATTATAAAATAGAATGACATATATATTATGAAGTATTGAAAACATGGGGAACAAATATATAATTTGTATCCATTTTAGTATTCAACAAGTTTCTTACAATTTATTAAAAAAAATACAAAATAAAAGTTATTTATTTTTTGTCTAAGTACTAAGCACATGCTTAGGCGGTCTAGGTAGACGCCTCAACAGGTCTAGGCAGACGCCTCAACAGATCTAGGCGCTCTTTTTAAATTTTTAAACGTCTAGGCATTAATCAGGACGGTAGCCATTCACCTAGCACCTATGCTGAGATTTTTATAACAGCGGGTAGAACCCAAGTGGGTGATAAGCTAGGTGGAAAAAAGCCAAGGTGGAAGGTGTGGGAATGTTAACGGAGAGTACAAAAATGTTAATTTTGAACTTGAATCTTAATGGATTTCACTATGAGTGTTTAAATCCAAAAATTTTCACCACGGGAGCTATGCTCAAATTATTCTATTACCACGAGAACCATTACTCCACTTTAGCCTATTTGTTATGATAATAATCAATTTGCTCAGCACATATAGATGGCTAAACAATATTCAAAAATTTAAGATGTGATATTTAGATGACGGCGAAAGAGAACTAATCACACCAGTAGTTATGACGTTTGTATGGTGAATTAATGTCGTATATGGTATGCGGACAGTTAATCCCTAATGTTTTAAAACAAACGCTTTATAGAAAATTAAGCAACCCCAATCAGTTCGAAGAACAGCGCATGAAATTGACATGATTGATATTAGAAACCCAAGCAAAAAAAGGGTAAAACTAAAACCTTGAGGAAAATAAAAACACATGTAGAAGCTAATTACCGGAGATGAGCTAGCTCTCATTAATTTGCTCATCTCCAAATTACAAAACACGTCTTGCTAATTGCTAATGTGCTGCCTGCATTTTCTAGTTGTGGGACTGGTTGTGGTTGGCAATGGAAAGGGCCTTGTGAAGATTTCTGAAAGCTTTCTCGTAGCGCAAGAATCCCATGAACCAGAAGTCGAAATCATCGTGGGTAACTATTTCAATGTACTTCTGTTGTGGTTTGTTGACATTCTCGCTTTGGTTCGCTGTTTTGATCTTCCTTATTGGTATCTGAACTTTGTAATGCGTTCTGAGGAGTTGCAGTTGTCCAGCAGGAGCAGGAGCAGAAGCAGAAGGAGGAGAAGGGAGAGTGATGGGTCTTTCGCTGCAAAAAGCAAGCTTTTGGGTAGAAATGAAAAGGAGGCCAGGAATGGGACCGGCGGTGGTAGATAGGTAGCATTGGGAGGCCTTCAAGAGCTCTTCTCCTTGGCTGACACCGAATATCTGTTTAAAAATATTGGCCCTCCCACCCTCTTGAATGATTCTTGCCCCCAAACTCAACTTGCCCTTCACTGTTTCTGACAGCTTGTGCCCAAGTTTCACTGCAATTCGAATTCCAATTTATTCACATATGCAAGTATAAATATAAATATATATATATATATATATACACACACATATATATATCATCTATGATTGATTCTATAGCTTAATTAGGTTGTATTAGGAGGACAGGAAGAGTAGATGAATTAATAAGACCGACTGACTCTCACCGTGGTCGCGTATCCTGTATGCGAAACTGCTACTTTTCTTCCCTAATTTTTTGTTGAGGCCTTTCCTCGAATCATCTCCATCTGTACTTGCAAAAATATATACATTAACTACACTTGCAAAACAAACACGCATACAGTAGAGAGACGAAGAGAGAGGGGGACGTACAGGTGGAGGTGGTTTTGAAGGAGGAAGATGAGTGTGCAGAAGAAGGACTATGGCATAAGCTGATAGGTTCAGATAGAGAAGATGCCTGCCATTGGCCTTGCCTTTGCCTTTGCCTTTCTGGTGTTGTATCACTATCATAATCATATGAGTGCATCGTGTACGGACTGCTACTGGCAACACATTGATCTGCAAATTTCTCATTCATTTCCACTTTCTTAACTTTCTTAACTCTGAAAGATGTTGTAAGCGTGTATAGATCTGACTCCTCTCCTTAAAAGACGGTGCTTCATGTGCTAATTTATCAGTCTTTATAATTGTATCTGGCATTTCAATAGCATCAGTATTATATTATATTAGAATAGAAGAATTGCACTTATTATATTATATTCAAGCGTCAAGCACCCACCACCACAAGGAAGGAAGTTTCTAGGGGTGGGCACGGTGCGGTTCGGTGCGGTTCTACCCCTAAACTGGAACCGGAACCGGAATATATCAACGGTTCGGTTCGGTGCGGTTCCGTTTAAATTTATTACTAGAACCTTACGGTTCGGTTTACAACGGTTTCGATTCGGTTCTTGCCGGTTTACGGTTCTAAATACTAAATTTTTTGAATACCAAATCATCATGCATTCAAATACATCTTCTAAAACTAATTATATAAAGTTGCATACAACACATTATTTTTAATGCAATTGTCTTTGTAATGGCACCAACTACCAAGTCAACAAAAAGAGATAAGATAACTAAAATAAATATGCACTGGACAAATACAATCAGACAGTAAGCAGGAAGCAGTAGTTTTAAATTCATGCTTTAAACAGTAGATCACTACCCAGCAACACGCCCCTGTGTAATAAGTTTTAAATTCAGACAGCAAGCAAGCAGGAAGCACACGGCATTACTTGCTTCAGACATCAAGTAGGAAGCAGCAAGCAGGAAGGAGCAAGCAGGAAGCAGCAACAGTTTTAAATTCATGCTTTAAACACTAGATCACTCCTGTGTAATCAGCAGCTTCTGTATACAATCAAACAACATATAATCAAATTCATGCTTTAAACAGGTTGTAGTGAAACAGTCCGTATCCAACTGGAGCATTTTCAAGCATGAATAAAGTAAGCATTTTAAATTTCCAACTGGAGCATTTTCAAGCATGAATAAAGTAAGCATTTTAAACAGGTTGTAGTGAAACAGTCAATATCCAACTGGAGCATTTTCAAGCATGAATAAAGTAAGCATTTTAAACAGGTTGTAGTGAAACAGTCTGTATGAATCCCCAAGCATGAATGCAGCAGTTTCTAATATATTGAAAATTGTAAAGAAAAACAGAGAAATGCAGCAGGTATCGTTTCTAGATAGATAATCCATATGTATAGGCACATTTATATTCATATCGTACATGGACTATGACCAAAACAAAAATCATACATAGATTTCTCCCTGTCCTGTATAGGCAGTATAGTAAAAGTAAGCAAGGGATGTATCTTGATTTGGTTAGGTTTAGAATATTATATGAAAATTCAAATGGTTGATAACTGGTTAATCTTTATCTAATACAAGAATAGAAATAGGTGTTGACGGGGATGCATAATATTTTCGTGCTTTTGATGCGATGGCGTTAGCACTTTGTCTGATGTGAGATATAATATTTAAGTTGTTAACAAGACAATTCTCTACCTTGGAAGACCATTAGCACAAGATGGAGGTTATCATATCATTTTGTAGCTACATGTTTTTGTTGTAGTCGTGAAATAAGGAAGACCATTAGCACAAATTGCAGTAATGTTTCATCAAAAGAAGAGGGACAAAAATAAGGAAGCTCCATTTTGATTCAATGAATATTTTAAGCCACATTCTGTCTTATAATACTGCTTATCGCAACGTCATAGAAGATGACATATACTTCACCGAATGCTTTAGAACCAATAACTTTATGTCCAAAACACTGAAAGAACTTGATGGGTAGAAATTTTGAACCACCATGAATTGTTAGCATGTGAAAGGCAACAGCAAATCCACACAAAAACAGAGAGCTTTTTTGGTTTCGAGACAAGTTAAAGTAAAAACCCCATACATTGTGCAGAGCAGGTTTATGCAAAGCATAACTAACAAAAAAATATTCTCAGATAAAGAATGAATATTCTCAGATGTAAAATAATTTTGTATGGCAAAACGAGGGATATCACTTTGAATCTTGGATACAGGAATGAAAAAATAAGTAGCAAAAGTGGAAGCAGGAGATGTTACCCTCTGATTTTTATCTTCCGGTGGGGAAGAAGATTCGAAGAAGAGGGCAGTTGAGAATGAGAGGTCGTGAGTGGGGGTCGGCGGGTCGCCTCGCCGGTCGACTTGGCTGTGTGAAATGGGGGAAGGATTCAGGAACAGGAATGGGGGTGCGGCGTTGGGGGGGGGGATTGTGTGTAAAGGAAAGGCTGAAGCCTAAAGCTAAAGCCGTATGTTTGTGTTGTGCGTGTGAACTGTACTGCAGCCCGTGTAGTAACCCTAATTAGGATAGGATCCTTTGCTTTGCAATTTGGTGAAACTAATTTTCAACCTATTATACCATGACATGTGTGTATATATTTAATTTATTTATTTATTATTAATAAAACGGTTCGGTTCGGTTCCGGCCGGTTCTTGGACATTCAAAACCGGAACCGGAACCAGTTTAAACGGTTCGGTTCGGTTTTGCACCCAAAGTTGACTTTTCCGGTCAACACAGTTTTTTTCGGTTTTTTTTCATACGGTTCGATTCGGTTTTGCGGTTTGACGGTTTTTATGCCCACCCCTAGAAGTTTCAAAGATTCTGGTCATACATAATATTATATGGCGTTGTTGACTATATATCGAAGAACCTTGTAACCCTATGTTGAATAAAACATCCTTCTAGATCACGTCGCAATTTCATGGCAGTTGCCAGTTGCCTGCCTAGGCCCAGGCCCAGGCCCATCTTGGAAAATGGCAAAAGTTCCAAATTCCAAAGCAATGAAGTCAACAAAGGAGGGCAATTAGCGTATTCCCTTCCCCTTTTCCCATTGGGTTTGTTACTTGTCTAGTTGTGTACTTGTGTATGTTTGTCCAGGTTTCACAACAAACTAATTAGAAATTAGAATAGAGAGTGTATGCTGCTGTCTGTGCTGTGCGAGAATTGCCTCCACCATATCCATGTGAGTCCAAGACTGCCCTTAACAACAGACTGCCCGTTCGGAATAGGGTGGTGGAAGGAGGATGTGGTAATTCGCTTGGCACCATTTCATTTGAGTTTTTGAGAGTTTTAGTGATTTGATTGGAAGGAATTTAATTTAATTTAATTTCCTAATGACGGACTAACCATGCCAGCTTTGTCTACTCAATGGTCAATATTTCTCCACCCTCCTATTGTCCTTGCCCAGTGGCCACGGGATAAGATAAGGATATGATGGACATCCTCTCATCTTATTCATGACCCTCACCTAATACGACATTGGCAATGGCACTGCCATCCTTTTTATTTTTTATTTTTTAAATTTCTTTTGAACAAACAATATTATCTATACTAAAAAAGTAGGAGAGTGGACCAAGCTCTCGCAATGGCTAACAATATGATTCAAATTTGTCTTAACAATAATCGAACTTAATACCTCACAATTATAAGTAAAACGAAATACTATTAGACCGTATATTAAGTGACAATTTCATCTTCTTATTTACAAAACAATAAAAAATTTCAAATTATGATAACTCTTAAACTAAGTGAATGAGGTTTCTTGATCCAAAATGGATTATTCATAACTTCGCCCGATATTTTGTCAGTGATGTGATTTTGACGCCTTCTGCACAAAATGCTCATCATTTCTTTTAGATTACCAAATTATACAAAAGGAATAAACTTGTAAAACAAGTCGAGCAACACAACAAGGTTAGGAAAAAAAAAAGACAAACTTGTATATCAAGATGCACATTAATTTGAGAAACAGATGTCAGGCAAGTTAACAAATAGTCTTAAAACAAAACAGCACGAGCAACCAACAAAGAGAAATCATGTCATATCATAATTGGAGAAGACAATCTTATGTTAGAAAAATTGTCACCAACAAAATTTCACTCGCGATAATATGACAAACGTAAAAAGTCATCTTATAAATGCCAACCAAACAAAGAGATGCAAAAGAAATATCACGTTTTTTTACTTGTACAAGCAAAATGATCGTGATGCACATTGGGTCCATTAAGTAGGGTGGTCCCATGATACACTAGAAGCCAAAAAATAGTTTGGAAATGTCCTTAAGAGATCCTTCGAATATCTCGTATGGGACCCAAGAGTGCCCACCAATATTTGGTAAAATGCTCACTCGACAGATCGCTCGGCAGCAAGCATCTACAAAACTCGGTGGGCTTCGCTTGACATTTGTTGACATGCTCCCTAAAAAGCTTTGCAGCGTAGCTGGTCATATGACTACATGTCAACTAATTGTTTGAGTGTTGTGCGCGCTGTTTCCATCTAAAAATATTTGAATCTTTTATATTAAATTGAGAGTTGAGACCCCGAAATTAGAAGTCCATATCTTTCACTGCGTGTTGCGATCTTGCAGACGATGTATGATGTCTTTCTCAATCTCATTGGTTCGATTTATTTTTCTTTTTTAATCGGTACACAACATGTCTATAGTATGCGCGCGCCCAACTAGGATCTCTTCCTAAACTGTTCTCTATTCCTAGGGATAAATTAATGACATGGACCCGTAATTTTAGCCATATATTTTTATTTGTAGAACCAAAAGTAATTAAGAGCTTATTTGGATGTGCTTTTAAAATGATTAAAATCGTTTTCAGTAAAAATATTTTTAGAACTAGTCTTTAGTAAAAATACAAATAAATCATGAAAAAAAAAACACTTAAAGTGCTTCTTAGAAGAAACACATAATTGGTACTTCTTGCAGAAAGCACTTCAAGTGCTTTTGGAACCCAATAATATTTTCTCTAAAAGCGCTTTCAGTCATTTCAAAAGCACATGCAAACAAGCCCTAAAGCAACACTCAGGGTCTGGGTGGCCATATCTGCCAATTATTTCGTGTTTTTCTTTGTTTGGCTAATTTGTCTAGTATTCAACATTCAAGAATAATAATAGTTCAGTATTCATCTCCACAACCACAAAAATTAATCATATGCATCTGCAAATTAACCATCAGGGATTATTCATAACAATACTCACTGGATAACGGATTCCCAATTAATTAACGGTTATATCCATCTTCATTAATACAAAAATATATTCGTTCATATACCCATAATAAATTAGTAGATATTAATTTCGTCGTTAAATATTTAATGTATAAAATGATTCAATGGACATATCTTGTAGAGTATAAAAATTAAAGTATTGAATTTAAATCATTGATGATGTCGGTTGATTTTTTTATCTCTCTCATAAGAACCATTAAATTCTCTTTGATTTTGATTTAAAACTTTTGAACTTTCTCACAAACTACTCAAACAATGCAACTTTTGTATTCTCAAGTAATGAGTTCGGTGAATAATGAATATATATATATATATTATCGTTTGATTATATTATATAGGATTTTATCATAAATGATTCTTGAAATGGATCCACCCCATCAAGATAGTCATTAAAATTAAAATGTAGTCCTTGAAAATGAGTTACAAATCAATAGTCATTCTGTCACATACTTGTAAAAAAAAAAATTGTCAAAATTTTTATTATGCGTTGATGCAACACATAATTAAGTTCCACAAGTTTATTTAAATTTGTCATGGATTAAAAATGTTAAAATAATTAAAAAAAATATTTATTTTATATGATTAAAAAACCTAAAAATGAAAAAAGAAGGAGAAGATGCATTATCTTCTTCCCGAACTGAACTTGCAGCCCGTGAATCCCAGAATGTCAGAGCTTATATTCTGCAAAGGTGGAGATGATCCCCACCCTTTCATCCCCGGCTCTGACTACTCCGGCACCGTCTAGGCCGTCGGACCCGCCGTCTCCAAGTTCAAAATCGACGATGTTCCACCGTAGAGAAAAGCCGAGTACATCAAGCCCAAGTCGTTGTCTCCTCACACTCGAGCCACACCAGCACAGTCCGATTCGACTCAGCCACTGATCGCTTCCGGGCCCGGCGAGTTGGGACTGAGCCTGGGCCGGACAAACTCGGTTGAGGATGGTGAGTTGGGTGACGTGTCGGTGTTTGAGTTGCCGGTGAGTTCCGGTGAGGAAGAGAAGGCCATGGTGGTGGCGAAGGAATGGAAGACGCCGGAGCTGAAGCCCAAGAGATCGCCGGTTACCGGAGAAAGGTAGTGACTGGTATTGAGGCAGTGAAGGTTTAGAATTGAGGACGGGGAAGAAGAAGAGTTCTTTCTTATTTTTCCTTTTTTAAAGTTTTTAACTATATAGTAATTAATTTTTTTTAAATATTTAATTAATGCCACATTAGTACATAACAAATTTTTTTAAAAATTATGGTGGAAAGACCACATTGATCTGTGACACTCATTTTCAAGAATCATATTGATCGATTTTCAATTTTAAAGACAATTATGATGGGTGGTTCAATTTCAAGGATATTTGTGATAAAATCTCTATTATATAAATTAAATTACATATTTTTCGGTCGGATTCAAGTATAGATATGGATCGGGAACCCTCGTAATCATATTTAAAACTATAGTCGAATAATAATCAAGGTTTTTTTCATTCAAAAACCAAAATATACCCGAACTTTCATATCTAAATTCATGCCATTTAGGCAGTTGTCCACGGTTATCGAATTTAACAGTTAAAATTGCTATCCCCCAAATAAACCTGATTCCTTTTAATTCAAAATTCATTGATGCAAAGGACTTTAGTGATGCTGAGTTATGGAGTTTGTATTTTGGTTTGCAATTGTTTTGGGTAAGGATGTTACTGATCTTATAATAGAGATGGATTAGATTGTTGTTATGTTGGTAAAGCAAATCCTATGGATAAATTTCATCCTCTTGACACAATTACACAAAGCTGCAAATTAACGATGATACAGTTGAGGAGATGTGAGTTGAAACATATTTACATGAAGAATAATTATGTAGCTAATCAGTTGGCTAACTATAGTTTTAATATGGATATTAGAGTGCATGTGTTTGATAAGCCTCGTGATTAGATTGGATCATTGCTCGTGGATGATATTGCTGGAGTTTTTCGAACTCTCTTTGTTTCCTATAATGTTGTCTGATTAGATTGCATCATCGCTCATGAATGATATTGGGAGAGTTTTTCGAACTCTTTTTGTTTCTTGGGATGTTTTAAGTTAGTTTTGGGCTGTATTTTCCGTTTCTTTACAACAAAATAATAATAATAAATAAAAATCGTTGCCGCAAAGTAAACGGCAGTTTAAAATATGTGTGCCTGTGCTTAATTTGAAACAAGGAAAGGGAATTTTAAACTCTTCTGTTATAATTTCCCTTGGTTTCCTATTATTATTATTATTATTATTAACCTTTTGGGTATGTGTTGGATGAGAGTTTTATATAATTCAAGGGATTTATGTCAATCTATAAAGAACTGAATTTCAAATGTAGCATAGAGAGGTTAAATAAAGATGGTATTATCCACACCCCTTCTACCTCTCACCACTCACTCAACTTTTGTTAATTTCTATCATTTGATCTTCTTCAATTCATTCGATTTGACAATTGAAAATTGTGAAGAACGTAGAAGATTAAAAAAAAAGTGTGCGAAGAGCACCACCCTTAGACAAACCATCCATGAGCATTACAAAAGTATGTTAGTGAGATTTGCAAAACTCTAATTGGGAGGTGTCATTTACAAAACCCTTCCATATGCTTTTATAGCCCTCATGTAGGATTTCTTTAATCCGTTCCACACATTACATTTTATGGTCCATTTCTTCATAACTTAATATCAATCTGAGGCTGGGAAAACGGGTACAAGACTTGCGGGTTGGGGCAGGTATTGTCGATTTGGGGTGGGTTCGAGGCGGGGCCAAATTTGGTAAAGAAAAAAGGGGCGGGGATAGGGTATATATAAGGGTGGGGCGGTTCCATAATTCTAGAATCCTGGGGCCCCAAACCGACCTGTTAAATGCTTTACTTGTTCAGTCCCTTTCTCTTTCTATGAATCTCAGACTCTGGGTTTGGCAGCTGCGCAACCAGTCAAGCTCATCATTTGTCTCTATCTCTCTCGCTCATCTCTCCCAATCTCAACTCGATGTCTCTATCTCGCGATTCTTGTCGTCGAATATGGTGTCGACGATGACACAAGGCTCTAAATCGAGGATGCTCCAAGGCATCTGAGGGATAGTAAAGATCGAAGATGGACGATGATGGCGCTACGACGATAGTGAACCTCGTTGATGACGGTTGACTCCAGATCGATGAAGATGGAGCTTTGCGTCCATGGAAGTCATCTCGATGTTCTTCAACTAGTAGGAAGAGATTAGCGAGTCCTCCCAGTGGCAAGACGACATCTTCTACGCTCTATGCGCATCCTACACCCTCGTCTCCTCCGTCGCTTTGATCTCTCTCTGTCTAACTTCATATATTTAGTGTATATGATTCGATTTCATGCTTCTTATTAAAATTTTGAGCAGGAGAAGAGGCAGATCTGAGTTGGGCAACGTCGAATCTCATTGTGGGTGGCGATTTGGAATTGGGTTTGGTGGGTTTGAATCTAATGGTAAAGTGGGCATGGGCAGAGACAGCCTTGAGTGGCGGTGGTTCAGGGCGATGCTATTGAGTTGCAGAAGAATACGTAGGATCTCAAAAAAAAAAAAAAAAGACCTGTGGACCCGGCACGATCTGGCCTATTTCAACTAGGCCGAATTAGGTCCGGTTCCTGTTAAAATATGTTATACCCGCCCTGACCCGACCCGTTTCTTTTAAATTCGGGTTTGGTCCAGTCCTTTCAAACTTGAGCCCGACCTGGCCCATGCCCACCCTTACATCAATTCGAGTCTTGTAAAACCCTCGTCCTAACATACCGTTGAGAAAGAACAAAACATGGGCAAAACAACAATTTTGGACCATATAGGACAATACTCTTGTTCAACTAATCTTTATTTATTAACGTATTTTTATCGAGTAAATGTGAAATTAAAGATTATTTAGTCATCTATATATATTAAATCAACAATTTTATTTAGAATTAACATCCTTATATTGAATGCTCTATTTATTTAATGCTGGTAGTTATATATGTAAATATTAGTAAAGTCTAAATAATAGTCTTTTGTCCCATATTGACGAAATGCATATGTAATACCTGTCACATCCCGGCCTGGGGTGGACCACTTCCCGGGCCCGCTCCACCACCGTAGCACGATATTGTCTGCTTTGGGCTAGGTAGGGATGGGAATATACATTTAAGGATCACTCCCCTGGGCGATGTGGGATGTCACAATACCAATTGTAACTCTTATATATACTCTAGTTTAGAGATTAATGAATATACAAGAAATTCTCCATATATTGTTTTTATGTATTTTTGGTATTTAGCATGTTGAATTCAACTTTAAAAACATATGAATAACTAAAGGGCTAGTTTTGTTATTATTGTGCTTAAAATTAAAAAAAAATTACTTTAAGAATAAATAGCTGTAAAATAAAGTTATTAAGTGTTGGTAAACTTTTTTTCAAAAAAAAAAAAAGTGTTGGTAAACCATTTTTTTGGTAAAGTGCTTTTAACAACAAACAATTTATGGGTGTTTAATAAACTTTTATATAAAACTGATGTGCATATGTTAAATGATTAAAAATGATATGGTATTGAATGTAATAATTGTCAAAGAGAATAATGTTAGGTAAAAATTATAATTTGTAAAATATTCGGCGGTATACTTACTATTTGAAAACGTTGTTCACTTCACTATGCTCTAAAAAAACACTTTTTTAGAAGCATGGTAAAATTTACTTTTACTTTTCTACTGTCATTGATAACATTTGATGTTCCAAATTTTCAATAAGCTACCTTTTATAAAAGCACTACAACTCTAAATCAGCCCTAAATAATTTACAAGCAGTTGTGGTACGATGAAATAAAAAAGAAAAATGCTAAAAAGACTATATATTAGAGTCCTAGTTTGAAAAGTTTCTTTGGACATGGTTTGATGTCCATGTTCTAGTCCTCGATGAAAGGATTTTTTTTTTTTTTTTTTTTTTTTTTTTTGTGGAACATACGATATTATCCGAATGATGGGGTCACTCTCGCTGCACGCCTAACCTATCACTCTTCCACCCGTCAAGTGAGACTGTAGCTTAATTTGTATATTTCAACATTTCTATTTCGTCCGCACTCCACGGCCACACACACACGAGTCACGGACATATTCATGTCTCTTTCGTTTCCTTGGAAAAACCGTTCCCCGACTCCTCATTAACTTTTCTTTGAATATCATCAAATTTCAGTCCTTTCATGGGCTCTCTCAGTAGTCAGTAGTATTATATATTCCACACTACTACGACTAGCACCACATGCAGGATTCCAATACATAACAATTGTACAATAGTACTAGTAGTAAAATGGGAGGTCTAGACACTCAGAGGCCGTATCAACTTGAAGAAGATGATAAAGATCGTCATCATCATAACATAAATTCATCACCATCGTCAGGAGATGCGGAGCTGGATTCCCAGCACCAGACTATGACAACAAACCAGAAGAAGAACAGGTACGTGGTGGTGGAAGACGATGACGATGACACGGCAAAGGAAGAATTACTGTCGGTGGAGAAGTTGTTCGAGAACCAACCAGTGCCGTCATGGCGGGAGCAGCTCACGTTCAGAGCCTTCTTCATAAGCTTCGTCCTCAGCGCCCTCTTCAGCGTCATCGTCATGAAGCTCAACCTCACCACCGGTATTATCCCCTCTCTCAACGTCTCTGCGGGTCTCTTGGGCTTCTTCTTTGTCAGGACGTGGACCAAGTTCCTCGACAGGTGCGGCCTCCTCAACAAGCCCTTCACCAGGCAGGAGAACACCGTCATCCAGACCTGCGTCGTTGCCTCCTCCGGGATCGCCTTCAGCGGTGCGCTATTCTTTCATTATTCTTAATTTGCTAGTTAATTCTCTCATCAGATTAATATTCAATTCAGAACTAGATCCTCTGCCATCCATCCGTCCGTCCGTCCATCTTAAGGATGAGATGAGACCGAGGGAAACTACCGTGCCCAACATCTTAAACTAATACTTCCGTTATTTTGTTGATTTTCAATTATATATTTGCTTCTGCGACTGTCATGCTGGCTAATCTTCTTGGAAGAACCTGAGTGTTTTTTCTATTAGGAAACAGGAAAATTATTAAAACGAACCAGACAACCATGTTCATGACATAAATACATCACTAATATATATACAGAGGACAAGTATTTGTTTCATCTGTTTTTTTTTTTTCTTTCGGGGATTAAGCAGTTAGGCCGTCACAAGTTTACTTGATTACTATTTGATGCATATGTAGTTAAATAGTAAGACCTTTTTTACCAGAAGAGATCAAGAAAAGGGGGAATCTGATTAGTTGTCAAAGGTTAGGCAACTCGACTCCATGAGGATACACAGGCGGAGATTTTCAAACAAATCAGCTAGTTGTTCTTTATACTGGTGGCTGTATCAAGGGTTTGTTGGCTGTGCGTCATTCTCTCCGAACCATGTCAGCTCTTATGTTGAGATTGGTCATGGAGATTGTTTACCCATATTTGACGCCACACCCCAAGTCTTGTAAATCTTCTCTTTTTAATAATATTATATCGTTTCTTCTGAAAAAAAAAATGAAGAGCTAGCTAATAAGCCACTGTTAAAACTGGATCCATCACTACTAGAGGACTGAAAATCCTCCATTGTTGAATTCAGTGTGCTGCCAGTATTAATAGATGCCACAACTTTGCTGTGGCCAGAAAGGTTGGGCACAGAGGAGTCATGGATTGTGTCGCTGTGTTTCGTACTAGGAATAGGATGCATCCTGCTATATATTCCTAGTGTTAAATTCCTTCCATTTGTTTATGTATTGATATGTTATGTACAAACTGACCACAGGAGGGTTTGGGAGCTATCTGTTTGGAATGAGTGAACGCATTGCCCTGCAATCCAAAGACAGGAGTGACACAAAAGATCCAGGATTACTCTGGATCATTGGCTTTCTCTTTGCTGTTAGCTTTCTGGGCCTCTTCTCAGTCGTGCCTCTCCGAAAGGTACACTAGGCACTAGACACAAACGCACGCACCCGCACCCGCACACTCAGTGCATTCCATTTCCTATCATAAGAAAGAATCCATTATGTATAGTTGGCAAATAGAGAAAAGAGCATTGCCGGGCGGTGTATATCAAAGTTTAATGTATACATGTTCATTGACATATATGGTTGGTAATTTCAGATCATGATCATAGACTTCAAATTGACATATCCAAGTGGCACTGCAACTGCTCACCTTATCAACAGTTTCCACACTCCCGAAGGAGTCAAGCTAGCCAAGTAAGGCACCATCAAACCTCATTCCTATTAAATTTTATGACTAATACATACGTCTTCAAAATCAACATAACATGAGGTGAAAGTTATGCCTGTCTAAATTCTAATGACTCTATTCTACTCTTTTAATTAGGAAACAAGTAAGGGAGTTGGGCAAGTTCTTCTCCTTCAGTTTTTTGTGGGGTTTCTTTCAGTGGTTCTATGCTGCCGGAGACAATTGTGGATTTGCAAGCTTCCCTTCACTCGGCCTCAAAGCATATCAGAATAAGTAACACTTATATGCCACACCTGCCCCATCCTTAATTGGTTTTCTTATTTGCATGCGATATGAATAAATGTTCAGTTCTGGTTATTAATCATACGTGCTTCTAAATTGGAATTGAATTCGCAGGTTCTTCTTTGATTTCTCGGCAACATATGTTGGAGTGGGGATGATTTGCCCCTACATTGTGAACATATCAGTTCTTCTTGGAGGCGTTCTTTCCTGGGGATTAATGTGGCCTCTCATAGAAACCAAGAGTGGTGATTGGTATGATAAAGAGCTCAGCCCAAAAAGCATGAACGGCCTTCAAGGTTACAAGGTGATCAGTTTTCCAACTCAAGAAAAAACCTTAATTAATAATAATATTCTTCCAATGCATATATGTAAGGGAGCTTTAATAAAACACCCCTGGCACTGTTTACTTTTAACGAAAAACCACTTTTTTACCTTTAACTGTCACTATTCATTATACCTTCAAAAATGACTTTTCATTAAAACTGTCACTATTCAGGGACTTTTCGTTAGTTTTCCTTATATGTAAGGATGTGTGTCAATGGAACTTATCATGTACTTGTTTAAATAGGTCTTCATTGCCATTGCCCTGATCCTTGGTGATGGGCTATACAACTTCGTGAAGGTGCTAAGTCGAACCCTCTTTGCTTTGCAATCTCAACTCCGAAGCAAAGATACGAGCGGCATCCTCCCTGTTAAGAAACATCATGGCTCTCCAGATGTGAGCTCTGAGTTATCTTATGATGACCAGCGGCGGACCCAACTGTTTCTTAAAGACCAAATCCCAGCATGGATAGCTATTGGAGGGTATGTTGTGTTTGCTGCAATATCAATTGCCACTGTGCCGCACATATTTCCCCAACTCAAGTGGTACCATATATTGGTTATCTACCTCTTTGCACCCACGTTGGCTTTCTGTAATGCATATGGTTGTGGCCTCACTGACTGGTCCTTGGCATCCACTTATGGTAAGGTGGCCATCTTTGCGATTGGGGCATGGGCTGGTTCTGCACATGGTGGTGTTCTTGCTGGACTAGCAGCATGTGGAGTTATGATGAACATTGTGTCGACAGCCTCTGATCTAACCCAGGATTTCAAGACCGGCTACCTAACCTTGGCTTCCCCTCAGTCCATGTTTGTGAGCCAAGTCGTTGGGACAGCAATGGGTTGTGTAGTTTCTCCTTGTGTGTTTTGGCTCTTCTACAAGGCCTTCAGTGACCTCGGACTTCCTGAAAGTGCGTATCCAGCTCCCTTTGCTGTTGTGTACCGAAACATAGCTATCTTGGGGGTAGAAGGGGTAAAATCTCTACCTAAGAACTGCCTCTTGCTTTGTGGCATCTTCTTTGGGGTGGCCATTGCCATAAACGTGCTCAAGGATTGCCTCGGTAAAAAGAGGGGACGCTTTGTTCCACTACCAATGGCAATGGCAATCCCTTTCTATCTAGGGTCGTATTTTGCAATCGACATGTGCATTGGTAGCTTGATAGTCTTTTTGTGGGGAAGGGTAAACAAGGCCAAGGCAGACGCTTTTGTCCCTGCCGTAGCTTCTGGTTTGATTTGCGGGGACGGGACTTGGACTTTGCCTGCTTCAATACTAGCTCTTGCCGGGGTTCAGCCGCCAATTTGCATGAAGTTTTTGTCAAGCTCACAAAACACTAGAGTTGATGCATTCATAGCTGGTAAAGCTCATTAAGTTCATCCCCATCCCCCCCCCCCCCCCCATGCATGATATCATGTATGTATACATATGAATCATCTGTATAAGTCTTTGGAAGGAAGGTTTGCATCGAATTTGCTTATGGAACAATCAAATATTATCTCCCAATTATCTAAAAACTTAATCCTAGTTGGTGGACCACATATATAGTGCCGTTACGACAATTCTCGTCAACTGGTAAATGTGCGTCATAGATCAACTCATATATATTTTTTAACTTAAACATGGTTGTAGCTCAATAAATGGTAAAAACCACTTTCAAATGCCTTATATAGTTTTCTTTACTTTAATGCTCAACTTATGATTACATGGAGAGCAATGATCCCTTAATTTTAGTTCCCGAACCACAACTTGGAATTGGACCCACGTCCAGAAACCAATGCTTCAACTTTCTTCAATATAAGGCAAGGCCTATCCAAATCATCAAGAACACTTTACTTAAATGTCACCACGCTACATCAAAATAATAATGTTTGATGTGAGTGAAAATTGCAATACATGGCAATGTGTCGATTTGTGAGACCACTGACCTCAAGCAGCCCAATCTTCATCACTAAGATCCGTATCCTACACAAAGCATAGACTCAAGAAATCATTATTTTCCACAGTAATTAAGGTTTACTTCCAGTCAACAAGGAAATGTTATTACTAGAGCACTGCATCCAAAATCATTATCAGTTTAAAACAAATCATGGCAATTTCAATGGTCAGCGCCCAATATACCAAGGCACCAGATATGCCATCACCAATCACGCATCATAATTTCAAGGTATTGCACCAAAAAATTAAGGGTAAACTGCCAATTTAGTCCCTGACTTATCACCTTAATGAAAATTAAGCTCCTAAACTATTTATTTAGAAAAATTAGTTCCTGAATTATAAAAATCTGCCAATTACATCCTTAATATTATATTTGAAGATACTATATTCAATTTTCCGTCAATTTAAGTCACGTTACTTGCATGTGATACACATTGAAGGGGATTGGTAATTTTCCATAAAGAAATAGTGTATGGAGTTAACTTTGGAGGATAAATTGGTAGTTTTTCATAAAGAACTAGTGTAAGTTAACTTTTGAGGGTAAATTAGACATTAAATTCGCAACCTATATGAAATGTTAAGGGCTTATAGACGAGAAAATGATGGTATTTCACTCTAAAATGTGTCAAATAACTTAAGTTGATGAAAAATTGGATAATATAGCTTTAAATATAATAGTAGGGATGAAATTAGCAATTCCTAATGAATTTAGGGACTTATTTTACCGAAAAAATAATTTAAGGACCTAATTTTCACTAAGGTGATAGTTTAGGGACTAAATCGGCAGTTCACCCAAAAATTAAAAAATCCATATCCATAACACTATATTTAAAATTTTAAATAAAGTAGGAATTACCTGCGATTGTGAGGTGCTTTCTTCAATATCATCCTCTTCAACCTACATGTTTATGCACACCTCAACACTTCAGAAAATAGAATGTAATAATTACTTAAACAACAATCTTACCACATAAAAGGTAATCGAGCATTAACAAGTTAAGAGAGCAAATCTCTAGTATTGTAATTGGATAATCATGTTTTTGAAAAAGATCATAATGTTTAAGTGACCAGGCCCTTGCCCAGCTTATACAAAAGGTAGCAAACTTTTTTAAGTTGGATACTAAACAGGCCCCCAAAATATATAATATATTTTACCAAATTAAAGCACATCAAACATACTTCTATACAAGTTAAGATAATGATCTAAAAAACTCCTTTCTGGCTAGTTAGATTGCATTATAAGAGCACTATCCACCTCATCATGACAGCAAGAATAAGGCTAGAGATGCCCTCTGATAAACCACTTCCCTCTTCTTTTCAATCTTTCCACCTCCACCCCCATCTCAAAAGGAATCACAAAAATACACAATCTTATTTTTACACTGAGAAATACATTTTAATTTAGAGTAAAAGCTTTGATAACAATTATTAACTAAAAATTCTCACAAAATTTAAGGGAAACAATAATGGCCATAGTACAGAAAGAATCACCCCAGACACAAACGTACCTCATTTTTTTTCTTCTTTGCCAGGCCTTTGCCTCCTACAGAAACACAGACGTCACTTATAAGTGTTAACTTTCCCACACGTAGATGCATGCATAAGAGAAACCGTTATGAAGAAGAATTTTCAAACAAATAATAAAAATAGAAAAAAAGGTAACTATCTGGGAGAAGTATAATAATAAAAAAAAAGTTGCAATTCCATAAATATTTAATAAACTAGATCAAATTATACAATCAAAACCCTATCACATCTGATGCCACTCTAATCTGACAGTGTTGCTAACGAGCAAACAGTGATGAAGATGTGAGCAGAGAGGCCTGAAGGAAACAACAGCTGTTTAACTCTACCTTTATCACCGCTCACATTATCATGAGAACTCCCAACTAATGAAAACAATTACTCCTGTATGCAGCACTGAACAAAGTGAAGTTGTAGTTTTGGGCAGCACTCAACAACCCCACCATCACTAAAAGTTAATTGAGCAATAAAAGACGGAAAAAGATCATGCACCTCTTCATCAGATAACAAACAGTTACTATTCCCAGATAGGACGTCAAGAACTCCACATTTCACAAGTTCATAAACACGCAATCAGTAGACTAAACTGTAATCTATACCACTCTTACCAAACTTGACTAAAATGGTTATATGAATCTCCATCCTCCTAACTCCTAAGCATACTGATAAATTCATAAACATGTAATCACCTCTTCATCAAATAATTTATCTCCTCAAGTATACTGACAAGTTTATATTTACTAGCTACCATAATAGGCGCAGAGAGAGAGAGAGAGAGAGAGAGAGAGAGAGAGAGAGAGAGACCCGCATCCTTTTCCTTGGCAGTTTTTGCCTTTTTCCTGGGTCCTGCATCCTGCAACAACAACAAACTATGTCAGCTACAACACTCCGATGCAAAGCAGTCATGGCCAAGACAAGGATAAAATCAGCTAGAATTGTAGTTTGAAAGGGCAGGGAGAAGGGGAAGGGAGCATTAACGAGATTAACCTTCTTCCTTGAATCAGTTTGGTGCGGCTTCCGGCCAGAATCTGGAAAACATCAACATCACTCACTATTCTGAGTACTCAAATCCCAATATTTTCATAATAAGCATAATTTGGAAGAATTAACAACCTTTGGGAGATGCAGGTTTCCTTGGGCCTTTTGGTGTTTTATGAACCTGAGAAGAGGGAAGCTGTACTTGACTTTGCATGCTGGAGTCCACTTTCTGCAACGCATTGAAAAATTTCAGAGCATTGTAAGCATTAAGAGGAAAAAGAAGGAAAATTCTGGTAAAGGGAAGGAAAATGGCAATGCATGATGCAATGTTCTCTTTTTGACATGCCAAGAATCATCGAGTCCACTCTGATTAGCTGTTTCATTTTGGTTTTCAGTTACATGCTTCGTGGTAGTTCTGAAGCATACCCTAGCTACATAACAAGTACTCGCAAATCATAATCCTAAAAAGCTTACCTTCTCCACTTTCTTAAACAATGTAGATATAGTAGTCTGAATGAGCGAACCATGATTGCTATGAGAGTACTCTTTAGATGTAGTCCCAGCAAAGGCAGAATGTGACTCTTTCTTTGATTTAGCTTCGGACAGAGAGGAATCTTCATTTTGTTTGGGAGTTTGAGCTCCTTTCATCGGATCCTCATTATCAATGTCTGAATCTCCAAAGCTGAGATTGTCAGTCTGTATCTACCAGTTAAGGGAATCAGTTGTAATATAGCAAGCTGAGATGGAAGTTTGATACAAGGAGCGTGGTAAACCTAAGTTCAAATTACAATATATATAATTAAAATGCTGGAGTTTACAAAATTAAGACAGTAAAAACTAGGATATTTCCACTAATGTGCTTCCCGGATGAAAAATCAAGTCTTCCAACTTTTTTATCTTCTCCTTCAGCTGAGCGGGTATCACTTTCAACAGAATCATCTCCAGAAGAAGCTTCTCCAAACCTGAACAAAGTGAAAGAACAAGAATTGCAGCAAGATATGGGCACATCACAGGGCAGTAGGTGCTCATTTCTTTTATAAATATTCAGTAAAAAGAAAACATATCAAAATGGTTAATTACCTATGCTACGTAAGTATATAACTGAAGGTATCACAAAATATCATGAAGACAATTGTCTAATAGTTTACACAGTATTCATAGAGACTACACAACATTCCATGATAGACCATTGGCTGAAAAGTAATGAATGCATTCATATCTTCCACAAGCTACATGTGAAAGGACATTGGACATAAGGGCCCTTTGTAACTATTTGCAACATGTTTGATTGTTTTCTTTTTTCCTTGGAATGATAAAACTATACTACACAGAGGAATGTTAATTAGAAAGGCCTGAAAAGGAAAATATGGACATGTGGCTCAAATGAAAAATAAAATGTTGGTCAGAGATGGCCTCAGAACATATAAGGTATGTCTATGTGTCTGTTTTCCTGTACAAATATGTATACCTATATATGTGTCATAGGTTGCACACTTTGTTTTGCATGTATTTAATTTATGCAACTGCTGATTTCTTTATGAGAATATCTAATGAGTACAATAAAAGGCAATGCCAGTACTTGAATTTTTTTCCTGCAGTTCTTGCTGAATGTCGAACTGGTGTTGCCTTCATTAATTCATTGTTTTCCTCATCTGATAAATTATCTTCAACTGTGTTATGTGGGGAATACTCTTCAACATATGTAGTTTCATTTTTACCATCACTTTGCTTTTTAGCAGATGTTGAACCTGCGCCACCTTGAAAGTCGAACTCAGTGTGTTGTCCCTGAAACCAACAAATTCCGAGAGTAGATCATCAGAAAACAATGATATGCACATCTTACAACATGTGTAACCTATGTGAACAGAAACCAACCTCAGTCAATTCCTTAGGAAAATCAAGTTGGGCTTCCTCGGGATTCTCATCTTTTGTCCCAATCCACCAAGCATCGGAAAATACAATCTGGGACATGAAAAGCTACTGCTTATAAGCCTGATATAGATCTGTAAAACATGCTTTCAGAACCTCAGTTTCATACAACAAGCACCCGACCTTAGACAAACAATAATATAAGTGTATATAACGGGTAGTGGCGCATGGAAAATCCTGAGAACTGAGAAGCTTAGAAACATATTGTTCTCCAAATCAAAGGAGAGGAAATTTTTTGGAAAGGGGTCCTTAAAGGAATTACAAAACAAGAAGATTCCAGGTGGAAGTTGTATAAGACAATAACTCTGGAATCATTATGTACACATTTGCGGCTTTGCCTTAGGAGTTACAATGTTTAGAATACAAGTTTTCCAGCATATCAGCTTTGCAATTCTTCTGCCTCATTCTCTACCAACAAATGGCTGATATGAAACTATCAACTCCCATTAACCCTTTTTTTCTCTTCTTATTTCTAGAAATGATTATATCGAAAACCATGCGTGCAGGTCAATCCTCCTTGGTCAAATTCATATGATATTTTAGAGCAGTTGCACTTGTCATCAACCAAGCCTATGAACAAAATGATATATATGCATATATATATATATATATATATAACAAAGCAGCAACTTGAAAATCAATTCGGTAAACAAAGTGGTACTTGTACAGAGTTATAAAAAGGCACCGACCATATTATCGAAGTAGTCCTCACACATGACACTCTTTCCACCCTTGGGGAACTGCATTGTCAGATACCTGTTCTTGGGGAACACAAGAGTCCCAAACAACTTCATCTGACCCTGAAAAGTGGAAACAGAAGCAACTGAGACAAGTGAGAGAGAGAAAATAGGGGATGAAAGTAGTAGAGGTCACCGACCGACCTGAGGGAATTGGAGGTAGAGGACGGGGTTCTTGGTGTCCAAATCCTTGAGGTCGCCGATCTTACCACCTCCAATGGGGGCAAGGAGGCCAGGGAAGGAGAAGAGGAACTTGTTCTTCCGCTGAGATTTCTTCACAATGTCCTTGCCATGCTGCTTAAGGACACCGTTTGAAGGTGTGAGAGGCGCGCGGGGCTTTGCAGGGATCTCTGAGAGCTGGTTGTTGGAGAAGGCGAGGGCTTTGAGCCTCTTCCGCTGCGCCACCTCAGGTTCTGCCTCTGCCTCTGCCCCTCCATCATCTTCGTGTTTCCGCTTCTTCGATGACGAGGTCCGCGCCATTTTGATTCCACCGGACCGGAGACCACCAACTCTACCTCCCGTCTCTGTAGGGTTTTGAACCTCTCTCTCAAATGTCTATTGCACCCAACCGACCCGACCCAAGTATTGTCCTAGATTATTATTATTATGATTTTTTTTTTTGTTGAAAGAAAGATTTTAGAATAAATTATACGAAAATACCTCAACTATGGGTCAAATTTTCTGTTAATTTTTCTGTTAAATGTTGACGTGGCCAGAGATGAGACCAACTCACCAATCCAACTGGATTAAAAAAAAATATATATATTTATAATGATTAAATATTCATAAATTAAAAAAATTTAAAACTAAAAAACTAAACTAATAAAAATGCCTATGATGTGGGCCTTCCTTTCTACATCAACCTTTTTTTTTTCTCTTCGACAGCCCACCAGTCCCCCCAAATGTCATGGCATCTGATCGGAGCTTCGGCGACCCAATCGCCAACTACGGCAAAACGCAACTCATCGTCATCCTTCTAGACCTCAACCCACTTCTCCACCTCTAAAACTCAACTCCATTTTTCACCACCTTCCTATCGGCCGTCAAAACCATCATCTCATTCCCACCTTTCTCGTCCGCTGTCTTCATCTTCAAACCCTTTTTCTCCTCCATCTCTTTGCTGCTCTTCTCCTCCTAGATCCCCACTTCCCTCTCCCTCTATTTCCACCTTTCAGGCCCATCTCTTAACTCCCTCTCCCAAACCCTCAATTCCCTCCCCACATTTCGTCTCGACCCGATAGCGCCACCCCGGGCTTCTAACCTCGCTACCTCCTTACACCAGCTCATGCATGATTACGCCTGGGACCCCGTGAGAAGGAGAAAGATGGTGAGTTGGTAGATGTTGGCCGCCAGTGGTTGCAGAGAGAATAGGGAGTTAGAAAGATGCGAGAGAAGATAATGAGAAGAGAGAGTGAGTGGGTCTCGCATCCCTAGACATTTTTTTTTTTAGTTTAATTTTTAATTTTTTTAATTTTTTAATATTTAATTATTTTTTGGGTAAAGTATAAAAAACTACCTCAACTATTGGTGTCACGACACTTTCATACCTCATCTTTTACAATTGACAATGTCATACGTCATCTTACGAATTTGTTCCAATGTCAGACCTCTGTTAGTTTTTCTGTTACTTTCTCTGTTAAATGCTGAAGTGGCCCGACACGTGTCCCACTCACTAATCCAATTGGATTAAAAAAATAAAATATATTTTTAATAATTAAATATTCAAAAATTCAAAAAAATATATATATTAAATCTCTCTTGCTCTCTCCTCTCTCTCCCCCCTTTCTCGCCTCTCTCTCTCTTCTCTGCAACCCAAAACCCATTTCCCACCCGACCCCTTCCCACCCATCCTCCGATGGTAGTTGGAGGATTGGCCGACACAGCAACACGTGTGGCGTGGAAACCACTATTTACTGGCAGAGAATAACAAAACAAGCTCCAAGAGTGTGGATCTATTACCCTCTGGTCTTGGCCCTCTTCATACCAAGACTGTTGTGGAAAGGTGACACCGAACCGGACATTGGAGAACCCTCTTCACGAATTGTGCCATTAAGCATTGCCAACTCTTGCAGCTGCTGTTTCTTGTAGAAATCCTGAGATTCGTCCTTAAAAAGATACAAAAATCGTTCCCAGAGGGAGAGGCGAGAGAGATAAGTGGATTAGTGAAAGGAGAGAGATGAAAAAACCCAGTGGGTTTCGGCGGTTCTAGGCATGGCGAGAGAGGGAAGTAGGGAGGAAAGAGAGAGGGGAGAGAGAGGGTGGTGGAGGACGAGTGGGAAGGGGTCGGGTGGGAAGGGGTTTTGGGTTTTCTGGGATGCATAGAAGAAAGAGAGGCAAGAAAGGGGGGAGAGAGAGGAGAGAGAGAGAGAGAGAGATTTAATATATATTTTTTTTAATTTTTGAATATTTAATTATTTTTTAATCCAGTTGGATTAGTGAGTGGGACACGTGTCGGCCCACGTCAGCATTTAACAGAGAAATTAACAGAAAAACTGACGAAGGTATAACATTGGACCAAATTCTAAAGATGAGGTATGACATTGTCAATTTTAAAAGATAAGGTATGAAAGTGCGTGAAACCAATAGTTGAGGTAGTTTTTTGTACTTTACCCTTATTTTTTAATCCAGTTGGATTAGTGAGTAAGTCTCATTTCTGACTACGTCAGCATTTAACAGATAAATTAACAGAATAACTAACGGAAGTCTGACATTGGCACAAATTCGTAAGATGAGAAATGACATTGTCGTTTTTAAAAGATGAGGTATGATATTGTCATTCAACTCATAGTTGAGGTAGTTTTTTGTAATTTACCTAATATTTTATTAAATGCTTTCACACGCAAGACAAAAAACGCTACTAGATGTACTGCCGATTACAGACTCAGGGAGCAAAAATAAAATTTACTGACCTTAATTGCATTTGTATACACTTAATATCAAATAAAAAACCTTCGATCGCAACGTTTGGTTAAGTGATTCTGCTGCTCATATCCACAAGTTCCTTTTAATCTGATTCCACCTGGACAACCTCAAACCTTTTATCCACGCATGCCACCTGTCCTACGCGTACTACCTTCGCCATAAGACTAGACTCACAAAGAATGTTACCCACACCTTCTACTGCCTTGAAAATTCCAGCAAAATCCCCCTGCCACCCAACCATATCTTCCTCATCTCATTTCTCAAACCCAAGCTCCATCACAATTAATTTTAATTATACGAAACGGAGGCCGTTGCCAACATGATGGCAATTCCCTCTCCACCCTAGCCTGTGGATGCCACATCTTCAGCCATGAACCATGTTCCCCTTGGCTATCTTATAACTTCTTCCATTGTTGTTGTAACATCCTAACAACTTCAATTGGTTGAACAACATTTTTCTCAAAAACCAAACTATTCCTACATTTCCAAAGTCTCCATAATCCACACACCACCCATTTCATTACTTTCCCATTTTCTTCAATATTCTCATACCGACTTCCATTTTTCCAAAAAATCATATCTCGAACCAAATTAGAGTCTAGTTGGAGTGGACTCCCAAACCAAAACACTCGAGCGTATGGGTAATGGAAAAATAAATGCACTTGTGTGTTTGGCTGCATCTTCACAATTTGGACATATAGGGTGCGTTTGGTACGCAGACGGGACGGAACAGGACGGGACGGATGTTTTAAATTTTGAAAAAGACAAGGGGCATTTTTGTCCTAAAATGTTAAAAATTTATGTCCCACAGACGTGGAACAACCCCGTTCCAGGGGGGGAGGTGGAACAAAAAATTATCCAAAACTTGTCCCGTGGAACGCCTCGTCCCACTCGTTTTAGGCGTACCAAACGCAGGACAGAACGCCTCGTCCCACCCTGTTCCGTCCCGTCCCGCGTACCAAACGCACCCATAGTATCGAGTCAAATTCTTCGACGGTTAAGATTAACGCGGACAGCTGATATATTTTTGCAGCACCTCCAAATAAAGTTTGGAGTTTATGTGGAACCCCCAAACGCCAAATAGAAGACCACACCTTATCCTTATTTTGCCTTGCATTCGACTCCCGAACACCCTTCCGCCCTAGCTCCCCATTGTGATTAAGTTCTTGAGCAATCCAATAACTGGACTTGACTAAATACACCCCATTCTTCGTATGGTGCCAAACAAGTTTATCCGGACATCCAAATTTATTGAGCGGCATACCCAAAATAATACGAGCTTCATCGCTCACAAAACATCGACCAATTATATCACTATTCCATTCTCCATTGTGGCTATCAATTAAATTCAGAAGTATGATTCTCTCCCTTTTTCCCCTCCCTTTCCTTCCCCTCTTATTTGAACTGTCACAGTTAAGTCATGTCAACATCTTATATTAATTTTTTTATAGAAAGAGAAAGACAAAATAGAAAATGTGAGAGGATGTGATGGAAGGAGATGAAAAATGAGGGGAGAGAATACTACTCCATTAAATCCATCGCCATTTCTCGCATCTCCTCATGTTGCAAAAGAGGCATAAAAGTTTGTGGAATAAGCAACCACAAATCATATCTTACTCGGATGTTCTTCCCCTCACCCACCCTCTAGCAGATCGTCACTTTTAGCACTTTATGGGATTTGCTTTCGAATACCTTCGTACAAATAAAAATGGGAATGGGTGTAAGATCCCACATAGCCCGGCGAGGGAGGTGATGTGCCTTATATGTACATGCCCATCTCTCTATAGTGAGACGCGTTATTGGTGGAAGCCCAAGAACAAATCCATGAGGGCGTAGCCCAAAGCGAATAATATCTTACTATGTGGACTGAGATGTGACAACTTGATATCAGAGTCACTCCCCGCTCAGAAGTGTGCCGATGAGGACGTCGGGTCCCTAAGGGGGGTGGATTGTAAGATTCCATATCGCTCGGGGGAGAGGAGGTGATGTGCCTTAGATGTACATGCCCACCTCCCTATAGTGACGTGTTTTGGGTGGTAACCCAAGAACAAATTTGCGAGGGCGTGGCCCAAAACGGACAATATCTTACTATGCAGACTGGGATGTGACAATGGGCCTATCCGACTAATCCTTACCTATGCATTCGATCTAATGAGTTGTATTTTTTTTTCCGGACGAAGGGAAATGAGAAATGGTTAGAGAGTTGTGCTGATAACGTGGTATAAATAGGCAAAAGTTAGAGAAATAACCTTTACTAGGGTCAGAATCGAAGCTGTTGCAAAATATTATACTAACAAAATATTGGAGAGAAATTGAAGATTACTTATTATTCCAACTTTTCTTTTCTCTTTTTGTGTTCGTCAATTTGATCACTCACAGTGCTCTATATATAGAGTAACTTCATTGAAGGCTTATAAAAACTTTACTATTAGGAATGTGATAGGAATACTATTAGGATATAATAAAGATACTATTTACATTTACACGTGAGCAAACAATCCACTATTTACGACGACAAGAATATTCTAAAACATTTAAATTATTTTGGGGTTCAACGAAATGTATGAGAGTAAACACAAAACCCATTCAACCAAAAGACACCACAATTCACGATGGTAAGAAAAAAAAATCCACAACAAAAGACGCAAAATTTGCATCCTTTAACAGAAAGCAGAAAAGGGAAGAGTAATCCAAATGTTAATTATAATGTCTCGTTCTCAGTCCAAATCCACAAGGGAGGAGTAATGAGTGTGTTTTGTGCTTTCTTTCTTTCTTGTTCAGCACAGAAACCCACAAGAAACCCTCCATCCTTTTACCATTCCTTCATTTCCGATGTGAAAAATTCCGAGTTTCTTCATTAGTGACAGTCAATTAGGAAGCCATGGTTGGTGCTCTGTCTCACGCCTTGCCAAGCATTCCGTCTTGTTGTTGCCTTTGCCGAATCGATAATCGCAAGGAAGATCACAAGCTCTGCGTTTGGGGTTTCTCCACCTCCAGAGAAAGAAGCGACTCTGGAATCGGAATTGTTCGGGTTTACCAGAGGAGCCTATTGGGTGATAACCTCTCCGGGCGCTGGACTCTCAACGCACTCGACACCCACATTGGTGTCGAGACTGCTCCTCGTCACACCACCGTTGAAATCCCCGTCACCTGTTACCAGGTCGCTTCTTTCGTCTTTAATTTGAATGGGCTCTGTGTTTGTGAAATTGTGATTTGTACACGTATTTTCTCTGTGGTTGAGAGAGATCCTGCAATAGCGACATATATACAAAGACCTTCAAATCGCTCTGCCATCCTAGCAGCGTAGCAGCCTGACAGTGCCATAATCATGTGTTTGTCTAGCGTTTTTGTGATTAAGAAATTTGCTTCTTGTGTTATGATTTCCCTATTTTCGGAACTTCATTATAGGTCACCATTTACTAAATGCCAAACAAATGACTTTGCAGCTTATTGGCGTTCCTGCTACGGCTGAAAAAGATGAGGTTGTTAAATCAGTGATGGAATTGAAGAGTGCCGAAATTGAAGAAGGCTACACTTTGGATACAGTCCGATCTCGCCTGGTACACACCTGGATTTTTATTCTTTGCATTTTTTTTTCTTTTTAAACAAGTTGTGCTATGTATTATATAGTTTAATTCCTTTTCTCTTGCGGGTTTGTTTGCAGGGTCTCTTAACGGATGTGAGAGATAAGCTTCTTTTTGAACCAGAATACGCTGGCAATATTAAGGAAGAGATCCCGCCTAAATCTTCCCTACGAATTCCTTGGGCATGGTTGCCGGGTGCTCTTTGCCTTCTTCAAGAGGTAAAGCTTTGTCTTTGTGCACTCTTCTTAATTTGTAATATAATGTTGCTTCTTTGCTCCCTTTCTTCCCTTTAAAGAAAAATAAATACTGTTAATCACTGATTTAATTAAAGAGGAATTGAATTTTTTTTTCAGATATTAGTTACCATTCTATGTCAGTGAAACTCCATTTGGCACAGCGCTTTTCATTGTGGATTCTTGTACATACTTTATTAACTGGAACTGTTTTCTTCTTATTTGTAATTTTATACAACAACTTTTTGTTTTGGTCTAATTAAAAACGAAAAAGGATTTTGTTTTGCGAGACACGGGTATATGATATTGGATTTCTCCATTACAGGTTGGGGAAATTAAGCTTGTGCAAGATGTTGGCCGCGTGGCTGTTCAGCATCCAGATGCGAAGCAGTATATTCATGATCTTCTTCTTTCTATGGCATTAGCGGAGGTAAGGCATACCAGCAGGATATTGTACCGTCTGTTTCTGCATTGTTATGCTTCCCTTTCTTATCTTAGGTGCTTTCTTGAAGTGTGAAACTGCAAAGGTTGGTTTTGAGAAGAACAAGGTGTCCCAAGGATTTGAAGCTCTAGCTCGCGCTCAGTGTCTTCTAAGGAGTAGAAAGTCTCTTGGTAAAATAGCATTGTTGTCTCAGGTAATACTCTCGTCTTCTATTCTGTCAATATTTTGTTATCTGGTTTGTCACTCTGGAATGGGACTGTTGTTTTTGGGTTGCAAAGCAGTGACCAGATATCTACTAATAATCCAAAAGTATAGTGGATCAAATGTTGAGATGGATTATGGACCTGCTGGTTGAAATTTGTAAAATATGACAAATTTCTGTTTGAAAACATTTAACTTTGTTCCATGCTTGTACTTGCCCAAAAGTATACTTGGTTATGCTGCTGTGTAAATCATATGTTGGTCATGTTTAATAGATAGAAGAATCTTTGGAGGAGCTTGCACCCGCTTGTACATTGGAATTGCTTGGCATGTCTCACTTACCTGAGAATGCGGAAAGAAGACGAGGAGCAATTGCAGCCTTGCGTGAATTGGTCAGGCAGGGACTTGATGTGGAAACTTCATGCCGGGTCCAAGACTGGCCATGCTTCTTGACCCAAGCACTGAATAGACTAACGGCTTCAGAGATAGTTGATCTTCTTCCATGGGATGACTTAGCTATTACAAGGAAGAACAAGAAATCACTTGAATCACAGAATCAACGGGTTGTAATTGATTTTAATTGTTTCTACATGGTGTTAATAGCTCATGTTGCACTGGGTTTTTCAAGCAAGCAAAAGGAATTGGTAAGTTCATTATTCTCCTAGGTTACTTGCTTTGAAGTAATTAGTTTTGAATAAGAAGGCTGATGGAATAGTTCCCTTCAAATTCTCTTGAGGCAGTCTGTTCCATTTTGTTAATTTCAGTATTTATCATATGGTTGTGCAGATTGAGAAAGCAAAATCTGTATGTGACTGCCTGATTGCATCAGAGGGTGCTGATCTGAAACTTGAGGAAGCTTTTTGTTTGTTCCTTCTTGGACAGGTACATTTTTCAGTTTCCTTCTAGTTTTATGTCCTGCACTGTTTCATAAAATTCTTTTGGATATCTTGCATAGACTGAATTTGTTTTCCTTTTTCTCCTTTCTGTTTTGTCTACGAAATATTAACTTGGTTTCCAGGGTGATGAGGCTGCGGTTGTTGAAAAGCTTCAGAAGCTGGAGTTGAACTCAAATTCTGCTGCACGAAATTCAATCTTAGGGAAGGAAGTTAAGGATACTTGTGGTGCAACTCAATCATTGGTATATCTCTTATGGGTTGTTGTTGTCTCCCTATTTACACAGCGTATATTGTGATCAATGTGGTCTATTTATTTATCAATTCCTTTTAATTAGTGGCATGCACATCAATGGTCCAAAAAAGCATACACTAGTAGCCAGGGGCCACTCTAGTTCTTAATCAATTTTCCTTTACTTTCTCTGTGTCATGTCATTTGTTTCAGGAAAAGTAAAAGCTGTTTTTAGCCTGCGGAATAGATGGTTTATCATGAAAATGCATTGTGTTCTATATTGTGCCATTTCACACTCTACTTATTTCAGTACAAACTTTATGTTTGTTTTCAAGGCCAGTACTTTCTCATGTCGGACTGCCTGCTGAACTTAATCAGGAAATGTGGCTGAAAGATGCTGTCCTTGCTGTGTTTCCAGACTCACGAGATTGCCCTCCATCGTTGGTGAGATTCACAACGATGGATTGATTAAGGATTTTAGTTTTGTTTTACCAGACAGTTTATGTATGTGTGTATGTATGTCTTTGCAGGCCAACTTTTTTGGTGGTGACAAGAGAACTCCTCTGAGCAAGAAAAGCAAAGTAGCTCCACAGAATTTGCCTATCATAAGTCAAAGACCAATGTCCGCTAGTTTTGTTTCAGAACAGAGAGATTTTGATAAATCTTTTTCCCATATGAACTCTTCTCAATATCTTGGAACAGCTGTTAAGCAGTTGGCTCCAACTGATCTGCGAAGTCCCTTGATATTGGGCAAGACTGGCAGTGGAACCAGTGCCAATGCATCATCTGTTCAATTGGAAAGGAATCTTGGCATGGACCGCAGTAAAGTTTGGGATGGTTGGTTTGCGAGAGGAGTTTTGGTTGGAAGGATCACTTTAGTTGGAGTACTGGGGTGCATTGTTTTTGCTACCTTAAGATTAACTGGATTGAAGGGAAATGTGATGAGAAGTGCTTCTAAACAGGCCTCCAGTAAGCAAAATATGCACACAAGTTCTATTGCTTGGACTACAAATCCATCTGCGGATTCTAATCTAGTCCCTGCTTATATCAAGGGGAATGGACTAGCTGGCAGATTTAAGAAGCTATTGGTGACTTTTATGAAGCCGGTGGGGACCTTCTCAGATGCTGGAAATCGGCAGATTCCATATTTGTCCTCTTCAACAGCTGTGTTCCGGAGACTTATGTCTATTGAAGAAGCTAAAGACCTTGTGAAGCAATGGCAAGCAATTAAAGCTGAAGCTCTGGGGCCCACTCATGAAGTTCACAGCCTCTCTGAAATCCTTGATGACTCAATGCTTGTTCAGGTGTATTTAAGCTTACTTCCTTTTACATGTTCTTTTCCTTGATGATTCTTGCAAGTTTTACTGCTTTACGGTATGGGTTTGGGTGGTTACGATTGCATGCATGGTTCACAGTGGCAGGCTTTGGCTGATGCTGCAAAAGCAAGGTCTTGTTATTGGAAATTTGTCTTGCTACAACTGTCTGTCCTACGTGCTGAGATTTTATCAGATGAAGGTGGAGGGGAAACAGCAGAGGTTGAAGCTGTTGTAGAGGAAGCGGCTGAACTTGTTAATGAATCTGAGCAAAAGAACCCAAGTTATTACAGGTGAGTTGATTGAAAGGGGTTATGATTATTTTTGTGGTTTCTGTTACCGTATGTGGTGGGGTGGGGTGGGGTGTGGAGGGGGTGATGATTATCGGGGCTTGTATTTGATTTCTTTTCTGTTGGAGTAATTGCAGCACCTATAAAATTTGGTATGTTCTAAGAAGGCAAGAAGACGGTTCGTGGAGGTTCTCTGAAGGGGAGGTCCAGACACCATCATAACATTGGCCTAGCCTAGTTGCTGCTGTAAGCTTGAACCGTCCACACCGAATAATGCTTTTCTAACTTGGTTCCTTCCTCCTATCTGTAATTGTTCTTGTGGAGGGGAGGTCCCAACTAATTGGAGACGTGGATCTAAATTTAGGGAGGTTTTTTTTTTTTTTTTTTCGTCGAAGTATGAAAATGGTTTGTGTTGATAATTCTTTTAGTTGTGATTATGTTGATAAATTGTTTACAAGTAGCTGAAATAGAATGAGCATTGTTTTCATCGTCGTGTGTTTGTTGGCTTCTAACATAGGAATTGTTTGAGACGTGTACAAATTATTGATTGATTATCCAACTCAAGGGACAAGGAAGGAGGATCGAGTTTCCAAATTTACCATGTCATCTTGTTATGCTAATTTAGCCGTTTTTCTTTTTAAACCGAGACATTACGTAACGGGAAATTTGTTGTGTGCAAGTTTTATGTGGAAGATGTGACGCGTTCGAGATCCGAATATACTAATAAGTGTTACATGTTTAAGTCAAAACTAACAGGTCACTTAGTATTACGATTTGGTGGTATTCTTTTTACTTGGAAGTAAGAGGTTTTCAGTTTGAATCTTATAAATGACGAATTTGATACCAAATTAGGCTGCTCATTGTGTAGTTTAACCGAACTCTTCTTTCTCTTAACATAAAAATACAACCCCACCCCCCCCCCCCCAACACAAAACACAAAAAAAAAAGGTCAAAACTAACAGACAAATGTCTGCCCCTTAAATAGGAGAAGCAAGCCCAGCCCAGCCCAGCCCAGCCCAGCACAGCCCGTGTTAAACCACAGCGCCCCACCTCCACAGCACAAGAATCTGAGACCAGAGACAATTTCTTTGATCGCGAATCGAAGCTTGAATTGAAGCACACATCAGACGACTATCAGAGAGAGTTTGAAAGCCAATCACGGTGATGGGTCGTCAAGCCGTAGCCAAGCTGATCGGTTCGATCGCATCGCGCAGAACATCCCCGTCAACGTCCTTACTTCAGCGCCGCCATTACTCCCCGGCTCCGCCACCGCCCCCCGCTGTCTTTGTTGACAAAAACACTCGCGTCATTTGCCAAGGCATCACCGGCAAGAACGGCACTTTCCACACCGAGCAAGCCATCGAATATGGCACCAAAATGGTATCTATCACTTGCATTCCCCTCTCGTTCTCTCTCCCTTCTCCAAATTGGTCTCTATATGTGCTCTCATCTGTTTCCGATTTTCGTTTGCTTTATTGAAAATTCTAGGTTTTTCCCAAACGCATTCATACAGGCCGGGCCTTAGATGTGTATGCAATTTTACTTGAAATTTCTGCTAGTGATTTACACAAAGCCGAAAGCTCCGAAACCAATTACCAAATTACTGGCGCCACCTGAGATTATTTTGTTGTTTTACACTTTTGGGATTTCCTTTTGGTTCTCGTGCTGCTTTGTTTATGTATTTAGATTCATTTGCTCATGTGCTTAAACTTGTTTGTCTCTTACTAGTGAATATCGAAAGCGTAGTTTCAAATCGGTAAAAATAATTGGGAATTGTGTTCATGTTGACATGTAGACTGGCGATGTGGGTTTCCTAATGCGGCAACTCTAATGCAATATATTAAAGAAATCCCACTGTTTACTTACTAGTAGCAATGCGTAACATGGTCAAAAGAACTGCTAGATAGGAGTGCTTGCAACTAATTGACTAAGTTTAGTTTCAAGGTTAATTTTCGATAACAAGCTTTCTTTCTGAAATATACTAAAAAAAACTTAAAAGAGTGATCCATTTTATTTTTCCTCTCTTTCTTTCTTTCCTTGATTATATTTGTATACAATTGTGCTGAAACAGGTGGGTGGTGTAACACCAAAGAAGGGTGGGACTGAGCATTTGGGACTTCCTGTTTTCAACTCAGTTGCAGAAGCAAAAGCTGAAACAAGGGCTAACGCCTCAGTCATATATGTCCCCCCACCATTTGCTGCTGCTGCTATTCTGGAGGCAGTGGAAGCAGAGCTCGACCTTATTGTGTGCATTACTGAGGGGATCCCACAACATGATATGGTAGTGTTAATTTCACCAATATCTTTAAATAGGAAAAATAGGGTCACCATGTTTTTACTTGGGATGATGCGCGAGTAGTCTCATCTTTTGGGACTTGTAAAGAACCCCTAACCATATTATTGAGTTTATCCTTCATGGACTATCATGTGGCTTGGAATACGGCCTTCATTGAACTTGATCGGGGCTCTGATAATTGTTTTCAATTCACTAGTTCACTGAAACCCTAGTTATTAATCTTGAATCTGGTCTTCTGTGATTCGTGCGAGTGTGTTATTGAAGCTAATATTTATGAATTTCAGGTGCGTGTCAAGGCTGCTATTAACAGGCAATCTAAAACTCGGCTCATTGGGCCAAACTGCCCTGGAATTATTAAGCCTGGTGAATGCAAAATCGGAATTATGCCTGGCTACATTCATAAACCTGGGCGTATAGGAATTGTTTCTCGATCTGGTACCTTGACCTATGAAGCGGTGAGTACTAATTTTAATCCAGGGAGACTGGGAGAGCTATCCAATTAGCCCCTACAATTTTTCGTCTCCAACACACAATTTTCATATTAATTTGGTGCTTTCAGTAGATTGGATACTCATTATGATTCAGTCTTCAGCTTTTCTTGTTTGATGTTTGGATCTTGTGGGCACCAGTTCAGTTCCTTTTAAATCTAACTAATTTTTTCCTTTTACCCTGCAGGTTTTCCAAACAACTGCTGTTGGCCTTGGACAATCCACCTGTGTTGGTATTGGGGGGGATCCATTTAACGGTACAAACTTTGTTGATTGCATTGACAGATTCCTACAGGATCCTCAAACAGAAGGTTAGGAGCATTGATCGATTATAATTTGTCAAGTCAAATAGAAAGTGTTCTTATGCTCCCATTTTATTAACCCTTTTTAGGGGCTTTATGATAAGCGTCATGTTCCAACTACTTTGACTGGATACTAATTTCCATTTAAAGTTCATTGGTCATTTTGGGACTTTTCTCTTTTATGATTTTGGATGCTCGTCCATTCTACTATTTTTGGCTGGCTGACATTGTGTATGTTGCTTAAACACTGCATTGACCAACTTTTTCTTTATGTAAGTGTATGTATTCATTTCTTACCCTTGTCATCTGTGTGGATGTTGGTGAAGTATACAATAAAACATGTCTTGAAGAAGAGGACAAGTAGTTTGAAATAAATTCCAGAATGTGCGTTTTTCAGGTATCATTCTTATAGGAGAGATTGGTGGGACTGCAGAAGAGGATGCTGCTGCATTGATTAAGGTAGGAATCTCACTAATTTTTGTTTGTATACCATATTTCATAGGTTTCTTCTGGTGTCTAAGCAGCTAGAAAGTTTGATAGACCCTTGTAGAGTTTTTATTTATAAAATAGGATAGTGAGATCTGCTATATGAGTGAAGAATTGAGTTTTGCCTGGCCATAACCAGAGAGAAATACCATTCCGTTGCTTCTTACCTTTCTAAGGACCTGTTGAGCCATACATGATTTTACTTCTTGTAGATTCTCAAAATTAGCTTCAGTAACAGTAAGTACTGGTGTCTATATTTGTCATCTGGATATGGGTTGCTCCAACTGATTCTCTGACCAATTAAACAGGAAAGTGGAACTGAGAAGCCTGTTGTTGCATTTATTGCTGGATTAACTGCACCTCCTGGTCGTCGTATGGGTCATGCCGGAGGTATATAATTCTTACCTTCTCTCTTTCTCATTGGCTAAGGTTGAGTGTGTGGTTTCCGATGTGTTATGATTGCTCACATCTGGTTTTGCAGCTATTGTGTCAGGGGGGAAGGGTACCGCACAAGACAAAATCAAGACACTAAGGGAAGCTGGGGTTACAGTGGTGGAGTCTCCCGCGAAAATTGGGGCAGCCATGCTTGACGTCTTCAAACAGAGGGGCCTTGTGAATTAGCAGCTTGACAACGGCAGTTCATTTGCAATCACACATTAATAGTCTGTGGCAAGATGTCAAAAACAAGATGATTGTCTTCAATTTTTCACTGAATATAACTCAACTGCGGTGGAGCATTTGAATGCTCCGAGATTTCTTTCCCCATTAATTTGGTTTTTGAGATTGTTTTTTCATACATAATCAAGTGATTTGAAGGGAGTCCAGAATATGAATATTGTTGCTGTAGACAGATTATGCGCAGGGAATTCATTTCGTAACTTAAAAGGCTGAATGCCGACTGCCGAACCAACAACAATGTTGTAAAACAACTTTTTACTGTCCAATCAGATTAGAAAAATAAAGAGGGCAGACGGATGGGCCTCCAATCTAACTTTTAGTTTTTTCTGGTTACAACGTTTATCTCTTTGCTTGATAATGATTTCTAGTATGGTGCAATTTACATGTTCATTTTTATTTTGAGAGATTATATTCACACACTTCAAATTACTTCTCTCACACATTTTTAATTTTTTAATATTTTCTACACACCACTAACACTTGATAGAAAAATATTAAAAAATTAAAAAGGTGTGGGAGAAGTAATTTGGAGTGTGTGAATATAATCTCCCTTATTTTTTATACATTCTTTTCAATTTTTAGCCGTCGATCGAATAAATTGAAGTAGGTTAATGGATAAAATCAACAAAGGTGTGTGAGAGGTGAAACTTGGTGTACGGATAGCAATACCCTCTGACTCTTTATGATTGTTGACTTTATTAGAGATTGTAACTGGTACTAAATTACTTAATACACTCCAGAGAGAGAGACAGACTTAAACCTAATAATTCTCACTTACAAGTGAAGAAGAATATCATTAGACCGTAATACTAAATGGCAACGGACTTCACCAAGTCTGAGATTTACACTGGATCACAAGGATGATCTACATGCAATTTAGACGAAACACTACTTACAAATCGACCGATCACAAAACAATAAAACATGAATTAGTAGAGACTGTTGTCAGTAGTAAATAAGATTAACATGTACACAAGTTCAAGAAGGGTTTTATCTGTTCTAGGATTACAAGGCAAGTCTAAACGTTCCCCCCAGTTAAACACAAAAATTCCACGCTACTCGGCTATGCAACAGTTCAAATGCCACGAGGTAAACGGGCAAATGTCCATGCCCAAAATATCCCAACTTCATTAAGCAGTCGTAGGATCGTTTATCACACCCAAGAAATCGTCCTTTATGGTGCCAATGCAGAACTGCAAAATTAGAGTGAAAAACTAGTATCAGAAGCAAATAAAAAGAAGCTACATTGCATGAAGTACAAAACAATTCTAGCCCGTTTGTATAGAAGTGGCTTCAGTCAGGCTCTAAGAAACTAAATGCGTCAAAAACTGACTATGGCGGATAACCAGGATCAAACAAGCAGGAAATTCATCAGAATGTAGGGTTGGATCATGATCATCATCCCACCACTCCACATTCAGTATGATTTAGTGTTGAAAATTCAAAATATGACAATATGACCAATCAAGGGAACATTAAATAGGACCATTCCCAGAAGGCTAGGATGATGCTGCTACTTTATGCCTCTAAATCATCCTCACCCTACCCTTTCGTCCATAACTAAAGCTGAATCACTTGGACAGTACAAGGAAAATGGCAAAACATAAAAGTCACGGAGAGAAGAGTAAACAGATTGAGGGTATACAATTTCAGTAGCATCTACTCGGGTTCCAATTATCTTTAATCGCACTTCGCTGTCCTTCTGAATCTTAACCTGCAAAATAACAAGAAATCAATGTTTAACCATATAAATCTAAGCTAAAAGAAACAGCTGAGAATCAATTGAAACTGAAGCATACTGATCCATCTGATGTTGTATAGTTTGGCATATCCCCAGTCTGGAACTCCATGTCATCCGGTATCAACTACAAAACAAGATGAGCACATTAACATACACTCTATACGGAAAACATAATGATTATGACATGTTAGTTTAACCCATTAACTGAGACAGCAAAAGAAACAAGAACTCTTTAAACTCCAAAAACCAGAAACCTATGATCCAAAGTTGGGAAAGTACAAATCTCATAGAGTTATTGCTTATGAGAATTATTCCTTTGTATAAAAGACTAGTAGACCACTACTTATGACACACCCCGACGCCAGTTTCCAGTGAGGACCGAACTCGAGGCGTGCTGGCCATCACCGGTTGGGTGACAAAGCCATGACATGGAAAATACGACATACATAGATTATGTTTTAAAGAAAGATACAAGATTGACTAACTTAAAAGTATATCATTCTTTAGACTGACATTTTATTTAAAAAGTTGAGTATAACTTGTTATTTAGAGGGAAGGGGGTAAATTGACGGCAAAGGTAAAAGAATACCATAGTAACAATACAACCCAAGTCCTTGCAAAAGTTTACAACTTTGTACAAGACAAAAAAATAATATTATGGAAAACAAAGTTTACTAACAAGATATGGATAATGCTTATCACTGCTCAGAATAATCGAAGGGGGAAGAGAAACTTACGTGGTTCGAAACAAAGATTTGAACAGGACCAGCCTCGGCAAAGAATCCCATCTATAAAATTTGGAGATGACATTACATTTTCTGCAGTTAGTATTATACAAAATACAAGAGCTTGCAAAAGCAAAGTAAGAACTCTGATGATAAAACGTTAATGGGTGAAAGAGGAAAAGCATACCTTGTTGACCATGGTAACAACAGCTTCTAAGATCTCTCCTTTGAATGGTCTGAAAACAACACACTGGTACTTGATGGGGAATGAGACGAAGCCTGTCCCATCACGAATCATCCCTTTCCCAATGTTTTCTATGCCCGTAATTGCAACCACAAATCCATGTTGACCACTGCACAAAAAGTATTCATATCAACTAATAGATCCATCCCAACCCGTGATGGAGAATCTGCAATATATTTGGTTTGAAAGACACTAAGTAAAGCACTCGAATGTCAATATTGAGTTGGATAGGAGAAAGAATGTGGTTGTTGAGAAATACAATCATTATCTACATTCTACAAAAGGATCGACAAGAACCAACTTTTGGTTTGTTTTCGTGTTCTGACGTGTATTGCATAACCCAACAGCATAAAGCAAATTATACAAGAAAACATAAAGCGAGAGAGAGAGAGAGGACAACCTGCAAGTGCCTTCGACATCTTTCATGAGCTTGGAAACGAGATTTTCACGGAGATTGCGGCCAAAGTGGCGAGGATGAAGCTGCATGTTCCTCTCCAACACTATATGGAAGAACATCTTTCCTTCTCCCTGAATCTCTCAATTCTGATTGATGAGTTAGAAATTGAGAATTCGACGTTTGCCCTAACCTTCCAATTTGGAACTTCTTAGTTCCTTCTCTCTCCAGAGATATAATCTTTCCCTCGCTCGCTCACTAGGGCGCATGAGTTTATTGCTAGGTTACTGAGGCTAAACCCACTCCCCTAGTGAATTATATCGATTGTTCTAAAATAAAAAAAATAAAAAAAAATAAAAAATAAAAAAAGAAGAAGCAAGGCAGATGCCTTCTCTCCGTGAGACAAGACACCGTAGTAAAAAGTAAAATCGAAAACTCAATTCGTGGGGAGATTTGTTAAGAAGACGTATTCAATTGGAATTTTGAGTGATTTTAATTTTTTTTATTGAATTTAAGGGTATTTAATAAAAAATTTGAGTGATTTTCTAAAATTTAATGTGTATTCAATCACGATTTTAAGATAGTTTATTAAATTTCTCAGAAATCCAGGTGTATTCAATTAAAATTTTAAAGAAGTTTATAACATTTCAGGTATATTCAATTAGAATTTGATTTTAAAGAATATGAAAAAACTGAGGAATTAGAGAGAATTGAAAAGATTTTATAGTGTATTTTAAGCATCCACAAATCTCTTATCTCCCCAAGAGATTTTGAGAAAATTGAATCAAAATTTTACACGGAATCTCTACAAAATCAATTAGACTCCATAAAAACCTATGGATTTATAAATTTATCAAAATATCTCAAATTCTCAATTGAATACATTCCTTTTAGTGTGATTAGCACACCAAATAGTGAGATTTGCGTGTTAAAAAATTAATAATTTAAAAAATAATGAAAAATTTCTCAAATTCGAGGCCCTGCCAGCCCAATACAAAATAAAAGCCCAAAATAGGCAGATGCTGAAGTTAATGTTTGACCTGCGGAGAGACTGTCCCAAACTAGTTGTGTCGCGGCGAGCGACGGCACTCGTAATCGCAGGAGCAGATCCCCTTCCTGATCCATGATCCTTGTCTGTTGTTGGGAGTGTATGTTTATTTAAACTTAGGGTTAGACTAATATTAACATTAGAACCCTATTTTTCGGAACAAATCTTTTACAAACATATTAACTTTGCTTGAGACTTATCGGTTCAACTCATCTGTTATCACTTCCTGATTTAGTGGCAGATTTTGTGAGCATGATAAGCTCAACCATCCCAACGTTAACATCCTTTCGAGTGGTATATAAAGAGTAGGGTTGTAGTCAAGTAGACATATTACAGAAGCTACGAAACCATTGAGTGATTAAGGGGTGAAAACTTGGGATCTTTCTCCGTGCAAAGAAAGATCTATTTAGCTTCGATACTGGGTTGTTTTATCCTGGGGACGGCGTGGCATTTGTGAATGCTTGCACTCTTGAAGCATAGCCTCGAAACGTCTTAAAGAAAGCGACCTAGTCCGCGACTCAACCCAAGACGTTTCTGCAATTTCTGTTCTTATATTTCCTGGTAACTTCGGTCCTTTGTATTTGGTTTTGTGAAGTATTTTCCAACAATTTTAAGACGCTTCTCTATGGACTCTGAAATTGCTCCTTTTGTCACGGACTTGAACAAACCTGTCAAGTTTGAAGGACTTCACTTCAAGCGCTGGAGACCAAAAATGCTATTCTTCTTAACCACCAAGAAAATCTCTACAAACTGCACTTCTGAGATCCCACAACTACCTGATCATCCAACTTCTGAACAATTCAAACTGTTTCAAACATGGAATGAAAATGACTTTCTCTGTAAAAACTATATCTTAAATGGTCTATGTGATGATCTTTATGATTACTACTCTTCTTGTAAAACTGCTAAGGAACTCTGGGATGCACTCCAAAAGAAGTACGACACTGAAGAGGCGGGTGCCAAGAAGTTTGCAGTCAGCCGTTACCTCAAGTTCCAAATGCTCGATGACAAGTCTGTGGAGGCTCAATCGCATGAGTTGCAGAAAATTGCTCACGAGATCATGTCTGAAGGAATGAACCTGGATGAACAGTTCCAGGTTGCGGTGATCATTGACAAGTTACCACCGAGCTGGAAGGAGTTCAAGAAAGATCTTCGACACAAGACGAAAGAGTTTTCTCTTGAAAGCTTGATCACTCGCCTTCGGATCGAGGAAGAAGCCAGAAAGCAGGATCTGCGTGAAGAAGTTCTTGTCATCTCAAATACCAACAAGAAGCTGTGCACCAAAAACCATGCAGCTGTTGTTCTCAAGCCGAATGGTAAGAATCTAAAGAACTACACCAAGACTCGCCCCAGCAACAAGAATCCTATGAAGGTATATAACTCTTCTCGCTTCAACAATAAGAAATTGCCCCCCTCAAGAGATGAGACAGCTGAGCCTTTCCTGTGCTATAACTGTGATAAACCTGGACACCTTGCTCGTAACTGTCGGAACAAACGAAGAACTGCGCCTCAAGCCAACCTCACAGAGGATCAGCTTGTTGCAATGGTGTCAGAAATCAACATGGTTGATGGATCCGAGGGGTGGTGGGTGGACACTGGTGCCTCGCGCCATGTCTGCTATAATCGAGGGCTCTTCAAGTCCTACACTGAAGCAGAAGATAGAAGGGTTCTATTGGGTGACTCTCATTCAACACATGTTGCTGGAGTTGGGGAGGTGGAGCTCAAGTTCACTTCGGGGAAGACTGTGATCTTGAGGGAAGTGCTGCATGTTCCAGAAATCCGAAAGAACTTGGTCTCAGGTTACCTTATCAACAAAGCTGGGTTCACACAAACCATTGGGGCTGACTTGTATACTCTCACAAAGAATGGTGTCTTTGTGGGGAAGGGGTATGCAACTGATGGAATGTTCAAACTTAATATTGATGTTATGAATAAAACTGCTATTTCTGCTTACTTCTTGTCTTCTTACAATATATGGCATGGTAGATTATGTCACGTAAACAAAAAGCTAATATATCAGATGTGTAGTTTAGGTTTAATTCCTGAAGTTTCAAGTAAGGATTTTGAAAAATGTGAGTCTTGTAGTCAGGCAAAAATCACGAGGAAATCACATAAAACCGTACATAGAGAAACTGAACTTCTTGATTTAATCCACTCTGATATATGTGAATTTGATGGTGTGATCACAAGAAATGGAAAGCGTTATTTTATCACCTTTATTGATGATTATTCTAATTATTGTTTTGTTTACCTAATGAGAAACAAGAGTGAAGCCCTAGACATGTTCAAACTGTTCTTAACTGAAGTAGAGAACCAGTTCAATAGAAAAATTAAAAGATTTCGCAGTGATAGAGGTTTAGAATACGAGTCCACTGCCTTCAATGATTACTGTAAAAGTCTAGGAATCATTCATGAAACAACTGCGCCATATTCTCCAGAAATGAATGGCAAGGCAGAAAGGAAAAATAGAACGCTTTGTGAGTTAACAGTTGCTGTGCGTATTAGCTCAGGGTGTGCCTCATTTTGGTGGGGTGAAATAATCTTAACTGTATGTTACGTCCTCAATAGGGTTCCATCCTCAAAGACTAAGGTTACACCTTATGAGTTATGGAAGAATAGAAAACCTAATATGTCTTACTTTAGAACCTGGGGCTGTTTAGCATTCGTACGCAAACAAGATCCAAAAAGGTCAAAACTAGAGAGTAGAGCACACAAATGTGTGTTTATTGGTTTTGCATTACATAGTAAAGCATATAGATTTTATGATTTAAACAATCATGTTGTTATCGAATCAAATGATGCTGACTTCTTTGAGAATAAATTTCCATTTATGTTCAGAAATAGTGGGGGTACAACCTCAACTATTTCAGATAATGAAGGCATAAGCAGCCTAAACAAAGATGATTCAGTCGAACCTAGTTTCGAACCAAGAAAAAGTAAGAGAGTCAAAGTCAGTAAAGACTTTGGAAAGGACTTCCAAACCTTTGCACTGGAAGAAGATCCTACAACACTCCGTGAGGCTTTGATCTCTGTGGATTCTGATCTATGGCAGGAAGCCATTAACGATGAAATGGATTCACTGGAATCTAATAAAACATGGAACCTTGTTGAATTACCTCCAGGATGCAAGACCATTGGCTGTAAATGGGTGCTGAAAAAGAAGCTGAAATCTGATGGCACAATCGACAAATTCAAAGCAAGGTTAGTTGCTAAAGGTTTCAAACAAAGAGAAAATGTAGATTTCTTTGACACTTTCTCACCGGTCTCTAGAATCACATCTATACGAGTTATGTTTGCACTAGCTTCATTACATAATCTTGTGGTGCATCAAATGGACGTAAAAACTGCGTTTTTAAATGGTGAACTAGAGGAAGAAATTTACATGGATCAACCAGATGGATTTGTTGTACCGGGGCAAGAATATAAAGTCTGTAAATTAAATAAGTCACTATATGGTTTAAAGCAAGCACCCAAACAATGGCATGCCAAATTTGATTGCTTACTTCTTAATAATGGTTTCAAAATTAATGAAAGTGATAAGTGTATGTACGTCAAATCTGTGAGTAATCTTTGTGTTATAATATGCCTATATGTTGATGATATGCTTATCTTTGGCTCCAATATTCGTCTAGTAAATGAGGTTAAAGTCATGTTGTGCAAAAACTTCGATATGAAAGATTTAGGAGAGGCAAGCTTGATTCTGGGAATAAAGGTTAACAAAAGTGAGGAGGGGTTTTCACTAAGTCAGTCACACTACATAGAAAAGGTTCTTAAAAAGTTCAATTATTTTGATCACAAACCTACATGTACTCCTTCTGACCCTAGCATGAAGTTGTTTAAAAACATTGGTGAAAGTATAAGACAGGTTGAGTATGCTAGTGTCATTGGCAGCCTTCGATATGCTGCAGATTGTACAAGACCGGACATAGCCTATGCGGTTGGGATTCTATGTAGGTACACAAGTAATCCCAGCATGGAACACTGGTATGCGATTGAAAGGGTAATGAGATACCTTAAGAGGACCATCAACTTTGGTCTATGTTATCAAAAGTTTCCCGCTGTCCTTGAAGGATATAGTGATGCCGATTGGAATACACTTTCAGAAGACTCTAAAGCCACGAGCGGCTATATTTTCAATATAGCTGGAGCTGCTGTCTCATGGAAATCTAAAAAACAGACCATTCTTGCTCAGTCAACAATGGAGTCTGAAATGATTGCCCTAGCAACAGCTAGTGAAGAAGCAGGATGGCTGAGAGATCTGTTATCAGATATTCCACTGTGGGAAAAACCAGTTCCTGCCGTGCTGATTCACTGTGATAGCACAACAGCTATTGCAAAAGTGGAAAACAAATATTATAATGGGAAGAGACGACAAATTCGTCGGAAACATAGCACGATAACTGGTTTTCTTTCCACAGGAACTGTGAGAATAGACCATGTCAGATCTGAAAATAATCTTGCTGACCCTTTGACGAAAGGGTTAGCACGAGAAAGAATTTGGAAAACCTCGAATGAAATGGGGTTAAAAGCTCTTGATAAGTCGAGTCACTTATGATGGAAACCTAACCATTTGACTGGAAATCCCAAGAACTTGGTTCAACAGGTAACAACAAGTCATGAAGTGATATGAACTCATGCTTCACTTTTCATATGAGTTGACTGTGAAGGCATGAGATCCTGTAACGTGTGTATAGGATGAGTTACGAAAACTCTTAATGTAAACTATACTCAAGTTGAGTAGGATACCTAGTTACAGGAGTATCCTTGATAGTTTCACCTTTGTGATGGTAAGGGTGAGGCCGCCCACTATGAAGTTTCTAGAGCTAACTTCTAGCACTGTCACTAAACTGGGATTTGAGCACATGGCCGAAAGGTGCTGGCCCCAAGTTTCACCCAAGAAGAGTCGTGTGTGCTTAGCTGTCAGAGATTGAGTTCAAGACCTAGGGTCACTCTTGTTATTCTGAAGTTTTGTCACTATGTCTTGGTTCAAGTTGATTAACACCATCATTGATGCACGACTCTATCATAGATTAACTCAATGGTCAAGTCTTAAATAACCAAGTGGGGGATTGTTGGGAGTGTATGTTTATTTAAACTTAGGGTTAGACTAATATTAACATTAGAACCCTATTTTTCGGAACAAATCTTTTACAAACAGATTAACTTTGCTTGAGACTTATCGGTTCAACTCATCTGTTATCACTTCCTGATTTAGTGGCAGATTTTGTGAGCATGATAAGCTCAACCATCCCAACGTTAACATCCTTTCGAGTGGTATATAAAGAGTAGGGTTGTAGTCAAGTAGACATATTACAGAAGCTACGAAACCATTGAGTGATTAAGGGGTGAAAACTTGGGATCTTTCTCCGTGCAAAGAAAGATCTATTTAGCTTCGATACTGGGCTGTTTTATCCTGGGGACGGCGTGGCATTTGTGAATGCTTGCACTCTTGAAGCATAGCCTCGAAACGTCTTAAAGAAAGCGACCTAGTCCGCGACTCAACCCAAGACGTTTTTGCAATTTCTGTTCTTATATTTCCTGGTAACTTCGGTCCTTTGTATTTGGTTTTGTGAAGTATTTTCCAACATCTGTCGTGCTGGGGGCGTCCCTAAAATGTCACTCCTGCCACTCTAAGTGTAGCAGTGAAATGCAACTGAAAAACTCTCTCAAAAGTGAAAACCCCTGAAATTCAGTTCTCTCCAGTTCAATTCTTTCTCAAAGAAAACACAAACATCATGGTCGGAAAAACGGAGCCCCTCAACAGCACAGCCACCACGAAAACCGGCCAATCCCCGTCGCCATCTCCGCCCCTAGCCACATCCATGTCAGATCTCCTCGGCAACTTCTCCTTCAAAACCCTAAAACTGAAGACCAAGCAGCAGGAGCTCCTGATCCGAGTCTCCATCCTCTGCTTGGTCTACGTCCTCGCCTTCATCACCCGTCTCTTCAGCGTCCTCCGCTACGAGTCCATGATTCACGAGTTCGATCCCTATTTCAACTACCGTACTACCCTCTACCTCACCGAGAAGGGCTTCTACGAATTCTGGAACTGGTTCGACTCCGAGAGTTGGTACCCCTTGGGTCGGATCATCGGCGGCACCCTCTACCCTGGCCTCATGATCACCGCCGCCATCATCTACTGGGCCCTCCGATTCCTCAGCTTCGCCGTACACATTCGCGAAGTCTGCGTCCTGACCGCGCCATTTTTCGCCTCCAACACCACCCTCGTAGCATATTTCTTCGGTAAAGAGATTTGGGACACCGGCGCCGGCCTTGTCGCCGCCGCACTGATCGCCATTTGCCCCGGCTACATCTCCAGATCGGTGGCCGGCTCCTACGACAATGAGGGTGTCGCCATTTTCGCACTGTTGCTGACGTTTTACTTGTTCGTCAAGGCCGTCAACACCGGCTCGCTCGCTTGGGCGTTGGGCTCCGCATTGGGCTACTTCTACATGGTCTCTGCCTGGGGAGGTTATATCTTTATAATCAACTTGATTCCCCTTTACGTTTTGGTGCTTTTGATCACCGGGCGCTATTCCATGAGGTTGTATGTCGCCTACAATTGCACTTATATTCTCGGAATGTTGCTCGCTATGCAAATTCGCTTTGTCGGCTTTCAGCACGTTCAGTCTGGGGAGCACATGGCTGCCATGGGCGTCTTCTTCTTGATGCAGGTTGGTTGGTTGGTTGGTTGTTTTCCTTGGGTTGCTTTTCCATTCCATACATTAACTCAGTTTATCTGTGTCTTTTTGTCAATTCATTTCTTGGTGCTTACGTCATTTTTCTCGTTTGTTTGGTGTCACGGGGGATGGGGTTGGCAGGTATTTTACTTCTTAGATTATGTCAAGCACCTACTAAGTGACTCTAAGATGTTTCAAGCCTTTTTAAGGATCACTGTCACCTGCGCTGTAGGCGTTGGTGGTGTTGCCTTGGGAGTCGGCACTGCATCTGGCTATATCTCTCCATGGACAGGGCGGTTTTATTCCTTGCTAGACCCAACATATGCCAAGGATCACATTCCTATTATTGCTTCTGTCTCTGAGCATCAGCCGACGGCTTGGTCATCTTTTATGTTCGATTTTCATATCTTGCTCTTCCTTTTCCCTGCCGGTCTCTACTTCTGCTTCAAGCGGTTGTCAGATGCCACCATATTTGTAGTAATGTATGGTCTTACAAGCATGTACTTTGCTGGTGTCATGGTTCGGTTGATTCTTGTTGCCACGCCTGCAGTTTGTCTTATTAGTGCCATTGCTGTCTCTGCGACTATAAAGAATTTGACACAGTTGGCGAGGGCAAAGGACAAGGTTTCCCAAACTGGTTCCACCAAAGGCGCCAGCAGCACAAAGGGTTCTTCAAAGGTGACATCTTTACTCCTTTATATGCATACATACACACAAACATATACTTACAGTTTTGATCTCTTGCTCACTGTTGAATGCAGAGTCCATACTCACCGTCTATTTGAACCAAATGCAATGGCTGATATTTGAGTCTCTAGAAAGAAAAATAATTCTCGGAATAAATATCTGCTGTCTGAATTGGATCCATGGTTATTGAGTATGGATTTTGGTTCTTAATGGTGGCTAGGAGATTGTGATCGTGTGTGTGGCATTTAGAACCACCCATGTGATTTTCTTTTGAGATATTTTGGTGTTATATATCAAGTACCCTTTTTTTATTTTTTATTTTTTATTTATTTACAGTATATAACAAGTAGTATCTTGCTAACATTTGTGTAACAAGCAGGGTTCCATTGATCAATCTCAGCCTTTTCAAAGAAATGGTGCTCTTGTCTTACTCTTTGGTGCATTCTACTTGCTTAGTAAGTATGCAACTCACTGTACCTGGGTCACGTCAGAGGCATACTCATCTCCCTCAATTGTTCTGGCTGCAAGGGGTGCCCATGGGAACAGGGTCATATTTGATGATTACCGTGAGGCATACTTTTGGCTTCGTCAGAATACTCCTCCAGATGCTAAAGTGATGTCATGGTGGGATTATGGGTACCAAATCACTGCAATGGGAAACAGAACTGTTATAGTTGACAATAACACCTGGAACAATACGCACATTGCTACAGTTGGGCGTGCAATGTCATCTTATGAAGATGAGGCATATGACATAATGAGATCGCTTGACGTCGACTATGTCTTAGTTGTATTTGGTGGTGTTACTGGTTATTCTTCTGATGATATCAACAAGTAAGTTCATATGAATTTATTTAAACTTTTGAAACATCACTTGCTATTTGGTAATGCATTTTATGACAGTGTTGTCTGTTGTTTCGATCCATGTTTCTGATGCTTCTTCAGAACCATTTTGTTCAATTTAATTGAAAGTAATACTTTTGTTAGTTATTTTTCTGCTTTCATTATATAGTAATACAAATTTCTTCATGCAAGATTTCTGTGGATGGTGAGAATTGGGGGTGGAGTATTTCCTGTGATTAAGGAACCTGATTACCTTGTTAATGGTGAATATCGTGTTGACAAAGGTGCAGCTCCCAAGATGTTGAACTGTCTCATGTAAGTTTCATAATGCAGCTAAGATGTGCAAACTTATGTTATGTATATGTGCATATGAGATCTTTTAACAGAGCTAATGATTTCATCTTTTTCCCTAGTGGGACCACACCTTACTTCATTTCACAAACATTGTAAAAGAAAAAACACATGCGTCCAAAGGGGTTCCATAATCCAGAACAATTTATGTGTGTGACTTGTTACACTGAGCTTATGATTATGATTGTTCTTTTATGAATGAATTCTCTCAAACTTTTAGTCATAAAATAACTCCTTATATTGGCTTGAAATTAGTTAAAGAGCTAATTGGCTTGATGATGTTTTGGTTTGCAATCCTTAAGGCCTAGTGATTGATATAAGTGGGCTGTATATCATAAAGTAAATCGAGTTTCATTTCTGCTGGACCACTGGTTCTAATGTGCGGGGTATTTGGGTGCTATCTCACTCAAAATTAGTCAGAGACCCTTCGATGAATTATCCATTTGAAAATTATTATACCATTTGTGTCCCTTATATCTTCTGTCTAGTTCTGTACAAGAATGATTTGTTTTTTCCATTTTTATGGTGATTAGGTACAAGCTGTCTTACTATCGATTTGGAGAGCTGACGACAGAGTATGGCAAACCACCTGGGTAAGTTTCACGTGCCTTGATAACAACTATAGGTGTGCATGCTTCCGTGCAAACAAATGCACAATTGTAATGCAAAAGCGCAGCATGTGGAGTATGAGACACTACAACAATTTTCTAGACTGATTGACAAATAGAAAACCTAGAAACCGGAGCCTGTGCATCCTTATTGAGAGAATGGCCATAATATGCCAAGATTGATAATTCTAGGTGCTCGTCCTGAGTTTTATATTGCATTAAAGGCTGCAGTAGACTGGTAATTTACCGTTGGCTTGGGTTTACACGACTAGTTGAAGCCTAGTACATTATTGGGTGAAAATGGAGAGTACATTATTGCATAAACACATCCGTATGCTTATGTGCTTGCAGTGCATTGGCATGTGCTACCTATGCCAAATAGCTGATTGTCGTTGTTTTGATTGACAGGTATGATCGTGCACGGGGGGTTGAAATTGGAAATAAGGATATCAAACTTGAATACCTGGAAGAGGCATTCACAACATCGAATTGGATTGTTCGTATTTACAAAGTGAAACCACCAAATAATAGGTGGTAAGTCCGGCTCTCTTGCAGCTACGAGGAAGGCGGAGAGACTGGAGTCTTGAGATGTAGTTTTCAGAAGATAGTAAAAGCGTATTTTTCTTTTCTTAGACTTGGTTTGTGGCACTGAAGTTACTGATCTGATCCGGAACCCTTAATTGGAAGGACGTCTTTTTGCCTCTGACCTACAACGGTTTTGTTCATTGTGTCGTTGAGAGATTTTACAGTGTAACACCTGAGCTATTTTAATTTCTGTCTTACGATAAATTATTAAATTCAGTGCGTTGTTGCAATATCATTATTACTTTTTGAAGAGAAAATATGGAGATTGGAATGGATGAGCCAAAAGCACCATTCATGCGTGCATTCAAGGTTTTTGTTTTTTGCTTGACCTTTTTTTTTTTTTTCCCGGTCAAGTGGTTCGCTGTGGTTGAGGGATTTCATAATTAATTTCTGCATAGGAAACGACCAATAAGTTTCATAATTTGGAAAGGTGAACTTTTATTTTTTTTAAGTGCAAATTAAAATTCGACAAAAAAATGAAGAGAAAATTAAAATTATTCCTAATTGAAAAAAAAAAAAAAAAATCCAAAGTAGTCGCGTTGGATAACAAGTAAGCAACTTGGGTAAACATAATAGCGTGTCATGTTTTCTGTAGATAGATGCTCCGTCCCCGCTGCCGCCCGGGTACTCGCGCTCTTCTTGGACATACATTTGCGCTTATCGTATCAAAATCCACACACAACTTTGCCACTGTGGAACAGACTTACTCCGGCTTCTTGCGTTCATGTGCCCAGACCTCTAACTTACCCCATGGCAGAGCACTCCATGCTAAACTCATCCGAGGCCTTCTGCCCTTCTCTCCCTTTCTTCAAAACCATCTACTCAACATGTATGCTAAATGCGGCGATCTTATTAATGCTCTCCAACTGTTTGATGAAATGCCTCATAAGAATGTTGTGTCGTGGTCTGCGGTCATTACGGGCTTTGTCCAACATGACTCTCCTAAGAAAGCCCTGTCTCTGTTTGGTCGTATGCACCGGGACGGCACCACCAAGCCCAATGAGTTTACCTTGGTTAGCGCCTTCCACGCCTGTTCCTTGTATGGGAATCTGACTCAAGCTTACCAAGTCTATGCATACATCGTTAGGCTAGGATTTGAGTGGAATGTTTTTCTGAGTAATGCGTTTTTGACTGTTTTAGTAAGACATGGGGAATTAAAAAATGCTTTGGAAGTTTTTGAGAATTGCCCCAATAAAGATATAGTGTCTTGGAATGCTGTGATGGCTGGCTACTTGCAGTATTATTCTTATATGGAAATACCGACATTCTGGTGTCGCATGAATCTCGAGGGAGTGAAACCCGACAGCTACACATTTTCGAGTGTTCTCACTGGGTTGGCTGCTCTCACTGATCTTAAAATGGGCGAGCAAGTTCATGCACAGCTTGTCAGGTATGGCTATGGGGCTGAGATTTGCGTGGGGAATTCGTTGGCTGATATGTACATTAAGAATCAAAAGTTAATGGAGGGCTTCAAAGCCTTTGATGAAATGCCTTCAAAAGATGTGTGCTCATGGACCCAAATGGCTGCTGGGTGTCTTCAATGTGGGGAGCCAAGGAAAACGCTTGAGGTTATTGATCAAATGAAGAAAGTGGGTATAAAGCCTAACAAGTTCACGCTTGCAACTGCCCTGAATGCCTGTGCCAATTTGGCTTCCTTGGATGAAGGGCAGAAATTCCATGGCTTGAGAATTAAACTCGAAACCAGTACTGATGTTGATGTGTGCGTGGATAACGCTCTTCTAGACATGTATGCAAAATGTGGATGGATGGAGGGTGCAAGGCGTGTTTTTCAGGCAATGAAGGATCCGTCTGTGGTGTCATGGACCACAATGATCATGGGGTGCGCACAAAACGGGCAAGCTAGGGAAGCTCTTGAGATTTTTGATAAGATGAGGCTGGAGGAAGACGGTATTGAGCCAAATTACATCACCTTCATATGTATACTCTATGCATGTAGCCAGGGCGGGTTTATTGATGAAGGATGGAAGTATTTTGCCTCCATGACTCAGGTCCACGGAATCTCGCCAGGAGAAGACCATTATGCATGCATGGTGAATCTTCTAGGCCGAGCAGGATGCATTAAGGAAGCTGAGGAATTAATCCTGAGTATGCCCTTTAAGCCGGCTGTTCTGGTTTGGCAAACTCTTCTTGGTGCTTGCCAGATTCATGGCGATACAGAAACTGGAAAGCGGGCGGCAGAGCATGCGTTAGATATAAACAGAAGGGATCCATCGACGTATGTGCTACTGTCAAACATTTTTGCTGGATTGAGCAATTGGGATGATGTTGGGATGCTTAGGAAACTAATGGAGGCTAGGGATGTGCAGAAAGTGCCAGGATCCAGCTGGATTGAAGTGGAAAAAGGGCAGGCGTCATCACCTCTGTAAAGACCTGCTGAAATCCATTGGTACCTGCTTCCATATTCTCACCCACTTACTATTATTCAAACGATAAAATCTTAGACAAGTAGAAATTGACCTCTCTAATCTTAGACAAGTAGAAATTGACCTCTCTTCCTTCTTGGAATTCCTACATGCTGTTTAATTGGGTGGAACTCGTTGGTTTCTCCTTGAGAGCTAGTAGTCCAGTATTTTATTGTTCCATGGCTGTGGCCCTTGGGGAGGTAATGATATTGTTCCATGGCTGGGCTTGAATTATCTAGATACAAGTGCTATTTATCATATTATCAAGTTAAACATTATCAGTCAAATTCGGCTTAAGCCATGTTAGACAATAAAGCATTTCTTTAAAGTCAGAAACGATTATATTATATGTTGTACTATATGATTTCATCCCTCAGATCATAGACCAAATCGAGTGAAGCTTTTATATAGTTAGAGGCTAAAGTGTTTCAAACTATTTTAAAGTGATTTTTTTAAGCCTAATTTCATGTCATTGCTCATGTATGGATTTCGTAAGTGAGCAATAAATCCTAGGTACCTAGCATAGGGTTTACCTGTTATACATGCTATAGTGATAGCTTGTACTTGTACCTAGGAACGTAAGAGGTGAAGCAATGTGTTCGATGTTACACAATCAGGTGGAGTTGCTCTTTTACTTTGGAATCAAGGTAGGGGTTATGGGAAACCTTCTATTATTTAGTTTGAATGTTGCTTCTGTATGTCTGTTTGGTATTACGTTATTATGAAGGTGGTTTGAATCGGAATAATGTTTGGAAATGTTAGTCGAATATGATTGATGATTCTAAATGCGAGTTGGTTTTCAATATTGATTTTATGATTATCCTTGCTATGTGTAAAGAGAAATGGAAACTTTCACAGCTATTCATGATGTGAGAATGGGTTGAATTATTAATTTATTAGAAAGAAATTTTGGAAATGGTAGTAATGACTAGGAGGTTTTGTGTAGTTGAGCCCAACTCTTGATGGACACCGGGTCTTAGGTCAGTCCAAAACGCACATGGTCTTTATGCGCTAATTCGGGGCTGGTGACAAAAGAGGCAAAACCACTAACAAAAGAGGGGTTTTGGGTGGAGGAGGAGGATAGGCAAACTGAGATAGAAATAGATAAGAGGCTTGGAGTTTTATTGGTTCTTGTATTGTATGTTTGTAAAAAAGCAATTTTGTTGGAATTTTATTTTATTTATTCTGTTTAGTTTAGTTTATTTATTAAATTTTAACTCTTCGGATTTGGTACTAACCCCAGGTCCGGGGGGTTACAACCTCAAAAGATTTGCTTGAAAATGAATAGGGTTGTTTTCTTGGCATCCCATAAATTGTTGAATACAATCCACATACTTAAAACACCTCATACTCACTTTTTAAACTAAAAACCATCTTAATATACCCCACTTACCAATCAAAACTACCCTCACACCCCACACATTCCTTCACCCCCACACACTCCACACCAAAATCCACCTCAAGTCTTCATCTTGTCCCCAAAAAAAAAAATTAGTTTTTGTCTTGAGCACATTTGCAACCTTGAAATAAAACTTTGTGAGAAAGAGAACAGGGAAAAGAATATTTGCAACCTCCAAATATCAGTTTTGACTAATGTATTCATTATTTGTTGCTTCTTCGTTTCTAGTACTGTGATAAATCACTTTGGTTCAAGGAGTTCATCAAAACCCATATCAGCTGTAGTCAGAGACGAAGCCAGAGATTTATGTAAGTGGGGGCATCCACAAACAACAAAGTCACAGTTAAGAAAATTAAAAAAATTTACTAAACAAAACATTTTTAATTCACAAAGTTTCTAACACAATACACTTATAATCATTGTTGGCGAAGTCAGTCATATTGATACCAAGAGAAATGCTAAGGAGACTTTCTCAAAGTGAGCTTCATGAACTCTCTGTCACCTCATGTTTTTTGCATAATGTTGGTACAAAAATTGTGCTAAAAATATTTGATGACGGTTAGTCCATGAAGAGACCCTTTTAGAAAAATCTCCTTAGCATTTCCCTTGATAGGAATAATTAACATATAAAATTTAATTGTATTGTATTTAGTGTTGGTCGTTTGCATACAAAATTGAACAATTTTTTTGTAGCACACACAATTTGAGTGGGGGCATCCGCCCCCTATGGGCCTATAGTAGCTCCGCCCATGGCTGTAGTCTTTAATTCATGAATGATGCATTTCGGCAGGTCAAGAGACTACATAACACAAATTAAATTAAGAATAGCTAAACAAAGAATGAGCAATAAGGGAAAGAACCGAAAAAAATCAAAATCTTTTTAAATGATTTGGGGTGCAGGAAGAAAATAATTGTTTTTTTTTATAAAGTTTTTAGGGTTTAAATAGTCATTTTATACAAGTCTATTGTAGCGTGTATTCAATAATTTGTAGAGTGCTAATAAAAAAAAATCCAAATTACTCTATTTTTAAAATTGTTTAATAAGAAAGAGGGAATTTACCGTCATTTGTTAATTGTTAGCAAAATGTGGGGAAAAGAAAATTGTAGCTTAAAGCCTCTATAGAATTTACATTTAATGAAAAAGAAAGAGAAAAAACCAAATATATTCATTAAAAGGAAAAAAAAATCTAAACCCATATTTATTGGAATAGGGTTAGGATTAAAAGAGTAAAAAGAAAAAACCATTTTAAATAGGATGAAAAATAGGGAATTAAATTAGAAAAGAAAAATAAAAGATAGTGCTGTTTGTATTAGGACAAAGAGTCCACTCCTAGTCGTCCACATCCGTTGTGTGGTCGTACATAGGGTTCTCTCTTTTTCTATTACCATCTCTTTCTTTCACATTTTTGTCTTATTTTTTAGATTAAATTTTTTTCTTGATCCCTATTGTGAGACATTATTTTTAAATCAACCCATGTGATGAAAAAAGTGTTAATCTTAATCCTGTTGTGAAGTTTGTTATCAATCGTAGTCCAAATTGAAATTTCTGTCAAAATCTCATCCACATGCAGGGGTAAAAATGTCATTCCATTATTATTTTTTCTTTTCTTTTTGGTAATTCAAATTTTTTATAATCAACAAAAATAGAAGGAAAAAAAAGAAAAAGAAATCCCTCCCTAATTCTTACCCTTGTTAGTCACAGCACAACGACCACCCACTACATTTCCCCCTCTCTCTCACATAACCCTAGTCATCCCGTCCACCACTGTTCTTCTTAAAATGAAACTAAATTTAATATTTGCATAATAATTTATATTATAACCTAAACGTGGCGAGGTACTTTGTGATTTTTAAAATTTTGAATTTGGACTCTTAACTCTCTTGAAATGAAAAAAAATCTGATAATATGAACTTTGTAATTTTATTGTTTATTTATTCTTTTATTGTAGCTCGAAAAAAATTTTAAAATAATTTTTTTTTATCTATATGGTGCTTTATAACTGGTTGATGGAATTAATAAAAATGAAAATAACAATTTTGTCCCTACAAATGACAAAAGAATGAGAAAAAATCTAACTTGGACTATGATTGATAACGAATTTCACCACATGCTTACAATTAATAACTTTTTCACTACAATGGTCTATTTAAAAGTAGAATATCACCACAAAGATCATAAAAAAAAAAATCTGCTTTTTATATAAAAAATTCAAAACAAGATATAAATGTGGCGTCATCGTAATCGTTTAAATAGAAGGAGATGAAATGTGAAAAAAATTAAGAAATGATCGAATCTTACTCCCTCGCCCAAACGCCATATTTCATCCACTAATTGCAACTTTCATCATATTTCATCCACTAATTGCAACTTTCATCTCTCTCTCTCTCTCTCTCTCTCTCTCTCTCTCTAAAGTGAGCCTTGAGTTTCAGGTCTCCCTCGTTTCGTCCTCCATATAAATCGCCTTGCCCATCCTCTGTCAAATCTCTTCCTCTCCTTTCTCAACCCAAGAGTCATGTCGTCCTCGGGCGGCCACTCCGGCAGTGCTGGCGGTCCGATCGCCCCTCAGCTTTACTTCTGCCACCAGTGCGACCGTACGGTTTCCCTCACCCCCTCACCTACCTCCGATCTCGTTTGCCCTCTTTGCAGCGGCGGCTTCCTCGAAGAGATGGAAACTCCCAACCCTAACCCTTTCCCCCCCAATCCTTTCTTCTCCTTCCCCTCCTCCGACGCCCCTCCCTTCGCCTCCAGCGGATTTCCCCTCCTCTTCTCCTCCTCGGCCCCCGGTCCCGGTCCCGCCCCTGCCAATCTCGCCGATGATCTCTCCTCCCTCTTCGGTGGCGCACCCTCACGCTCCTCACCCTTTCAGGACCCCGACGCCTTCAACCCCTTCGTCTTCCTCCAGAACTACTTGCAAACCCTAAGAGCAAATGGTGCCAATGTGCAGTTCGTGATCGATGGCAGCCCTGGCGGTGGCGGCGGGGACCCATCAGGTTTTCGTGTTCCCACCAATCTTAATCTCGGCGATTACTTCTTTGGCCCGGGCATCGAGCAATTGATCCAACAATTAGCCGAGAATGATCCAAACAGGTACGGCACCCCACCCGCCTCTAAGTCCGCCATCGTAGCCTTGCCGGTGGTGATAATCTCAGAGGAGTTGTTGGCTTCGGATTCGTCACAGTGCGCGGTGTGTAAGGACTCATTCGAGCTCGGTGAGGAGGCCAAACAGATGCCCTGTAAGCACATATACCACTCGGATTGTATTCTGCCTTGGCTGGAATTGCATAACTCATGTCCTGTCTGTCGCCACGAGTTGCCCACTGATGATCCTGAATACGAGCAGAGGATCCGTGGGGACTCCGGAAATGGCAATCAAACTAGTCAATCTGCGGCTCCTGGTGGGACTAATATTTCTATGGGCGGTGGTGGGAGTGGGAGTGGTAGTGGGTTTGGGTTAGGAATTGGCACGCCATCTCTAGACAATCCGAGTCCAAGTCCTCGAACGGTGGAGCGGAGGTTTACCATTTCCCTACCACGCTTTTTCGGGGCACTTGGTGGTCCGGCCGAGACTAGCAATACTGGGAGTGGAAACAATGAGGAGTCGAACTCAGGGAATAGGGGAAGGCATAACTCTGGATCGGAGGAGCCTAGGCAAGAAGATCTTGATTGAGCACAATTGGTATTGCACTTGTTACTCACCTTACAGATTCATATATCTTTGTCTTCCATTTGGTTATTCTGACCTAACAAGCTTGAATGTGCCTGTCAAACTTTGTTATTTATATCTTGACAAACAATGATCATTAGCTCCTTTATTTTTGCATCACTATTTTAACTCATATTTTCATGAAAAATCATGTAAATTTGAAGTCTTTATTTGATAGTACTTATTCGCAAGCCTTCTATGTGGCAAACTTGCAACTGGATTGTACCTTAGAAACATTGTTTTGCATGAGTTATTTGTAGCTAATCAATGTGGGATGAAATGACTGACTGGGGGTCCTATAGTGTTAGGTAAAGGGAGGAAACTGTCGTAAGCAGTGGGTCATATTGGTTTCTCCAGAAGCAACATGCAACCAGTGAAAAATGCTAAAAAATACATATCTAAACAACGACAAGGGTATGACTTCCCCATTTGTGGTTAATCTACCATGACATAAAAGTTGAACGCCTACTGCGTATTAAAAAGATATCTTCATGTAACAGTCCTGGTAGACTTCCATTCATATAAAACTCCCAACAAGCCTCAAGGCCCTCAACAATCTTATAAAATTACCTTCTTTGAACTAGTAAAAGTCTATAATGCATACCCGAAGAACTCTGGAAATATACAGAGGTGAATTGGGGATGCATATCTAATAATACTAAACCATAGTGTATAACACACATAAATGCCGCTGCATTGGTTGATACTCATAGTTATTGGTATTATGGTGTATCCTATTGCCATACTGTGATATGGGTGATATCACCTGTATCTCATGAGATGGTTGTAGGAGGTAACTTTAACGAAATCTCTAGGATAATGTTTGATATCCTAGAAAGTATGATATTTGTTTATAAGTGAGAGTTCTATGAGGTGCATAAGCACCAATGTCACGACATACTAGGTTTATTATATGTAAAGGCTAAGATCACCATCTGCAGTGTTCTAGGGTAATGTTGTCTAACTCTTGGAATAAACCTACTCTTTCCAGGAGTGAACCTTCCGTTCTTTTCTTGTGTCTTAATCTGGTATCCCTGGTCAGGGTAGTCATAGATCACCATCCCAATCATGTATGATTATGGATGTATAGCAATGACCTTAGTCTCTAGATTTGAGAATATGTGACTCATCCTTCCTGATTTATTTCACAAGATAAAGTTGTTCCGAGTTTTTTCTATTTTATGTATCTAGCTTTTGAAGGTTACTCTAAAAAAGTGGAGAAGAGATGGGGTTGGATGTATGGGTGGGTCGGAGTGCTTTATAAATTTCACACAGTAATTTGGCTATAAGCTAGTGGGACAGTCGTTATTCTGCTCATATTACACTTCCTAAATGTGGAAGTTATGAGATACAAATTCTAAGCAGTAAGTTGACTATAAGCCATTGGGGAAGTAGTTATTCTGCTTGTTTTCCAATTTTCTAAATATGACAGTTATGACTTGTGAATTCTTAGGTTTGTCAGACTCTTGAATTGTTGGATGCATCAGATGTTTTATAGGAGCATACTTGTTTGCATTTTTAGTTAAATTGTAATACTCATAATTCTCTTATTGCTATCAGAATCACCTGAAGTTGTGTGCTGATGAGATTTTTGTATTGTGTTCCATCCATTCAAAAGAGTGAGACCATACAAAAATATAGGCAGTCTTGTTTGTATCAGTATTGGATAGTATGAGTATTGCTATCCATTCAAATCAGATTTAAATGTTTATTTTTCTTTTCCATTCAAATCTCGGCTGTCTTGTTTGTATCAGTATTGGATAGTATGAGTATTGCTATCCATTCAAATCAGATTTAAATGTTTATTTTTCTTTTCCATTCAAATCTCGGCTGTCTTGTTTGTATCAGTATTGGATCGTATGAGTGTTTCTGTATGACGAAGTTTTTTTAAGCCAATCCATACATGAACAAGGTTCTTTTGTTTTAGTATACTGAAACTTGAGGAAATCAATATGGATCCTTGGTTGGATTATTTCGAGTGCATGTTTGACTATATTTCCAGCAGCATTTTTGTGCATGATTCATTTAGTTTATGAAGCAAGTCTTTAACATAGCTTCATGTTATAAGTTCTAAGACTTTTTGGATTGCTTGGTGTCTAGGATTGAATTGGAATGGATAACTCATAAAATTCAAGGTATATTGAAGGGTGGTGTATGATTTTTCATTTTTAGGGGATTAGAAGTGGAAGATTAGACATGAAGGAAACGTGTCCCTTCTAGTCCTTTCATTTGGGGGGATTGGATCCATCTTCTACTTTTTAATTGGACACAGTTTTTCCATATCTTCCTTCAAAATATATTGAATACTGTGAAATATTCAATCCTAGACGCCAATCGAGTCCTTAATGCTCTTTTTTTTTTCTTTTTTTTTTCTGGCTTGCCATGTGTCGTCGTGTGTAGTTTTGAATTTATGCGCTCTCAATGTTATCTCTCCCTCTCTCTCTCTGTCTCTCTCTCTCTCGCTCTGATATTATAATTTTATTAAGTTTTCAATTAAATGGTTGCTTTGTCTCTTTTTGGTAGGTACAGTTAGCAGATTGGATATGCAACCAATTGTTGAACAAGGAGAAAGATCTTACACATTAACAGTTAGTGACAGTTGTTTTTCTCTAAATATTTTGTCCTGATAATCATAGGTAAATGTCCATCGTTATTTTTCGTTGTTGTGAATTCTTTTATAGATTCATCATCAATTTATGAGAATTTTATGTGCATGATCTGTGTTGTCGAGTGTCGTGTAATTTTTTTTTTTTTGGTACCATGGTAATTTTGGGGATATGTCTGTAATGAGGCATTGTCTTTCTTTCTTAATTGGCTTATATTGTAGTGTAGCTGTGAAATGGTTTTGATATTGTATCTCTGATTCTATATATTTATTATTGTCACGCCCACCCCACCCCCACCCAAATTGTGATTAGGGGCCCTAACCACGGAGTTTATGGCCGTAATCATAAATCCGTGATGAACTTGGCCGCCATTAAGTAGCGAGTAGAAATGGAGATTGGTGTTGCCATGGACGTTTTATTTGACCGTGTATCAAGAATTTAATAGCCAAAAATCACATTGTGTCTGATACCTTGGAGTAGGGGTGGCATTTTGCAGCCAACCTGACCCAACCCGCCCATTAAAATCAACATTTGGGTGGACGATTAATGGGTTGGGTAGTTAACGGATGGACCCGTTAATCACCTGTTATTTTAGGGGTCATTTTGGGTCTACCAACAGACCCGCTAAGCAGCCTTTAAGTAAGGGTGTTTGTGTAATTTTAATAAAAACCCAATCCAGCTTTTTCTCTTGTGCATTATCACACAGCCTTTTGCCTTGTTTGCATTCTTCAAACTTTAAATGCTATACAAACTCTCCCTCTCTAGACTGTAAAACTTTGCATATAAATTTACCTGACAGCCATCTCTTCTGCAAAATATATTTTCCATGCCAATGATTGATCCTCATAGATATCATTTCATTTTGGTTTCATGGTCTGTATGCATAGTAGCTTGATTAATATTAAAATGGAGAAGACAGGACTATAGCAACATTTCCAGTTGATTTTAGGCCATGTTTACTTACAAGAAACAGGAATTGAAATCATTTTGATTCATGAGTTCATTGCGGTTACAAAAATATGGGTATGTGAATCATTTTATTCTTTAACTTTTTCATGCATTTACCTTATTTATTTACAGGTAAAGATTGGAAAAGTGCAAGTTTTTCCTAAAATCCATAAAAATACTAAAAAATAAGGAATCGGATTGACTAGGAGGGATTGGTTGTTTATATTTTCTTTTCTTACTTATCCTACTTTTAAGCTTTCCCATTCATTTCTTTTCCAATTTTTGTTAAGTAAACATGCCGGTGCTACTACATAATGGATGACCCTTTTAATGTGGAATGATACAAGTCTTTTTACCCTTTTAATTTGGAATGATATAAAAAAGGGAGGTTTAATAAAACACCTCCGGTACTGTTCACTTTTAACGAAATTTTTTTTTGTTACTTTTTGACACACCCCATCCCGAAGGAGGGCATGCTGGCCGTCACGTGGAAGTGACGTAACCATTTACACAGTACGGAAGCTCTAATTATATCACTTCTAAGATGAAACACCCAAAGGTGAGATCCAATTTTGTCCATTCTGTCAGAACCCCGTTGAATTTCCTCGTAGACACCACACCTCTGAAATCTTGAACCTGGAGGGGCGCAAAACTAAGTTGAGTGGGTCAGTAAAACAAATCTTTTCCAAATCCAAACCATTTCTCAAAACTTTGTAACCCCTCTCCGTAAAACTTGTATACTTTCCCAGAAATGTAAAATATCAATATATATACATATATATTCTCAAAACTTCAAATCACTATCTCAACATTACTTTCAATACAATATGCCATGCCATGTCTAAATTCAACATTATAGTATGGATGCATTAACATAAATCAGGTGGAAGAAAATAATCAACCGGAGACCCTCTAATGGCCCTGTACGGCTGAATCTATATCATTTCTATCATCTCAGCCCTCGGCTGTATCTAGAGCTCCAAATCTCATCTTGCTTCACTTCAAATTCTCATCTTGCCGGAGTCACCACCTGTGACCTGTACGGCCTTCTGCACATAAGTCGGAACCACCTAATGTAGTCTGTACGACTTAATGGTTAATATTACGCTCTAGTGCTTTTCTCATCAATCATTTCTCATCAATCAGCTGTGCACATAATCTAAGGTCACCCACCAGTCGGAACCTCTCTAAAGGTCTGTACGACTGGCCTGTCGGAACCACCTCTTATGGTCTGTACGACTAGCATCTACTTGGATCCAAGGCGAGCGTGCGATGCGGTGAATATTATAAGCACTAATACCATGGTGCAGGTCATGAGCTCAACATATCTCAACATCATCATAACAGTAATATATACTCACCTGATACTTACCTGTGCGTCCACCGCACCAATTCATACATATGCATCATATATCAATTCACAATTTTCATAACATTTCATGCATGGCAATTCGATTCACATTTCTATATACTTTTCACATACTTCTATGCATGGCATTTCGAATCATCTTTTCATATGAATCTACGCATGGCATTTGAAAACATACTTTTCATATACTTTTATACATTGCATTTAAAGCATATTTTCATTCAATTTCAATTTCTGGGAAAACGTCAAGTATATATATATATATATACGGAAATAAAACTGCCCACTCACAGATACGTAGTCGAGACGAAGCCTCCAAGCTTGGTTCAATCATATACGTCCTCGGAATACGTTTCCCTATACATAAAATTTCTAATTAACTTAGTTTAACAACACCTAAACGGAAACGTAAATAAAATCTTCATAGATTGTCCAAATATAGGGTTTAAATATATGAAATCGATCTACTCGACGTCACGAACGTCGTGGTATTTTTAGAATAATTTTTTTTCACTGTTCACGCGCCCCCCACGCGCAGTGCACACTGACGGCGTCAGAATATTCTTGGAATATTCCGTTAACTTTAACGGTGTCAGTAACGGCGTCAGTTAACGGCGTCAGTTAACGGCGTCAGAATATTCCGTCAGAGTTGACGGAATATTCCCCTGCCGGTTGTCTTCTCCGGCGACTCGCCGGCCGCCGGCGACTGTTTCGCCGGAATTTCTGGGAAAACTTCAAATTGTCATATCTTGCTCATTTTTCATCCATTTTTTTCGTACTTTATATCAAATTGAAGCCCCAAACATGTAGAATCACGATACACTACTTTTAAGCTCCAAAAACAACTAAATCTCACCGGAAAATTCCAAGCAAAACCGGCCACTTTGGTTCTACATGATCCCGACGTCCAAACCTTCCAAACGAAGCACTCCGAGCTTCCTTAGGACCTCGCCAAGCTTCCTACAAGCTTCAAAATCCCAAAAACATAAGGGTTTACGTGTGCATGAACAGTGCACAATCACGGGGACTTTGAAATCTAAGTTTTCCGAAGTCAAACTTACCTGAAAATGGTGTCTACGTGCTCGTGGAGGTTCCAGGAGTTTGATGGTGGTCTTAACTCCGCCGTTGGTAGAGGTTTAGGGTGGTTTGTGTGGTGGTCCGTGTGGGTTCGAAGGAGAGAGAGAGAACTGAGAACTGCGAGGGAGGAGAGAGAGAGACAGTGTTACGGGAAATGGGGAGGGATTTAGGGTGTGAGGTCCATATGTGATCCCACCCAAATCCTTAATACCAAATTCTAACAAGGAAATCTAAACCTAAGTCAAATTTGAAGTTCCTAAAACTAATTAATATTTCAAATTAACAATAGCTTAGGAACTTTAGGTAAAACCAATGCCAAATTTACGCACCTTAATTCCGTTTAAGGGCATTTTCGTAATTTCACGTCCTCGGAATTAAAAATTCCGGGACGGGCTGTGACACTTTTAGTTGTCATTATTCACTATACCTTTAAAAGTGGTTTTTCGTTAAAAGATAAGTTTTTTTGGACTTTTTGTTAGTTTTCCTTATAAAAAATGTTAGGTCTATCGTTAATACTAAAAGAGGATGCAAAGTTGAACTTAAAATACATTGCGTGTGTGTGTGTGTGTGTGTGTGTGAATTTAGTCTCTGAATTATCACCTGAGTGAAAATTAGGTTCATATACTTTTTTTTTTAAATAAGTCCTTAAATTATAAAAATATGTCACTTACATCCTTAATATTATATTTGAAGTTTAAATTCAAATTTTCATCAATTTAAGTCATGTTACTTGCATGTGATACACATTAGAGGGATGAAATTATCAAATTTTAATGAATTTTGAGACTTATTTTACCGAAAAAAATCATTCTGAAACCTAATTTTCATTGTGATAGAGTCGTGTAAGGTAGCTCTATATCACAGAGAGCAAAAAGAAAAGTGAGAAACGAAAGAGAGAGAGAATAAAAAATGGTGTAATATATAACCATAAAATATTAGTAAGATAAACTAAAAAAGGTAAATCTGAATTTACTACCATCACGTTTAGTGATTTTCAACATTTGGTACAAGAAATTTTTTTCGTCTTAGAGTCATACCTAAAATGTTAATTTTAAGACAGTCTCATATATCCGTTAGTCTGACAGTTAAGTTTCTTGTTAACTGATGACGTGGCACTCACGTGGACAATAACTAGACGTCACGTGGAAATTAAAAATTAAAAAAAAATAGAGACAAGAAAAAAAAAATGGTCATCTTCTACCTCCCCTGACTTTTCCTTCCTCCATGGCCACTACCACCATTCTCCTCCTCCTGATCCTAATTGCCGCCAAAACCTAGAAATTTCTACGAAAGATTCAAATTCGTTTCATTTTTTAATCCGGTCATAATTTACAGCGTTAAATTTCCAAATCTCCGGAAAAATAAATATAAAACGAGGAAAAATTAAGGGAACTTTAACGAAAAGCTCTCAGTACTGTTCACTTTAACGAAAAACCACATTTTTACACTAAAAAGTTAATCATGATACTATTCACATTACCCTTTATTTTGTTCTTATTGTTAAAACTCAAAGTTTTCAAACTTTTTTCATTAGTTTTCCTAAAAATGAGAAGTCAATTTTGTGTAAGCGAAAGAGATTAGCAATTTATGGTCGTTGGTGGATTTGGGTGGAACAATTTCAAAGAAATCGAGGAAATTTTAAGGGGTGGTGTGATGGGGAAAGATGATGAAAGTGCGAAAATGGTTGAAGATGTAGAAGAAGGTGAAATTTCATATTCGACTTCAGTGGAGGAGATTCATGAGGAAGATTGATTTGGATTCAAAGCCTGTCGATGGTGAACACACAGCCGCAGCTGAGGAGGTTAGATATGGTGTTTTGGTTTGTGATGATATGGACTTTGATAATTCCGAGACTGGTTTGAAGAAGCAAGTAAGCTCGATTCGGGAGGCTTTGGAAAATGTTACTGTAAATGAAGCAGAGAAGTAAGTGAACTTATTGTTGTCGAAATCGAATTGATTGGTGAATTATGGGAGTGAAATGATGATTGCCCAGTTTGAGTAATTTGCTCTGTAGCTGTTTGACAATATTTTATGGGGTGTGATATCCACACACTCCTTTTTACTTCTCTCACACCTTTTTGGATTTCGACCGTCGGATCGAATGAATTGAAGAAGATCTAACGGACAAAAAGTAATAGGGGTGTGTGAGAAGTAAAAAGGGGTGTGTGGATAGCACACCCCTATTTTCTTACCATTTGGTTTATGTTTTGTAGATCATTTGGGCGGCGGTTAGGATCAAAAGGAGGAGAGTAGGAAGGGAAGGTCGAGGGAGGTAGAAGACGACCAATTTATTATTATTTTTTTGTCTTTAAATTTTTTTTTTGAATTTTGAATTTCCATGTGGATTCCTTATTGACACGTGGCACCCAATCATTGTTCACATGGGCACCACGTCATCTGTTAATGGGAAACTAAACAGTCAGACTAACGGATGTATGAGATTGTCCCAAAATTAACACTTTAGGTATGGCTCTGAGACAAAAAAAACTTTATATGCTAAATGTTGAAAACTACGAAACTTGAGGGTAATAAACTGATATTTACCCAACTAAAAAATAACATAAAAGTATTTGAACCTATTAGTAATTTAATCCCTTATATAGTTTGGTTCTGTATCAAACGCTTTATTATTCTTGTACTATTAGAGCAAGTCCACCGGAGCTTTCTTTGCCCAGCACTTAGTCTAAAAAACCTCCTGAGGGTCTGTCTATTCACTCCAGCCCACAAAGTTGCTTGGCACCCAGCCCAAGCCAGGCAACAGACCAACCCATTTTTGACAGACCCAAGAGCCGGCCTATTTGGCTGGCGCGTGCACGACACTCGCACGTGGGCGCGAGTAGGCGACAAGGTTGCAGAGGGCCCACTTGTGCTCCACCTGCAGTTAGTGATGTGGCATGCTCATAGCCGTTGGATTTGGATTTCCAACAGTAAAAAAAATTTAAATTTTATTTTTAAAATGGACCGTCCGATTATAGATCAACGGTCCACGTTTTTCCCCCAAAAAATTAAGAATTTCACTTTTAAAAAATACAATTTTTTTAAATAAATTCAGATATTATTATTATTATTATTATTTTATTTTTTATAAATTCAAAAATTAAAAATAAAATTATTATTTTATAATAAAATAATAATAATATTTTAATAAAATGGACTAGGCTATTTTTTGTTAGGGGTGGAGATGCTTTAGCCTATTACTATTCACTGGGGTCTATTACTGTTCACTTGAGTGGATTAATGCGTTGGGTGCTGACACAAAGTCCTAAGGGGTGGACTTGCTCTTAAGTTTATGTCAAATCACTCTAGCTTAGTCCAAAATTAGTCTAGTTTGAGTTAGTTCAGTGCAATAAATGTACCCTAAAAACTTCATCCCAAGAACTTAAGTCCTAATTTTCTTTGGTAGATACTATTTTCCAACTATCATATCACTGAATAGAATAATAATCTAATTAGACTTTAAAGATAAAGTGGAAAAGGGGTGTGATATTCGTACACTTCATTTTACTTTTCACATACCTTTTAAATTTTTTGCCGTCGAAACGGATGAATTAAAAAAAAAATCAATAAGTAGAAATTAACAAAAGTGTGTGAAAAGTAATTTAGAATGTGTGGATAGCATAATTCAATGAAAATAATGATCGAGTGTTACTGCTGCTGAGCCTGAGAGATGTGTCGGTAGTCGGTTCGGCTTCTCCCTCTCTCTCTCTTGTCCGCTGTCCTCCTCAAATCAACTCAACTCAGCTCTGTCATTCCGCGTCAAAGGAAAATACAATATTATTATTATTCATAGTTGGTTTCCTGTTAATGTTTAAAAAATCAAATAAAATTGAATGTAAATGCCTGTCTGCCTGATGCTTCTTCTCCAGCATCACAATCACCATCACCATCACCATACAAGAAGAAGAAGAAGACGAAGTATTTGACTTTTTTGTGGACTCCATTTTTCTTTACAATTTAATATTACCGTTATTCCTTCTCTTGTTTTACTGTATGGATCTGGTTTTGTGTCGGTTTGCTTTCTGAAAAACTCTCTACCCCCGAAGTCCCAGCCAAGAGATTGGATTTGGATTGGATTTGAGGCAGTCGGCACTCGGCCACAGCTGCCAAGGGACGAGAGATCGGAGAAGAAGAGGCATATCAATTATGTCTCCTTCCAATACAAGGTCGGTCGAGAATAATGGAGGAGGAGGCGGCGGCAAGAATTGCATAGAGCACCAAGTCTCCAAGATGGACACACTCGCCGGCGTTGCCATCAAATACGGCGTCGAGGTTTCCAATTTTACTCTGAGATACCTTTTTTTAATTAGCTTCCTGCCCTGCCTGCGCATTGTTCCTAATTACGTTTAGTAAATGGTAAACACTAAACAGGTGTGTGACATTAAAAGGATGAATGGGTTTGCTACGGATCTTCAAATGTTCGCTTTGAACACCTTGAAAATACCTTTGCCCGGAAGACATCCTCCCTCTATTCCTTCTCCAACCACATCCACAACCACAAGGTAACATCTCATTTCTCTCATTCCGATTTCCAACAATTTATAACAAGAAAGAGAAGAGATATGATCTTTTTAATATGACTCTTGACTCTTGACTCTTGGTCTGAATCCTACATTTTTACATGCTACTTGTTACGTCTCTATGTTCGGAATACCATTGCAAGCGTAGATTTATTATTCCTGAAAACTTGATGTTAGGGTTCCTTCCTTAAGACTCTCCATCGTTTATAACAAGGTTGAAGCATTTCTTCGTAAGTTATGACGTTTCTTTACCGACTTTCATGTCGGAAAGGATGCTCAAGTGCCCCTTAGTCTCTCTCTCTCTCTATAGCTGCCGCTTTACATAAAGCTAATCATCTGTATAACTTATTGCAGAGAAAACGACATTGAAAAATACACCCCATGTCTTGGCCAATCTATTGTGCTAGAACCATTCTGCTCTTCTGTGGGTTCAAAACCTCCCAGTGAGAAGAAGGCCACTACAGCAATGAGCACTTTACAGAAATACTATGGTCTAACATCTCCAAACTTGAAGGGAAAAGCGGAAGGCACCGAGATGGCTGTCTACAGAAGTCGAAGTTCTGAATCCTTTGATCAAAGTGCGGTCTCACCATTGTCAGACCCTCTAAGTCACCCTAAGAAGTCCAGACATTCTTCCATTGATCTGTTGTCGGAGAATGGTGCAATGGCTGATTACCTTGCAGCAGAACTTGGAGATAGGCAGGGTGAGAAATCTGATGACAAATCAGTCCGGAGGCGTCAGAGGGCTGAAGTTGATAATGGGGCTGTCACACCTGAAAGGTTGTCGAAGGGGGAAAACAGTGGTGGGACCAGAGCTTCAACCGGAAATGGTTTAGCCATGAGGCAGAAGTCATCAAGCCGAGCATCGCTGCCATCTGATTCGGAGTCAGGATGGTTGAACTCGGTTCCGGTGGGCATGGGGGATTCTATCACTGTCATGACAGACGAAATGGCTGTGGTTCAGAAGTCATCAAGCACACCGAGCTTAAAGGACCAAGACAGTAATAACACAGTATCAATTTGGCCAACTTCAAGGTGGAGCTTGACACAAGACATTCAAGCTCTGTCAAGTGCAACGATGGCCAGGCCAATCTTTGATGGCTTACCAAAGCCAATAACTGGCCGCTGGAAAACTGCCCTTGATTAGAGAAATTCATTAGTACTGTGATATCATCGATTTGTTTCCTTACACTCGATCCAGTTGGCTGAAAATTTATCAGCTACAGATTCCACCAAAGCCATACATATTCTAGAGCTGGTGCAGTATTATAATTCGAGCAGGAGAAATATACTTGAGAAGGAGAGGATAGAAGGAAAATAAAGTGAATAAAAGATGACATGCAGCGCTATGTTTATAACAGCATATAAAGTGTGAAACAGTAGATGCCATGCCGCAGCTTGAGAAATGGTGATGGTATTGGTATATGGCCAAATTATTTATTGTTTTGATCTTGTTCGCTGTCATGTGTTAGTTTGTAATTTGTATCGAAAAATAGGAATCTGGCTTCTTGTATTGGGTCATGTTATATGTTACTCGTTGTATAATGTATGTGAGGCTGTGCATTACAGCAGAATTGTTTGTTGCTTATTGGCAATGTAGATTGAATTTGTTAGCTTGCATCTTCTATTGGTGGTTTGTGCTCACTGGCTTTACATTGACACTCTCAGAAAGAAGCAACTTTGCCTCCACCCACCACTCCAGGCTCCAGCCTATGTCTCTGGCCTCATGCTCGGGCTCCGACCGACGGTGTATTGCACATTTGAGAGCGGAGACAATTGAATTCAATGAGCTTAGGAAGCAACCAATTGTTATCAGAAACAGTTGATCCAAACGTTTGGCTGTGAACTTATTTTTATTTTTTTGAACTTTCAACCGCGAAAACAATCTAACAGATTGCATTTGGATACAAGTTTTGGATTAAAAAACAACATTACTGATATTCATCAGCATCATATATCAAATCTCAATTGACGAAAACCAACAACGACAAATTACTCGTATCACAAGGATTTTGGGGCATTACAATTCTTGTTTTATCACTCGCAAAACCTAAACCTAATTCATTAGTCCCTTCTCCTTCTAACAAACACCTAAGCGCATTACAAAACATCGTCACAGATCCACAATATTACTTATCACACGGTGTTTCTGTTAAGGCCCGAAGAAGAAGGTGAGGGGTGATGGTCGTGACCGTGATCGTGGTCGTGGCCGTGATGGTGTTCGTCATCGTCGCTGTAGTCCTCGTCGAAGGGCTTCTGCTTGTGGAAGATGCAGCACTTTTTGGAGCTCTTCTTCTGCATGAACTCGTTGTCCACCGTCCCTTCCTTCCACGACACCTGCTTCTTCTTCTTTCGATTCAGCCTCAGCACCACACCTTCCGATTGCGACGACGATGCGCCCGCGTTCTCAAGGGTGATGGTCGTCGTCAAGCTCCCGCTCGTCGTTGGTGCTGTTCTGCCTCTAGCTCCGCCGCCGCCGCTCATGCTTCAATTGCAAATCGAAATCAATCGTCAATCGCAAAGGCTTTTGGCCTGGTTCACTAGGTACCAGGTCTTATTTTGCCTCCCTTTCCGATTTTTTTTTTCTTTTCTTTTCGCCCTTTCCTTTTTCTTTCTTCTCTCATATATTTGGATTGGAGAGTCTTTGACCGTTCTAACCGCTCACCAACATTTGCTTGCTTCTTCCTCTTACTTTTTCATTTTCATTTTGCGTAAATTATATTTCACGCTCAATTTTTTGTATAATTACAATAGGGAGATTATATTCACACACCCTAAATTACTTTTCTCACACATTTTTAATTTTTTCATATTTTTCTATCAAATGTTAGTGGTGTGTAGAAAATATTTAAAAAATTAAAAGAGTGTGGGAGAAGTAATTTGGGGTGTGTAAATATAATCTCTCTTACAATATTATATATCATTTTCAAAACATTGCAATGCCATAACAAACTTGTATTTTAGTTGTAATATCATATATTCGTTAGTCAAATCATCAATTTGATTGTTAAATGATGGTGTGGCGACTGCAAATCCTATATTTTTCATGATGCATTTGTCAAATTTATGTCACATGAACAAATGGCAAGACATCGAAAATGAGAGATTTTCACGGCTTTGTATCGCCTTCTATGGTGGTCGATCAGGGCAGAACTTAGGTGGGTTATACATGGCGTGAAGACAGGAGGTGGACTCAAGTGGTGGTGTCGCCTTAAATGCCGAAATTGGCCGAAAACAAAAGTGGTTGAAAAATGCCCAGAAAATTGGGTTGTGGATCCATTGACCTGAAGCTTTTCTCTCTGTTCCTCCTTGACAATCGTGGACTGCCTATTCTCCTCTCCCTTGTAGACGACATAGTTTTTTTCCTATCTTGAAGTGTTGTCCCAAGTGGTTTTTTCTTCTGGAAGTTTTTTTTACTGAGCCTAATATCACCAGTTTTTTCTTCCATCTTGTTGTTTTGTTTTTTTGAAGAAATGACGATATATATTTCGTAAAGCCAGAAGGCTAACGAGTACAAGGTAGGGAAACATCCTCTATAAGAAGATCACTAGTGATAAGAGGAGGTTCATCGAACCAAGTACAATCCCCTTCTGTGTGGAAGGCAAAACGAGCCAGACCATGGGCTACCGAATTTGCATAACGGCGGATATGGGCAACTAAAGCTTCATCGACCAGGACTAGTATGAACTTGGTGTCTTCGTTGATAGGTCCTATGGGAGACGAATTCACCGAGGATTCCATCACTGCCGAAATGATCTGAAGCGCTCCACTCTCAATATCAATCTTGATTAAACCCCTCTCAACCACCAGTTTAAGACCTATTCTCAAGGCCAAGGCTTCTACCTGGATTGGAGAAAACACTTCCTTAATCACACGGGTAGCTGCACCCACAAAGCATTTCTTCAGCATTTCTGATGATGATCCGCACTCCCCTAATGCAATGCTCCTTATCCCAGGCCCCATAAACATTGAGCTTCATTCTACCGGCCGAATGATAGGACCACCGAGGGGGAACACCCTGATTATTCGGTTGGGAAGGAGAACAAGTCACTCGCAAGAGATCTTGCCACCAATCCACAACTCGACTCATTACCGTTCGATGATCTAGATTTGGAATCTCTCCCCCATAGTTTTGCATTTCTTGTCGTCCAAATAGCCCAAAGTAGCATGGGGACACACTCAAAATCTTATCGCTCTAAGTTATGCATCATAGATAAAGCCCATTCCTTGAGGGAGCATTTATTTCGGTGAGAAAGACGGCATGATAATGGTGAAGCTCGCCAAACACCAAATGCAAAAAGGACTCCATCATGAGGTGATGAGTCGATTCCGAGGCTGATTCACAGAGAATACCCAATGGATCAATAGAGACTCTCCGAAGATGGAGATTATTAGCCGTTAGTACAATATTTGAAATGATTCTCCATGCCATCATCTTCACTTTAGGAGGAACACAGGCCCACCATAGCCTATTCCATAAAAGAGAAAATGGGTTACAAGAGGGTGATGAATATGCCGAAATAGAGGGATGGAGGATCCACAGCCGAGCCACATGTTAAGCACTCTTAACTGTAAGTTTGCATTTTTTTATAACATAGTGCCATATCAGGGTGTACTCGTTGAATGGACACTTAACAGAATGGTACGAATAAGATCAACCTCTTCATTGGGTAAGACCGAGTTTAACGAGTTCACATTCCACATTGCATCCTCAATGATTAGGTCACTAACAAAAGTGATGGTGGAATCTGTCGGCTTAGTAGAGAATGATTGAAAGGTAGAGGGCCGAGGAATCCAGCGGTATCCCCATACCTTGACAGTGCTTCCATCACCAATCTGCCACCTAGAACCCCATTTGATTATCTCTCTAGCGGCACAAATACTTCTCCATACATAAGAAGCATTAGTCCGAACCACATCATCTATGAAGGAAGAGTCAGGGAAATACTTAGCTTTTAGAGTCCAAGCAACTAAGGATGTAGATTCAGAAATGATTCGCCACCCTTGTTTAGCAAGAAGGGCAAGGTTAAAAGCATATAGATTACGAAACTCGAGTCCACCTTCCGATTTTGAGAAACAAAGCTTATCCCAAGCCATCCAATGAATCTTTCTCTTGTTGCCTTACTCATTCCACTAGTGGGAAGCCACTAACTGGTTCAATTCATCACAAAAATACTTTGGAAGAAGGAAGCAACACATGGAATACAATGGAATGGCTTGAGCCAACACCTTTACAAGTAACTCTTTCTCTACAACACTGACTACTTTGTCTTTCCATCCCTGGAGTTTTTTCCACAACTTTTCCTTAATGTGGTTGAAATAGATCCCACGATTTCTTCCGACGAAGGTGGGGAAGCCCAAATATTTCTCATGTCTCTCAACTCTTTCCACTCCCAGTAGATCTGCTAAAAGGGTTTGTTCACTTATTCTGACATTCTTACTGAAACAAATTGCACTCTTAGATAGATTAACCTGTTGTCTAGAAACCCTTTCATAGCAAGCCAGAATGTCTTTCACAATGTTGTAATCAGTAAGTTTTGCTCTAGTAAAGATGAAAGAGTCGTCAACAAAAAGCAAGTGGTTAATAGATGGGGTTTGCGGGCAAATAGAAATCCCATGAATTCCTCTAGAGTGTTCCATTTTCACAATCAGATTATGTCACATCCCGGCCTGGGCGGGACCACTTCTCGGGCTCGACTCCACCATAGCAAGATATTGTTCGCTTTGGGTCCCGAGCATGCCCTCACGGTTTTATTTCTAGGAACTCACACAAGAACTTCTCAGTGGGTCACCCATCATGGGAGTGCTCTCGCGCGCTACTTGCTTTACTTCGAAGTTCCGATAAACTCCGAAGCCAGTGAGCTTCCAAAATGCCTCGTGCTAAGTAGAGATGGGAATATGCATTTAAGGATCACTCCATCGGGCGATGTGGGATCTAACAATCCACTCCCTTAGGGGCCCGACGTCTTCGGCCAGGGTTTGGCTCTGATACCAAATTGTCACATCCTGGCCTGGGCGGGACCACTTCTCGGGCTCGACTCCACCGTAGCAAGATATTGTCCGCTTTGGGTCCCGAGCATGCCCTCACGGTTTTATTTCTAGGAACTCACACAAGAACTTCTCAGTGGGTCACCCATCATGGGAGTGCTTTCGCGCGCTACTCGCTTTACTTCGAAGTTCCGATGAACTCCGAAGCCAGTGAGCTTCCAAAATGCCTCGTGCTAAGTAGAGATGGGAATATGCATTTAAGGATCACTCCATCGGGCGATGTGGGATCTAACAATCCACTCCCTTAGAGGCCCGACGTCCTCGGCCAGGGTTTGGCTCTGATACCAAATTGTCACATCCTGGCCCGGGCGGAACCACTTCCCGGGCTCGACTCCATCGTAGCACGATATTGTCCCCTTTGGGCCCCGAGCACGCCCTCACAGTTTTGTTTCTGGGAATTCACACAAGAACTTCCCAGTGGGTCACCCATCATGGGAGTGCTCTCGCGTGCTACTCGCTTAACTTCGAAGTTCCGATGAACTCCGAAGCCAGTGAGCTCCCAAAAGGCCTCGTGCTAAGTAGAGATGGGAATATATATTTAAGGATCACTCCCCTATGCGATGTGGGATCTAACAATCCACCCCTTTAGGGGCCTGACGTCCTAGCCGGCACACCACGACCAGGGTTTGGCTCTGATACCAAATTGTCACATCTCGGCCGGGGCGGGACCACTTCCCGGGCTCGACTTCACTGTAGCACGATATTGTCCGATTTGGGCCCCGAGCACGTCCTCACGGTTTTATTTCTGGGAACTCACACGAGAACTTCCTAGTGGGTCACTCATCATGGGAATGTTCTCGCGCGCTACTCGCTTAAACTCTGAAGCCAGTGAGTTTCCAAAAGGCCTCGTGCTAAGTAGAAATGGGAATATACATTTAAGGATCACTCCCTGGTCGATGTGGGATCTAACAATAGATAGGCCATTTGCACATCATAGAAAAAGATACGGGGAGATTTATCTCCCTGACTTAATCCTCTAGTCAGAAAAACATAGCCTCGTGGAAACCCATTCACTGGAAAAAGAATATGAGACCGATAAGACACACATCATAATTAAATTGATCCACTTCGAACTGAAGCCAAGTTTAGTCATCACATTTTCCAAATAGCTCAACTCTATCATGTTATATGATTTGCTCATATCAAGCTTAAGTGTAAAATACCTTTCCTTCCCTATTTTATGCTTGTGCAGAAAAATGGCAATCTCTAAAGCTAAAATGGTGTTATCGGCGATGACACGTCCCAGAATAAAAACACCCTGATGCTGAGAGATGATCTGAGGTAACAGTCCCTTCAACCAGTTTGCTAATACTTTAGATAACATCTTGTAGAGAACATTTCATAAGCTGATTAGGCGTAATTGACTCATCTTCTATGGGTTCTTTTGCTTCATAATTAAGGCAACAATTGTGTAATTGATTTTTGTTAACATTCGACTAGATGAAAGGCTTGATATAATCGCCCTAGTTACATTCGCACCGACAATTGACCAATATCTTTGGAAAAATAAATGAGGTATTTCGTCGGAGCCTGGGGATTTCGTAGGGTACATCTAGAATAAAGCAATTTCCTCAGCTGTGAAGTTCTGATCAAGCGCCGAGTTCATATAAGGCGTCACTTTACAGTCTAAGGCATCGATTACCTCATCGTCCTGATTTGGAGATTGAGTTTGGGATTGGAAGATGGTACTAAAATAATCAATCACCACCTTCTCCACCTCCAAGTCATTAGTTTTCCAGTCTCCAACTTGATTAGTAAAACCCTCAAAATGATTCTTCTATTTTTTGAAATTTGCCATTTGATGAAAAAATCGAGTATTTCGGTCCCTATCTTTCATCTACTGGACTCGCGATCTCTGTTTCGAATAGGACTTTTCAGCTAAGAGAAAAGAGTCAAGTTAGTGTATGAGCTCAATACGCTCAGCAATATATGGGGCCGAATAAGGCTGTGAGTCAATAACAGTGATTTTATCCCAAACCATCTCGATTTTTGCTTACCGGGCTTTAAAAGTGTTGTGCTGCCAAGTATTGAGAGCCATACAAGTAGCTTTGCTTTTCTTGCATACCTGAAACATAGGACAACCCACCACTGTAGTTACCCAAGCCTCAAGTATAATCTCCTCACACTCTTCACGATGCGTCCACATTTCCTTAAAGCGGAACGAACAATGGTTCCTCTTGTCTTTGGCAAGAGTTACCTCAAGTAGGATGAGGATGTGATCAAATTTACACAATTTAAGATGCATGACCTTAGCTATAGAGAAAAAACCCCATACATTCAGCCCCTTCCACTTCCTTGGATAGGCTAATAAACACATCTTTAAGTTCAGATTTATCCTTCAAATTACCTATTTTTTATAGATATCATAGGTTTTACCCTTCAAACCGCCGCGCCCCCGTTTGCTTAGCTAGTGACGATGGTCGATTGAGACAACTTCCCCACAAAATTAGAGGCTTTTTGCTTTTTCTCATGATGAGTAGGGGAAAGTTCCTCCTTGTTTTTTTCGTTTTGAATAGGTAGTGGTAGATGAGTCATTACAAGTAGGGTGTTCTTCCACGTGTGGTTTAGGCCTATGAGTAGCAGACATGGGTGGGCTGGGAAGGGTTCTATTTTTTCCAATTCGATTATTCATAAGAGATTAGTAGGCCCATCCTTTTTGCTTATAATTGGAGCACCACTCTCAAATGGGCTGTTTAAGAACGGACATTTGTAAAGGCCCATGGGGAAACTTTTCATGGGTCGAACCAGCTTTTATCAAAAGATAGGCCATTAACAATAAGAGTGAGAGTCCCATTATGATAGTGGGTTCCGAAGCTATCAAGATGGTCCATATTGCCTCAATCCTACAAAGATACCTTACAAGGTGTTGATGAGGACAACTCAACATCATTTGAATCTTCCTGCAACATCTGGATGTCGGACTTGGTCGCCACATTCTTTGTATTGGCAGAAGGAGTAGGGATTTGGATCCTTTCCTGAGCAGGAGATCAGGATACTCGGGATCAAACAACATGGGCCGTTGGATTTTGATCCAACGGCTACAATTATTATAACTTTTAGAGAGATCCCTTGTTTGTAGCCGTTGGATTCCCATGTTGTTTGATTCCTAGGATCCTGATCTCCTGCTCAGGAAAGGATCCAATTCTAAGGAGTAGTACTACGGATCACAGAGTTCCTGCCACGTGTCCCTTCAACAGTTGTGACTGTATGACGAGTGTCACGATCCCAGTCAGCCACGCTGTGAAGATTGTTGATCTCCTCTTAACGTCGCCACAGATTATCGCCAACACCGATAGACGGAGGAAGAGATGCAAGTTCAAGGACTAGGCTCATCGGTAATTTTGAAACGGACGCAGCCCGCAGACTCGGGTTATAGTGGTTTTCACCATCCCTACTGATAAGAGCTTTCCACTTGCAGTTGCTAACATGGCTGAGCCTGCCACATTTATAACAGAAGTCCTTTAGGCCCTTATACCAGAGCCGAAAAGTTCGACTTCTGTTTGAACGACATGGCATTATGAAACTGGTAAGAAAAGGTTTGGTAGTATCAAAATCCACAGAATCCGTAAGAAACCCCAAAAACCTGAGATTATAGGACCCTCAATTTCCAGAACCGAGCCGATTTTTGCCCCTAACATCTTCGCATTTTTGGCTGTACATAATGCTCTCGGAATTTCATGGACCTGGACCCAAAAGATAATCAGGTTTGCACAAATCTCTTCCAAAGATTGATACAGAGGCCAAAGTTTAACAGTAAATGGGGTGCCTTTTATAAACCAAAGGTTACCCTCTAGAATCTGTCGAGCAATCTTCTCATCTCCCACCTGAATGGACTAAACGTTTGGCTTAGCTTTGGAGACTTTCACATTCCCCATCTTTCTGCAAACGCTCCTGAGGACCTCCTTAACAATGATCTGGGAAGGCTCAACATTCGCAATAAGCATCCCCATCATATGAATAGACTCTACATTCCTTTCCTCCAGATCTAGACTATCCTCGAAATTAATCGAGAGGTAGTCCATAAATTCCTCATCCATAAGTATTTCAGAGGACGACATTCCTGGTACAAGGCAAACTTGCCCAAAAAGATCTAAATCACAGAAAACCACAAGGGTCACGCACACTTTCAAAGAACCCTTTTTTCTAGGGAACTTTAACGAAAAGCTCCCGGTACTGTTCACTTTAACGAAAAACCACATTTTTACACTAAAAAGTCAATCCTGCTACTATTCACTTTACCCTTTATTTTGTCCTTATCATTAAAACTCAAAGTTTTCAAGCCCTTTTCATTAGTTTTCCTTTTTTTCTATACATAAATGGTAAATGGTAGGCTCTGCCCTGTTGTTTTCTCTTTGGAAGTCAATCTTTTTTTTATTTTTGCGTTGGTTTTTGTAAGACATTTTGTATTGCATCCTATGATGTTTAATCAGGCAGCACTCACATTTAGGTTTGGGATAAATTTCCCTATCCTTATACTTTTATTTGATGTTTAATAAAGCCTCATTTTCAATATTAAAAAAAAAAAACTATTATAGAATTTAAAATAGGTAAAACAAAAATCTTTCAGAATGGATGTTGATGCAAATTAAATGATTTGTATTTCTCGTTAAATTTTATATTTGAACGAAGAGGAGGAGAAAAACATGAGGACTCTCCCATCTATGTTCCAGTTACAATCAAAGGCGAGGTGGTTAAGGTTGATTTCTTCGGGCTATGACGATGAGACTTGCAGTCTTGCACAATGATGGGTGAGGTCGAAGTGAATCTAGATTGGTGTTCATCAGTTTGGCTGCATCGCTGTGTGTGTGGCTGGGGTTGGTAGAGATATGTGAATTGATCTAAATTGATCTTTGTTTTATATGGGTTGTGGTGAGATTTATGGACTACTCAAGTGGGAAAATATGGTTACGACCATAACCTAGGTGACATTTTGCATGAGAAGAAATCAACTTCTTTGGGTGACTTTTTTTTGTGTGTGATCAAATAGCACTTCACTCAAGAGAGAAAAGATCACGAGGCTCAAATACAGCAATGGACAAAGCCTTCACAAGTCACAAGTGAACTAGGCAAAGCCATAAAAACTAAATGAAAAACTGAAAGCAATCGCTGGATTTAAAATATGGAAAACTAATGAAAAGGGCTTGAAAACTTTGAGTTTTAACGATAAGGACAAAATAAAGGGTAAAGTGAATAGTACCAGGATTGACTTTTTAGTGTAAAAATGTGGTTTTTCGTTAAAGTGAACAGTACCGGGAGCTTTTCGTTAAAGTTCCCTTTAAAATACTAGGGAGTGAGGTGGGATTGATTGTGGTCTTAGTTATATGAACTTCTTGTTCTCAACCCCACAATATCCACAACTTAACAAAAATGTGGCTTGTTTGTTATCCAATTAAAAAAAAATCATCATTTCTCAAGACAAATCTTAAGAATATCTCTTGAAAACAATTTTTTTTAAAACTAAAAAACTTGTTTGGTATTAGATTTAAAATTATTTTTAAATCTTAAAACTTAAGCTGGATAAAGAGATTCAAAGAGAGGAGATCGCAGGAGATGGGACGAAAGAAAGAAAGAAAAAAGGAGAGAGGATCATAGGGGAGAAAGAAGGGAAAGAAAGAAGAAAATCGAGAGAATAAAGAGAGCGAAATGGAGGAGAGAGAAAGAAATAGATTCAGAGTGCGAGGTCAGGAGAGAGAAGAAATGAGTAAATTTAAAGTTTAAAAACTCTAAAAATTCGCTTTTGGTATTTTTAGAGAATAAGCAATTATTTTAAGAAAAATTTAACGAAAAGCTCTCGGTATTGTTCATTTTAATGAAAAATTACATTTTTACACTAAAAAGTCAATCATGGTACTATTCACTTTACCTTTTATTTTGTCCTTATCGTTAAAACTCAAAGTTTTCAAACTATTTTCATTAGTTTTCCTTTGTTTTAAGTTAGTCTTGAGTTCAGTTTTTTAAAATAGTCTTGCCAAAAAAGTTTTTAGGGCCTAAAACTTGAAAAGTGTTTTTGAGTTTAAAAAATTGGATTCAAATAGAGTACCAAACATGCACTTAATTTTTTATAACATCAAGATTTTTTTTGTTAGATTAAGTTATTGACAGGGTTTGAATCCACGCCCTCATGCAAAGGCTTAACACCTTTCCACCACTATGGTAAATGACCACTTGCTTATTACACCTAGATTTGGATGAACTCTAAAATGTCTATTAAAATCTCAATTAATTAACTGCACCTAAGTTTGCATGAATTCTAATGTCTATTAAAACCTAGTTGACTATGCTAGAATTTTAAATCTCTCAATCATAATTTGTGGTACCACTAGCCATAAGGATATTTGTACCTTTCTTTCTCAATTATCGATTTCTCACAATGTGAATTGTTATTCGCCATGTAACATTATATCAAAGAAAGACGGTTCGTATATTATTATAACCCCCTTGCAAGCAACATGCGCAACTGATGGATGTACTTGATTTGAGAAAGTATTTCCACAATATATATTATTGTTCTTAAAATAAACAAAGTTCAGAAGCAATCGAGAAGGCAGAAACATTAGGGAATAAAAAAATAATGATTCTCTTTTGATTAAAAGGAAAACCAAAAGAAACCTCGAGCTTGCTAGCAGCTCAGAGATTACCTCAACCGGTCAGCTAGCTTTGTGCCTTTGTGTTGGTTCATCCCTTGCCAATTGCCATGCATAGATAACTAATATAAATAGAGACATACACATGCCTACATCTTCATCCATGAATTTCAACAGTATCTCTGTAGCATATATAGATACAAACACTTCTTCATCTTGCTATAGAGTCTGTCTATTAAATATCAAGGAAGAAAATTTTCTTGAAAAACAAAGCCGCAACTGAGTTTCTTAGTCCTATCATGTTGTACTGGATTGTCTGCTATATCTCTTGCAGATTTGTTATCACAATATAATTTCATAGTGTCCTTTGGTTTGAACCCAAGCTCCCAAAGAAGTTTCCGCAACCAAAGAATCTCACAAATTCCTTGTGCCATACCTCTGTACTTAGCTTCAGCTGATGATCGTGAGACCACTTTTTGTTTCTTACTACGCCACGTAACTAAATTACCTCCAACAAAAGTAAAGTATCCAGATGTCGATCGCCTATCAGTTACATCACCAGCCCAATCTGCATCAGTAAAACCTTCAATTCTCAGATGTCCATGTCTCCCATATAATATTCCTTTTCCCGGTGCGGACTTCAAATATGCTAAATATGCATGACTGCGGCCATATGGTCTGCACTTGGTGTGTGCATAAATTGACTCACAACACTTACACCATAAGCAATGTCAGGACGAGTATGAGCCAAATAAATCAGTCTTCCTACAAGTCTCTGATATCTGCCTTTATCAACCGGTACCTGATCCGGATATATGCCAAGATGATGCTTCTCAACAATAGGGGTGTCCACTGGTTTACACCCTAGCATACCAGTTTCCTTCAACAAATCCAACACATATTTACGCTGAGACAAGAAAATACCTCTGGATGAACGGGCAACTTCAACTCCCAGAAAATATTTTAAGTCTCCCAAGTTCTTCATTTTGAATTCTGCCACAAGGTTTATCTGCAACTTTAATATTTCATCAGAGTCATCTCCGGTAATGATCATATCATCTCCATAGATAATCAAAGCCGTTATTTTATTCAATTTACGCTTCACAAACAAAGTATGGTCGGAATGACACTGACAATATCCATTCTTCTTCCTGGCTTGTGAACCTGTCAAACCATGCATGAGGTGACTGCTTAAGTCCATAAAGGGACTTACGCAATCAACAAACCCCCGTCTTCTTACCTGCATCATATCCAGGAGGAAAAACCATATATACTTCATCTTCCAAACTTCCATGAAGAAAAGCATTCTTCACATCGAACTGTTTTAATGGCCAATCCATGTTTGCAGCTAAAGAGATAAGAACACGTACCGTATTCATCTTGGCTACCGGAGAGAAAGTCTCCTGATAGTCTACACCATATGTTTGAGTATATCCTTTCGCTACCAACCTTGCTTTGTATCTATCTATGGATCCATCAGCCCTGTATTTGATTGTAAACACCCAGCGGCATCCAACCGGCTTCTTCCCGTTAGGTAGTTCCACTACTTCCCAGGTTTTATTTTTCTGTAGAGCCATCATTTGTTCATCCATTGCTTTCACCCACCTTGGATATTTCAGAGCTTCCTCTACTTGAGTCGGAACTTTAATGGACTCTATGTTATTTATCAGAGCCTTACGTTCAGGTGCAAGGTTCTTACAGGATACGTAGTTGGCGATTGGATACCTCACCTTCCCTTCCGGAGAAAACCTGTCAGGTGTCACACCTCGATTTTGTCTTGGTGGCAACTTATATGTACTTACAATATTATTTGAATTAGTTGTATAATCATCTATTGTACTTACCTCAGGTATATTCAGAGAAGATTCATTGGGAGGCACTGTGGAATTAGAGAGAGGGGATAAAATACTACTAAACTCAGCACTTGGATTGGTAACATCAAGCTGTTCAATATTGGGTTTGACAGGAACTGTCCTGACCTGATTATTCTCCTCGGCAGCAGCCTGCTCCAGTGCAGCATTGGATTTGGCAACAGCCTGCTGCGGTGCTGTTATGATGTGCATCATTCCTTCTACATCATCAATCTCGGGTTTACCACTAACATCTCCCCCTAATTCACAATCCAACCAACCAAGATCACCCATAATCTCACTCTCCCCTTGGTAATCTGAAGTGGACTGGGAAGAAGCATAAAAATATTCAGATTCAGAAAATGTAACATCCATAGTCACATACATATGGCGGGTTCCGGGGTGATAACATTTATATCTCTTTTGTTGAGGAGAAAAACCCACAAAGACACATTGAAGGGCACATGGATCAAGCTTACTACGATGTATTTTGTGGAGATGAACATCCTAAAGCAGTAGTACCATGCCCAATTATCTCTTTGGTCTGAATATCCTGAAGCAGACAAAAGAAGGGATATATTAATACAACACAATCCAACTGTTCCGTAACTTGCGGTATAGATAGTAGGTGATGAGATAAAAGACGGAAAAAATAAGCAGTGATGCAAAGAGAGATATGGTGTAAGACACACGGTGCCTGCTCCATTAACCGAAGCAGTAGTACCATTAGCAGTCTCCACACATGTTCTACAGGGCTTGGTCATATACTGAAACAAATTCTTATCATAGGTCATACGATTTATTACACTAGAGTCTAGAATCCAACCTGTATGCCGAGCAGTGTCTGAGGCTAAGAGAACACGGCCTACAGTACCTGTAATTGAAGATGGTTCACCAAGAGTAGTACAAGTCAACACAGATTGGCTCGGCTCACCAGATTGCACCTCGGCTTCTTTGTTGTTGCTCGATGTGGCAGTAGCTAAGGCTGCCAGTCCACCACTAGAACTATTGTTCCCACAGTCTTTGGCACGCAACCGTTTCTTCAACTCCGGAAACCACTCGGGTACTCCATGCTTTGCAAAGCATGTATCTTCGGTATGGCGAGTTTGATCGCAGAAGGTACACTTCAAATTATCTTTGTTCTCCCGAGTGAATGGACGGGAATTCAAAGACAAGTTTGACAACACCACCAGAAGGAAAACTAGCAGGAGACCGTGACACCATATCCGCTGCAGGTCCTCCTCCTTGGCTGTCAATCTGACTACCACCCATCATTGTGGCATGACATTGTGCTTCACGCCTGACCATAGAGAACACCTCATCGACAGACAAAAGAGGTAGGGTTCGTAAGATGTCACTACGAACCTTATCAAAAACATCATCCAAACCTGCCAGGAAGGCATATACTCGGTCCAGTTGGACCTCCTCTCGTAGCGTCTTCAAATCTTGAGCACACTCCATCTTAATTGGCCTCCGTTGATCCAACTTCTGCCACGCGAATTTGAGATCAGCATAGTACACCCCAACCGGACACCCTTCATGTCGGAGTCGAAACGACTTAACCTTTAACTCATAAATTTGAGAGATATCAGAGCCATCATAGTACGTTTGAGCAACCTCCTCCCACACTTCTTTGGTTGTACGAAGGTGAATGAAAAAACTCACGATGGCCGGCTCCATGGAAATAATCAACCATCCCTTCACAATAGCATTCCTAGTCTCCCATGTCTCAAACTCGGTACTACCTTCCCTGGGTTCCTTGATGCTCCCTGTCACAAAACCCTTCTTACCACGTTCTGCAATATGCATCTCCAATACTTTGGACCAAAGCAGATAATTGGACCCGTTAAGTTTCATTGCACTCGGCACTGTCGAGGCATCATTCTGGATTATCACAGAGTTTAGAGCAGAATTGTTGGCAGAACCACCAGTGCCAATTCCAGGCTTCTGCCCCGAACTCCCATCTTCAACATTCACCATCTTCCTTCACGCACAACAGCAGCAGCACGACAAGAGCAGACAACACACAGCCCTTGCAGAATCACAGCAGCAGCACGATGGGAATTGTTTTAGAATTAGGGTTACAACACAAGGCTCGGATGGCAAGTTGAAATATACGGCAGGAAGAAAATTCACATATTATTTCTCACATACAAAGACATATATATTACAACCCTAATTATATAAGGAAACATAAAAGGACACAATATCTAACATTCCTAAAAGAAACCTCCTATAATATCTACATAATTTTTACATACTTTTTATGACTCACGCTAACAGTTTACTCTTCTATCTCATCATTTCTCCCGCCAACTGGTCAAAATCATGCACATACGCACGTGCAATTATTCGTTTTTTTTAAACATAAACAAAAGCTCTTCACGCGTTGTATACAAGTTAATTTGAATGATCATTTGATATTGCTTAATTTTGTTAACTAATTCTTGTACTTACTGTACTGATGATCAGGCTTTAGAAAGGAACACCTGAAGGCTGAAACGAATAGTATGAGAATCGTTACAATCCATGGCGAACGTCCTATGAAGTAAACTAATGAAAACACATGGAGCCGCTTCCACAAAGAAATTAACCTTTCAGAATTTGCGCTAAGTTTGACAAGGCAGGAGTTCTTATAGTGACAATACCGGTTGCACATGATGATCATTTCCATAAAAAAAAAGTCGTAGCAGCGGCTGCAGATGAACACAATAACAATACTATTGACAAACAAAAATCAGCAGCAACTGCAACTACTAATTACGATCAAAGTAGTGATTATGAAGTTAATACACCAACAAGCTGCGAATTTAAGGGCCAAATGATTATAGTTTCTACAAAATTGAAAGTGGGAAAAGATGTTGCAGTAAAGCTTGTGGCGGTGAATGCCGTGATTGTGGCTTTTGAATTTGGCGAATATTTTTTCAAATATTACAATAAATAATGGACACCACCATCACCATGTATACATACCAATTAACTAATGTTTATCAAATTTTGATTAATTAATTAATAAAAACGTCATTTGAATTTTTATTCTGTTAGTTGAAAAGCAAATGGCCGGTGCATGGTATAATTATATACCGAAGTGGAATTCCATCCATTGCGGGGATAGCTCAGTTGGGAGAGCGTCAGACTGAAGATCTGAAGGTCAGGTGTTCGATCCACCTTCACCACACCAAGTTTTTTTCCTTTTTTTTTTTTCAATTCGTTATCTATTTATTTATTTAAATGAAAAAAAAACTAAGAAAATAATTAATATATGAATTGGACCTATTCTGAGTGTGGTGGTGGTGTAGAGCGGAGAAGGAGAGATGGGATCGAGAGGAGCAGGGACGGTGGTGTCGCAGCTGACACGAGCGAGCAGAATGAGAACGAAATTGCAGACGGCGTTGGAAGCGAGCGTTTTGGAGATTGAAGACGTGTCGCATCAGCACGCTGGCCATGCCGCCATGAGAGACAAGGCCAATGCCAATGGCGAAACTCACTTCAACCTCAAGGTCGTGTCCCCAAAATTCGAGGGGCAGAACCTGGTGAAACGACACCGCATGGTCTACGATGCCTTGGCTGAAGAGCTCCAGTCCGGCCTCCACGCGCTGTCCATAGTGGCCAAGACTCCCCAAGAGATTGCCCCCAACCCCAAATAATAGGATTCGAAATTCCACCTAATGAAAACTCTCTTATGGTTAATCCAATTGCTGATTGCTACTTGCTAGTGTTTTATTTATGCAGCAGGATTTATCAGATTATTATTATGTATATTATGTATTTTTTTGTTGGTTTTATATGTGAAATTGAAGTGTTGCTTATATTTTAGTTATACATCCAATTTGTTTCTTCCAGAATTATGCTATGCGCTTTGATTATAATTTTGCAGTTTTCAGTTGCAGTTTGCGCTGGAATGAATGTTTTGCATTTTGCAAGTAGAAAGAGAGGTGAAAATATGAGGCTTGTGAGAGTCAAAAGTTAAAAAACTCAGACAGAAATAGAAGAGAATAGAAAAGAATGGAAAATGGAAAATGATTGTAGGCATGCTTTGAGGAATGCCAACCGTTATTCCTTGCAATTAGTTGAGCCTCTACCTTCATTCCAGCCTCTCTCTCTCTCTTTCTCTCTCTCTCTCTCTCTCTCTCTCCGTCCGTGGGCCTTGCCTTCCTTCGCTCTCAAGCCTTAACGCCTTGCCTGTGTTGCTGCTGCTGCTGCTGCTGTGTATGTGTTATTGTATTGTTGTTTCAGGTCCCGTATCATCCAAACCAACAAACTAGCCAAGGTAGGAGCACAAGCGCACACACTCACACTATCAACAATGAACAACAAAGCCTCTGTTTCGAAAGACCTCAACGCCAAACACCTCAAGGTATCCTTTATTTTCTCTATTTCTTCCCCCCTCTCTTCCTTGCACATTCTCGAGCTACACTTACATTTCCCATTATTGTTTCTGTGTTGTGTTGCATGTTGTCACTTGTGCCTCCAGATTTTAGAAGGTCTTCTTAAGCTGCCACAAAACAGGGAATGTGCTGATTGCCGGAGCAAGTACGCATTTCACATCCCTCTCTTTCCTTTTTTTGTAGCATAATTTTACTACTGTCTTCAGGTGCTATTCTCGGCTATATTTCATATTCTTTGGTTCTGATTGTGGCAATTTGATGTCCATATTAACGTGATCTTCGTGCTGCAATGTATTTCTTTCAGAGCTCCGCGATGGGCTAGTGTCAACCTGGGAATATTTATTTGCATGCAATGCTCAGGAATTCATCGGAGTCTTGGGGTGCATATTTCAAAGGTTTATTTTTCTACCTATCATTTCTCTATTTCCTAGTTCATATGCTGTTCGTGCCAGTAAGCTTTTTTTTTTTTTTTTAAAATTCTAATGGATTGGTACTCATTGAAGAAATTGAACAGCCATATGACTAGAGAATTATTCTTGGTTTCTGAAATTGTTAAAGATAAATAATGAGGCCATTTTATACCTTCTGAGTAATCGAAAATGTTTTGAATGACAATGGTGATTGCCATCCTGAATCTGCTATGAGGTATTTATGTGGTCTGGTCTACTGGACTACTTTTATCAAAGTTAAGTAATATTCTATATTTGATTGTCAATCTGTTTGAGTAGCTTATGTTTTCATACTATTGCAACTCTATGTTCTAATAATAGCGTAGCCTGGTTGATCTTGGAAATAGGTACGGTCTACAACTTTGGATACATGGCTGCCAGAACAGATTGCTTTTATGGAATGTAAGAACACGACTATGGTAGCTGATACTGATGCATTATTTGTCATCTTAGTGCCATCTTTTTTCCTCTTTTTCCTCAAAATCATTTAACCAAAGTAGTTGTTAGAAAACATCAGTTCAGTATTCATATTTTTGCTGTGTGTTTTTAATCTTTTCTAACTGACTACTATCTTCTGATTCATTATCCTGCTAAATAACTCTCTATGCACTTTTATGTAGCCATGGGTAACGAAAAGGCAAACAGTTATTGGGAAAAAGAATTGCCACCAAATTTTGACAGAAGTGGGACTGAGAAATTTATTCGGGCCAAGTAAGTTGTTTTCTGAAACTAATTATGAGCTTCAAGTGGAACATGGAGAATGTGTTGGTTATTATTTCCTTCTGCTCTTAACTTTCTGGGGAACTTGCAGGTATGACGGAAGAATGTGGGTTGTGAAGAATGCAAAACAACCAGCTCTTGAACCAATAGATATGAGCATCCATTCCAACAATTTGGTAATGGGTGGAGCCACATCTGGAGCTCCTAAGAAAACAAGGAGACATTCTCTTGAGGAAGCAATGCTTTCTACGAACCTGGTGGAAGCTGCTCCTACAGTGGCAAGGCCCCGCGGGGTAGATTTTTTATCTGGTTATGTTTGTTATGTTATCTTGATGAAAATGCTCAAATTTTTTGTTTCTGACCCTTAATTGAGTTCTTATGGGTCTTGCTCATTCTTAGACCGATAAGGGAGCTTTTAGAAAATTGGCAGTTTAAAGATGAGAGCAAGAAAGTTGAGATTCTTTGTTGCCAATATCACTTTCTTTGGAGTTTATGAGATTGAGAAATTAGGTCTGGTGAAGCAAAAAAAGGTTTTCTCTTTTGCCTAATATTTGTCATATATGATCTATAATTTGACTTCATAGATTATTACGCTGCTATTTGCCTCTACCCTTTAATATATACCTATCATACTGTACTTTGGCCTCGCCCAAGTTTTCTGGAAGAAAAATTTATAAGGTCCATACCAAGTAACCAATTATATAACTGATTTCATGTGTCGAAAAGATGACACGAATGAGAAAAGTCACTACCCATGAGGAGCAATCTGCTTCCGTGATTTGTTGTATGTCTACTCTTTCATGTCTCTTTGCGTGCCTTGTCAAATGTGTTTGTAATGCTCTTATCTTATGTAAGTAATTGTTATGGTACTTTTGACAAGTCGAAGGCATTTACTAGTTAATATTTACCTTGTTTATTGCAGGGCTCTTTAGATTTGGATCATAAGTTTACTACTTCACCTCCAGCAAAGGGGCCACCACCTATGATGGAATGTGATACAGTCACAAAAAAGATCAACAGTCCAACAGACCTGTTTGGCTTACTTTATGTTCATGATGCAAAGCAGAAGTATGCCACTCCCCCACTCTGGCAAACTTTTGATTGTAAGAAAATTATAGTAACATGTATCTTTTTGTTACTTATATTTTTGTAGTTGGGTAGGAAGTAGTAAAATTGAAGAAAAGGAGACGGAAAATAACTTGAATTTGAGTAGTTCCTCCTTAAAAATCCCAGCAAAAACATGTTTATAATTAATACATGGAAAATGACTTCTACTGTCATGTGAAATTGAGTGGTAAATTGTAAACACTAGACTCAGCTCTAACCTTGTGATCTTCCATGATTTGCAGGAGAAGATGATTTTTTGAGTTAAGGCCATAGTTCATAACTGAACTGGTTACTGGAGTGAGCACTGACTCTGTATTTATTCCTACCCTAAAATTGTAGGGTTGGGCATCAAGGTTTGCTTTTTTCATTTGATCTTGGCAGATTTTGCTCTTCTTTCCTACTCCTATCCTATTCCTATTCCTATTCTAGGGAGTACTAATGTCACACGCTATGGATTATGGAAGAAGAAAAAATGGTGTAAAGGAAAAAGAATTGTATCAAATGATATGCAAGAAAACGTTCGGGCTGAGTCTGCAGAATATGCCATTAACTTAATTGGTTTCTTTGCTTGCAAGATTTCGTTTTCCAGCTAGTTCCAAGGATGAGGTTGTTTTTGCGTTTGTTCTCATGTCCATCCATCACCTTCAAAACCAAAACTAGTTTCTTCTGTAATAAGAGACTACATTTTTTTCTCTCTTCTTGTTCGTTCGATCCTTCTACACTGCATACACGGCGACAGAAGAGAAGAGAAGATCAGATGGGATCTGAATCAATCAAAAGATTTATTTTCGTTTTCTCCCGTGTCTTCATCAATCTCATAATCTGTAATAACAGAGACAGAAAAAGAATTCATAAACAAAAAAATGGGGAAGATATTTACGTACCTCATAGGAAAGAGATTCCATCTAGATTTTTTTCACAAAATTTAAAAAATTCGGAGATTCGAATTTTTGAAATTTAATCTAATGATTATAATTATTATAATTTTTAATAAATTTCTTGTTTGTAGTCGTTAAATTAAATTTTTAAAAACCTAAATTTCCGGATCCTAGAATTTGGTGGGAGAGATTTGTATGGGATCTCTTCCCTACCTTATAATAGTAAACAAGGGCAAAAAATTAATTGATCTGCTTGGAGTTGGACGTCCATCGTTCATGATTTGAAAATTGGAGTCCCACAATTCAAGGAATATTATATATAATAATACAGTGAGAAAGACAAAGGCCTTTTATACTAAATGATCATGTAATGTATTATATTATTATTATTATAAGGGCACATATAGCTTTCATTAGATTATGCAAATTATACGGTCAAATTTGCCGACACTACTAAGTTGCAGGACTGTCTTGCAAATCCTATGAAATACCAAACAAATCTGAATTCGACTTTCATTTTAACCTCCTTAATTATGCATGCATACATGCATGCATACAGACATACAAACAGTTGATCATCAGATTATATGCTAATTAACTATAGAATTACATGTACAACAAGATTCAAAACAAGTATCTAGGTCTCTTATTCATTGGCTCCATCGATTGGTTCATTTTAATTTAATTGGAGAATGTCAGAAGAACATATATCAATAATTGCATTACATGTACGTTATATATAATCAACTTGGTTGTTATATATATGTTGTTATCTAATTGGAAGGATTTGACACAAAATTTCAATTTGGCTCCTAGAGATCATGGATATATAACTTCCCTTCATACTTTGCTTCCTTATATACTAGCCTTCACGCGCGTGCAGAAGACATTTTTTGAATCACGGCATGGTATGCGCGACTTACACGTTTTAAATGTATTTATATGCGTAAATTGACAAAAAGAAAGTTAAATATTTGAAGTAAATGAATAATTTTAGATCATGCTAGAAGAAATCCCTATTAACCCAATTAAAGTTGCTGAATTCACATAATAAAATCGGTTTCTATGGAATTTACATTAAGAGTAGAGAAAATAATATTTAATAAACAATTGATTGAATCACATTATTGCTAGCCCATTGTGAGGCTAAGCCCACCCCTTCCATCTTAGTGTAAATAATATCGTTTGTTAAAAAAAAAAAATTATTTGACAATTAATTTAAAGGAAAACTAAAAAAAAGTCTAAAAAAAAACTTTAGTTTTAATGAAAAATGACAAATAAAGGTGTAGTGAATAGTACTAGGAAAAGGTAAAAATGTGGTTTTTTGTTAAAAGTGAACAGTATCATGAGTGTTTCGTTAAAACTCCCTTAATTTAATCACATTATCATCCGAGTGAGAAAAACCTTTTTTATAAAGAAAAAAATGATCATTTGACAACTAATTGAATCACATTATTATGTGTGTGCCAAAGACTTTTTTATAATCAACACTACGCACCTCTTAATTAATAGTTGACAAATAATATTTAACAAACAACCGCTTGCAAAATGCATTTTTTTATATCGATTACAACATTTTTTGCAAGGACATCTAAACTTATCAGGACCAACACCATTTGAAACTGCTTGATCCAAAAACAAATTAATTCCAGCTGTATACGCTTCAAAATTTTGGGGTATCGTCAACCAACTCTTGTCCATGTTTTACCACTTTGCGAGGGCAAAATATTATGTTGACACTAAAATGCCTACAATCTTTCAATCCCTATCATGTAGGCATAACTATTAGAATTTTCAATTTCTATCTTTCAACCCTCGAACTCTATCACGATTGTAATATTTTAATTTTCAACACCTATTATAGTAAAAACAAATTAATATAACAACAAAAAGTTATCAAAATTATGCTCATCTAATCCATTCTAGTTAATAACAACCAAAAGTTAACAAAGTTATCAAAATAACAACAAAAACAAATTAAAATAACAATTACAATGCAAAACAAATTAATTTAGCATAATATATTCTTATATTACTAAATATTAAAAGTTTATATTATATTTAATATTGTTAATTTCACATAAATGCTAATAAATATTATTCATTTCCATTTTCTCATAACAATTCAAGTGAGAAAATTAATTAATTCAACTAAATATTTATTAATTTAACAAAAATAGTATAAATTTATCTAACTACTTAAACTAGAACTTTTAAACAAATAAACTTGTGTATTAAACAATTTTTAAATTAAAGAATGTAGTGAAAAAAACCTGGATTATGGAAGAATTCCGTCGTCGATCAATTCTTTATGTACTCAACCAGCTCAAATGAATTTCCTACAAAAATAAATTGTTATTAAAAATTAAACATAAAGAGAGAAAATAAAAATATTAGAAGTAAGAAGAACTTACTGTTGCAAATAAAGAACAAATGAAGTAGGAAGTACAGATACAAAAAGTGCAAGAGAAAACACGGGAGGGTTTGTGAATTGGAAGAAAGAATAAGAAAAATGCAGGTGAGGAAGAAGAAAACACAAGGTAGAGTATATAAAGACAATCTATATGTCGCTTACAACCGACACTAGGTTTCAAAATAATTTAAAAAACTAAAATCTATGTCGCTCAGAACCGACGCAGGCTTAAAAAAATTAAAATATTAAAATCTATGTCAGTTTAAAAGCGACACTAAATATTTACGTCGGTTTAAAAGCGACACTAATATTTAAAAATATTTAAATCCGTGTCGGTTAAAAGCGACACCAAGTCTTTACGTCGGTTTAAAAGCGACATAAACATTTTATGACGCTTATAAGCGACAGTAAATCCGACGTTATGTTCAGTTAGTGTCGAAACTGTCTAATCCGCCACTATATTATATTAAACTGACCCAAGCCACCGACATTATAAGGCCCTTTTGTAGTAGTGGCGCTACACGCGATTTATATATTTTAAATGTATTTATATGCGTGAATTACTTCAATATTTTTTTATTTTGATATTATTATTTTTATCACCAAGGCTATGCACCTCTTAAGATGCTTTGAACACAACATTTATGATTTTGCTTATTTATTATATTTTTCTTCCCCCATCATGTGGGCATCATCAACTTTATTATTTGTTTATTCTTTTCTTTCTTCCCAAGCTGACCTCTTTCCATTTAGCGTAGATAATATCGTTTGTTAAAAAAAAATCATTTGACGATTAATTTAATCACATTATTATTCACGTGTGAAAAATCTTTTTTATAACCGACATTACATGCTTCTTAAGATGTTTGGAACGTGTTTTAAAATAGAGAATGAAAAGTGAACAGTGCACATGCTGACAAAAACTTTGATGTCATTGGCTTCGACAAAATAATTGGACAAAAATGCCCATCAGCCAAAAAAATTCAAAACTTACCCAAAATCATATTTCAAATTATGCAAGGATAAAATGGTAATCTAGCCCTAAAAAAACTGTGCTGCACTGTTGAGCAGCTTGCACACTATATTGTATAGATATTCTTCTATACAATAATTATAGGGGTGTGATATCCACACACCCCTTTTTACTTCTCTCACACCTTTTTGGATTTCGGTCGTCGGATCAGATGAATTGAAAAAGATCTAACGGACAGAAAGTAATAGGGGTGTGTGAGAAGTAAAAAGGGGTGTGTGGATAGCAGACCCCTAATTATATTCCAATATATATTATATATAAGAGTGAAATGACATGTCAACTGTTGACCCTCTCTCTATTTCCATCGGAGTATCTTCGTCTAATTTGATACATGCATGATACATAATGTACATGTATAATATCCAATAAATATATATTAATTACAACCATTCACTTCATCATGAATTACTCAGGATTCACGAACTAATCAAGAATGAATCGAATCATCTTTCAATTAAACTGATACATGCATGCTTTTGTCGTCCATGATTTTAATTCTGTGACCTCTATATATACATCTAAATATAAAATTAATTGGACCTTTTATAAGGGGGACTATGACATTATTAATTAATTAATTACAAGGGGTCATCTTCAAACTCAAACCAACAAAATCATGTGCAATAGGGGGATCGATGGGGCTGAGTAATTACATGGAAATTGGTTTCTTTATATAATAATCATCTCTGTCTCATGTTTCATTTTTCCTGATGGAGATCTGCCTTAATATTAAGCTCATATATATATATATATATATACATATACATATAAAAATTTAGGAATATCATATTTTTACCATATTGATGCATAATTTAATGTGAAAAGTAACATACACACATAGCACACAGTAAATAATATATTGATTATATACGTTATGTGACATACAATGTGATTCGTAAATATAGTTTTTCTGGCATTACTTTGTATTCACATATACATATGTACATAACATATTCATTCAAACTAATTAAACAACCAACTACATGATGAACAAGCACCTAATCTTAATTAATTAATTAATTTCGGGCCTTTTTCTATTTCTCTGTGTCTCTGTCTGTGTGGCCCTCTCCCATTTTCCTATTGGATAATATACCATTGCCATTTACCTAGCTAGCCATGTGTCATGTGGGTGTGGGTGTGTATGTGTCTGTGTTTGGTGATCGCAACTTGAATCTTTTTTCATTTAGAAAGAAGAAAAAAGAAAAACATCCGAGAATAAGCTGCTTTTATGCCGCAGGCGAGAGGCCAGTGCTCATGGAAGTAAACCAACACTGATGGTGAGGTGACTGGTGAGGTGAGGTTTGCGTGTTTTTCTTTTCTTTTTATCTTGTCGATCGAGGAGAGCCTGTTGGTACGGATTCAATCATACAAACCTAGATTCTTGTCCTTGCCTGCCCTTCCTAACAAGTCTCTCTGCCACCATTTAATTACTTAACAAATTTATATATTAATTAGCTTCAATTCTGCATGCAGAATAGTAACATGCTGGAAGGAATTGCAATTTGTAAATGTATCGTTATTTGAATTTGCCTCTCAACTAAGACACTTAAGACGTGTCTAATAACCATTTTGTTTGTTTGTAATTAGTTAAAGATAGTGAAAAGCGATGGTATATAAATATGTGTATGGAGCATGCAAAGGAATCATGATTCGTGAAAAGATGATGGCCATAGATACAATATAATATTTGATTTGGTTTGGTATATATGCAAAATGCAAAATGCAAAAAGCAGTTATAATTAGTACGTGACTTATTGGTGCTTAGCTTGGGAGCAAAGCAGGTGCCACCCCGGCAAATTGGAATTGGTGGCTTTGGTCGTCCTTAGTCTTCCACCCCAAGCAACCAACCAATATATCATGTAATTAAAGACTCACCATCAGTACAACTATGTATATAAAGCACGCTGAGCCCGATAAGTCAATGTATGCCATTTCCACTCCAGCTCTCTTTAGGAGGAGAGAAGGACCACTAATTCACCCTTTATTTCAAATTATTTAGATATGAAAGATCGTTCCACTTCCAATTCTAATTCCAATTCTTCTTTCTTTGAATGTTATATAAATTCTTAATATATATATATATATATATATATATATATTATCGCTGCTTAGGCCCCTTCCAAATCATATATAATGACCTTTCCTTCTTGTAGTCGTATGGTATATAATATAGTACTAGTAGTGATGACTACTGAGAAAAAGAGAGAAGAAAGAAAAGATATGCATCATATCATATAAAAACCCTAATTCCATTGTGCAGTGGCCACTTGGCAATTAGCTAGGGCGAGGGAAAAAGTTAAAACAAAAGGGTTAGGGCGCCGCTTGGTGGACACCCACCACTACAGCAGAGCTTCAAAGTTTCCAACGCCCATCTTTAAACCTCTCTCTCTCTCTCTCTCTCTGCCTTTCTGCCTCTCTGCCTCTCTGATTTGGTTTCTAGTGGGAGATAAATATACATAGAGTATTTGTATATAGGGGTATAGACCCACCAGCAGTGTGTGTGACTTCAACATATATCTCCATCTCTTTATATGAACATTAATCAAGCGGTGGCTACTTGAAAGTTGAAACAATCAACAATACAATTCATTATATATTCACTACGTTGTTTGCTTAATTGTTAATCTTAATTAATTACAAGCAGCTTCCATTCATTCCTAATCAGTAATAAAGAACGGATATTATGATTTCTATATACACGTGCGCGCGCGAGTGTGAATCGACTTGATAGCTAGATCGAGGACATGGACGTTAATCACAAAAACTTTTCTTCAATTCATTAATTTCTTATACGTATATATAGCTAGGCGTATCATAATTCATAGGTCGTCGATATCTCGCATGGAGATGGAACTATATTCTAGTGGAATTGTTTATTAATCTTGCCGCTGCTGCCGATGCAATCGAAAGAAAAATAAACTGCAGTAGCAGTTGCAGTCAAAGTTTCTCAAACCTTTTCATTTAAAAAAAACATGCATGCAGTACAATGTGTATTATATATATATATATATATATATGGTATGAGTATGATATGGATCAGTGGTAAGTTGGTCACCAAATTAAAGAAGCCAATTTATAAACAAAAATAATATTTGAACAAATTTCACCTCGATATACATATCTATATATATCTAGAATGTTACTGCAAATAATATCATTGTTACACCTCTACTCATAGTATGGAACAAGAAACCAAAGATGTAGATATATTAAATTTTGAAATATTTATAGGCAATAGAGAATTCACTTTTTAAAACATAATAACTATTATTTTTAAAATTGTGCATACCGTGTTCATGCTCTCAATCTAAAGTTGACCTTTTAGAGCTTTCCTTCACCTTGTAAGTTAAATTAATCATCGCAATGGACTAAAAACTCTCTCATTTTACCATGAAATCCTCTACAAAGTGCTCAAAAACCTATAAAATTTGTTTTTAATAGCAGAATGAGAGTATTCAAGTCTAATATTAACCATGCTCGAACATGGCAATTATGTCCTTCCATTTGTTCATTGCTTGAAGCAATACATCAACTTTCGTTGTTATTTCTTGATCTAACGGATTATCCATGAAGGACTTCAATTGCCAAAATTGAAACTACATGTCCTGAAGTGAAAGATCCTTCAAACCAAGAGAGCAATATTCTTATAATTTTGTTATATTCATAATTGGTAAGATATCCCAATCATGTTTTGACTTATAATTACTTAAGCATGTGCTGATTGGTAGCTAGCTGGTACTATGTACAAACAGTTTTATTCTTGTATTCTAATAAACTGGGTTTTCAAGCAATCGAGCTCAACTTTGTCACCGACTCACCAAACCAACTGTAGGTACGTATGTCAAATGAAAAGAAAACTCACGATGGAGAATTTGGATGTATCGATCGCAAAATACTCGAAGAGGGGATTACTGTTAACCTAACAGTGTTGGGCATGACCAAAGAGGGATCTTGGTGTATAATTATTAACGACAACTCAACTTTCAATTGTTGATCCTTCAACAGGAGGATTTATGTGTTAACCAAAATCAAAGCCAAAGCCAATACTGTACAGTCTGTGATCGTGACTGTAGAAAGATTTTTCTCTCTTGTAAATGTAATGCCATCAATCACTAGTAGAATTACGTAGTAGTAGTCTAATATGTACACTGTGGGCCTGTGGCTCATTCCAAGTGACGTTATTTTATTTTGCTTTGCTTGCTTTGCTACTATATATCTAATGATTGTGTTAAAATTAATATCTATCAAAGAACCATAAAAAAAAAAGAAGAAGAAGAAATGCATTATAAACTTGTATTCTTATTCGATTAATTAAAATAAATAAGAATACAACAAAGTATCAAGATGACTACATAACTTAATGGTTACGTCTTACTAAACTTAATTCATACAAAATTACAATTAAAATGCGTGCTTATAACGACCTAATTATGAAACACATAATAAAGCAATCTTAATCCCTAATAAAAATAGAAAAGGAACTTAATTCATATCCTACGATAAAACCATAAACATAATCAACATTCTTGTGTTCTTCATCAGTCATTGGCTATCTTCAACATTCCTCCTCCGTCCTCACCTCTTGGCAATTAGGCAATCAGCACTGGCAAAGATATGATGTACGTAGCTAGCTGCAATGTTTTGGCTGACTTGAAGCCTGCCGGTGCCCGTGCAACTTTTGATAATCACGACAAACTCTGACACATTTGAAGACGAATCGAAACAAACGGTACAAGTTCATTTGGGTAATTACAGTTGGTTAGATGAGAGAGGTAGGTTCCAAATGAACTTGTTGGGACATGGCAGAGTGTTCTTGGTACTTAGCGAGTGACTAGTGAGCTATCAGTTTCAACGCAGAATATTCATAATATAGATTTCGAAAATAAAGTAGTATAATGAAAAACGATTGTGGAAAAGCAGAACCAGGCTACCACAGTGGGTGGGGTGAGCACGGAGTGATTTTTTAGTGTGACCGTATATAAAGCGATACATCACGTGTCATTATATAAATAGTATGATATGTATGTTAAAAAGTTAATAACTTAAAAAATAAAATTTTAAATTACTTATATAAAAACACGTGGTGTACCACCCATGTTTTCTGTCACAATGAAATATTTTTCATGGGGTAAAGAGATTCTCTCCGGATCCCTTCCACCAAATTCATCAAATCAAGGGATCTGTACCCTTAAAATTTGATCTAACAGTTACAAATAAGAAATCTCTTTAAAAAGTATAATAACTTAAGCCGTTAAATCAAATTTTAAGATCTTAAATCTTTTAATTTGATGAATTTTTTAGAAAGAATCTGGAAAGAATCTTTTCCGTGGGGTAGTGGCTAGAGCATGGCTGTGGGTGTTCCCTGGGGTCAGACAGAAGGAGACCCCCAATGGCCCCCAATGAAAGGGAGGGTCCATTTCTGCTTATCATCAGCCTGGTTAACTTATGCCACTTTCATCACATGCAATGATCCTCCTAAATTGTACAAATTAAGATTTGAGATATATTTATAATATATATTTCCTTCCTTAATAATTTGTAACTAAAATGATGATGAGCACCTAGCTAGCTCGCTTCTACTGGATCTAATTAATTATCCAGGGTAATTAAGCTAATAGTTAGCTTGGTATCCGATAAGAAATTACAAACTTTGATTAGTTGAGTGGGGTTAACAGAAACACGATGATCAATATCTTCATCTACTCCTATAGTTGTATATACATATAAAGACAGAAGCTGGTTAATATTTGTTTGTTTGAAAAATAGTGGAGGAAATTTAGGAATGGAGAACAGCTGCTAATTATCCAATATGCACCCACGAAGTTCCAACCAACCCCGCCAAAAACAACTTAAAACTATATATATACAGCTTCCATTCCATTTCGGCTTCAGGAATAGAGAATGAGCTAGGGAGGGATCTTTTGTTGAGCCAAGTTTACTTCCTTAATTGGTTAATTTATTTACAGTTGTACAGAAACTGTTCTTTACAAAATTACAGTGTAAGTTGTTACAGAGTTATAGTGCATGATTACGACTTAAGCTTAGCATAGCACGTGGAAATATGGGATCTTTTTTTGCTCTAGGGTTAGTTCTAAATTGCAATATATATATATATATATATATATATATATGTCTATTAGAAGGTTCCATTCCTAATTCCATTAAGGCTTTTAGGATGACATCAAACTCATGTTGAGCTAGCAAGGTGGATAAGTTGTGAGATAATATTAGCGTGTTAAATCATTAACATGTCTCATTAAAACTTGGCACCTGATAATGATAATCAACTGTGTGGTATAATGAGTGTTCTATTTAGAAGTAGGACTGAGCCGCGGATGAAAGCAAAGCAGCGTGGTTCGAGATCTAATGGAGATTAGATTTTAGTTAATCCAAAACTTTGCTCGAACTTGTAACATCAACTAATTTTCTGGTGCTGGTGCTGGTGCTGGCCCATATATGACCATTATAAAAAAAGAAAGGGTAATCTTTAATAATAAAAAGAACAATGTGGCAAACGTCGAACAGTTTGGAAGAGGATATGAAGATTGGACGGCAGAGATTTGATCAAGGAGGAGTAGTTGTGAGGAGTTTAAGTTTAAGCGCCTCTCACAAGCACAATGGGTCTTCCCTTTCGTGCATTTAAGCCCTCCCTCCCTGTCCCTGCCTCTTGGTCCTCCTTGTCCTTGCTCATCTAAATTTCAATATTTCTTTCTTTCTTTCATTGTTTCTCTCTTAAACAAAAAGCCCATTAATCTCTGCATCACCATTGAAGTCGAAGAGATGCAAAATCCGTCTGCAACTGCAAATGCAAACTGCATTCATTCTCTGCTTTACTTTCTGTCCATTCTTCGTAGATCTAGATGAATGAATTAATCCTAGTCCATCAGCCCACCTTCGTTCCCTCTTTATTTTCTTCTTGTTGATTTCTCTTTTTCTTAATTTCTTTGTTTATATATATGTATATGATATGGGAGTGATCCAATTTTTTCATGTGATCCCATCCTAGCTAGGCTATAAGGCTGCTCATATACATATTTTTATCAAGTGCCACGCAGACTTATTCATCTTCTTCTCTTGAGCCCCACGGTATAAATTTATTCCAGCAAATTTTTATGCTGGTTTAAGGAACCCTTTCGTCTCTCTCTCTCTCTCTCTCTCAGTTCCTAGTCTCCGTGTCTAGCCTAAGTAAAGTAGTCTCCAATTTCCCAAGTCCCTGCTGTTTCGAAAATGGCGGTTTTATATGCTATTTTGGGTCTCCTTCTGTCGAGCAGAGGCACAGCGTGTGGTTTTTGACATATTCTCTGCTTTTTTCTTTCTTCTTATTTTGAATTTCAATTTCTCTCAAAACTTATCCTTCTTTGGATTAGGAATTAATTATAATTAGGATACAAATTAAGATGATGGCGGATGCGTTCCAAAGAGGAAGACTGGAAACGGCAATCTGGGCGGCAAAGGTTTTGCTTCTTTGTGTAGGGACAGTGTCGACAGTGGTATTCTTCAAAGCAGCAATCATTCCTTACCTGCTCAACCTCAGTCTTTCCACCGTCCCTCACATCCGGACTTGTTTCAAAAACTGCTGCTCCTTATCTCCTCTTTACATCTACATCATCCTCAACTTTATCATCCTCACCATCGCTGCCTCCTCCGCTTTCCAACGCCAAAACCACAACCACAAGCACCACCTTTCCTCTTCTTCTTCCGTTGCCTCCGGCGACACTACTAAAAACAATGCCAAGACCACTGACGACATTGACCCCTCTCACGATTTTATTTACAGTCCAGACAACAACACCGACAACAAGTACAACAGCAGCCAATCCCAGATGCTGTCCGCCCAGCCGCCGCAGCAGCAGGACAGATTAATCCAAAGTCATCTGGAAGATGATGCAACTTCTCTATTCTCTTCATCATCTCTAGACAACCATCCGTACACATTGAATAATGAGATGATCAGTTGGCATGACATTCACACAGTACAAGGTGTAATTCCAAATACTATTCTGAGTACTAGTACTACTACCTTTGAGTATGATGATCATCAGCGATCTGGGCCTTCACCGGAAAAGTGCTGCGGTGACTCAATGCCAACGGAGGAAGAGGTGGAGGCGGATGATGACACCAAGACGTTGGACACGACATGGAAGGCCATCATGGAGGGGCAAGGCAAGCCAAGTGGTAATCACCTCAAAAAGAGTGACACTTGGGACACGCCTCCTCGCCTAACCGGCCGGCAATTGGCCATCACAGATACCAAATTCAAAGTCCCACAACGTCAATTGAATCAATGTAACTTGGATGATGATCACGATGACGAGGACGATGCAGTGACGTGGGCTCGACGGGAGCTCAAGAAATCGGACACGTTTAGCGACAGAGTGTCATTGAGAAGGGAAAAGTCGATGACTCAGGAAGAGTTGAACCAGCGAGCAGAGGCCTTCATCAAGAAGTTCAACAATGACATCAGACTTGAGAGGCTAGAATCTGATCAACGCCGTTTCAGGGAGATTGCTAGCACTGGCATTTAGCTTCTTCTCGTACTATTATCATAAACCTTTTTTCTTTTCTTTTTGGTGTGTATTTAATTATCTTCTTTTTTGGTCATTTACTTTTAAATGCACAAGGAATCCCGGTACCCCGTGAGATTCTCTTGTCTGTACCTTAAGCTTGTTTATCTCTTATGTACTTGTTAATTAGTTATCAGCTGGCAGAAGCTCATCAGGTACTAAACCATTAGTTTTATATGTATGGTTATTATATATGTTGATTCATAAACCTTGTTTTACTTAGTACTACTATTGCTGTTATATTAGAGTTTTGTGGGAGTAGACACAGCTGAGAAATTCCTTTTTGGCTTTTGGCTTCTTTATATGTTGTCGAATCTTTTCAAGTATACTTGTGTTTTCTTGAGGATTATATTTAAAAAAATAATAAGCACGCACATCTTTTATTATTCTCTCGCTCATTCATGTTTAATTTTGTATGTTGATTTTGTTTAATTTAATTAATTGGATGATAAAAAATATACATCTTTCTTTTTATGTATTAATTAGACAACCATCCTTCAACTCCTTGTTTACAATTTTGTTTAATTGCTTGTATGACTATCCAGTATCCACTCCACCATATAGATGATATATGATTTATGATTATACGTAGGGATGTAATTGGTTCGTGTAATTATCAAGCAAGAGAAGGAATATGTACAGGTTAGGCCGGTTTTAGTAGGCACTTGGGAGTGAGGACAGCATCCATCCAATTTAGAAATTACAACACTAATGGTTTCTGAGCACTAATTCGAGATTAAGCCGAATTTTGAAAACAAACTAATGTATGCTCAAATATATAAAGAATTGAGGACATTGTCTCCTCTCCCATACTGTACGTGGAGACTCTCCTCTCTACCACATAAAGAAAAAGTCGACTATTTTTATTTTGGAATGAGTAGAATAGATTATTTTAGATTTAAGGAAAGAAAAGGCTGTACTGAAATAGAATTCGTATTTGATTAGCAATGTGGTGTAGAATGTCAATAATCCATTTTTGATTAGTAATGTGGAATTTGTGTGGGATTTAAGATGAAGAGGCAGGCTAATAAGAGTTTTTGGGCCATAGGAGGAGTAAGAATCTCCAAGTATAAAAAATGGGCCCCTGCCATGCGAGACAGCTGCCACCAAAGACAAAATACAAAAGTTGAGGGTCTCTTGGATTTCATTCAATTTGAGTGACCTTGCGCAATGACTAATGAGCTGGTTGAAAGCGCCTCCCTCCCAAGTCCGAACGTGCACTAGTAGACTACTAGTCTATTCTCTGTACTCTCTATGGGTATTGATGAATGATGATGCCCTGTAAGCTGTAACCCAACAAAACAACTTTTCAGAATTTGGCATAGCATGAGAAATGAACCCTTTTAACCCACAACCTGGGGCTCCAAGTCTGGGGGGGTGTTCTAGCTAGCTCATCCATATCAATTAAACCTCTACCATTTCTAGCTAGCTCATCCCCCATTCCAGCTTTTCCAAGTTTTTAAAGTCACCACAAATTAGGGGAAAAAAGATAAAATAAAATATTTCCCAGAATCACACGCTCGCAAGTCGCGACTACCACTACCAGTCTACCACTACCACTGTATGCTGTATAGCCACAGAGGCTCCAGTTACTGTTTTGTCTCGCGTCACAGGAGAGAAAGAGAGAGAGAGAGAGGAGGCTGAGATGGCGGCTGGGGCGGCGTCGTCAAATCCGAAGGAGGAAGTGAAGACGAAGAATAACAAGGAGGGATTGGGATGGATAGAGTGGTTGAGGGGGTGGTTGTGTGTGGTCTACGAGATGCTGTTCCAGAGAATCACCGCCAGCCACTTGCAAAACCCCATGCCTTTGCCTCCTGTCAACGATCTCACTTGCATTGTCACTGGATCCACCAGCGGCATCGGCCGCGAAATCGCAAGGTCTCCTACTTGTCCTTCCTTCAAATCTCCAAACATTCACGAATTCAGTTTCTTGTTAGCTTGTTTATTTTAGTATAAATAAATCAACTCGATTTGCAAGATTGCATTGGGGTTTGGGGCTCCGTCCCTCTGTTTGGTTACTGAGAAATTTGGATATGCTGCTGCAAATACATCAATTTCATTGCTCGAGTTTGAATTAGATTTGCTTGAACATGAAAACTGAACAGGCAGTTAGCGGAATCAGGGGCGCATGTTGTAATGGCAGTGAGGAATACGAAAGCGGCTAACGAGCTGATCCAGAAGTGGCAGAACGAATGGTCTGGAATGGGACTTCCTCTGAATATTGAGGTATCTTATGAACACCCCAAGGGCCACCGCCAATTATCTACTTTTGATTTCATTAATTGTATGCAAATATATCATATTGTTTAATCTTTATAGGTAATGGAACTTGATCTGCTTTCATTGGATTCTGTCGTGAGATTTGCCCAAGCATGGAATGCACGTTTAGGCCCTCTTCATGTTCTTATCAACAATGCTGGGATATTTTCAATTGGAGGTTGATCCTTTTATTGGCATTTTTACACAATTTCAAAGCTTCGCCTCTTCAGAATCTTATTTTTCATTTACTGGAATACTCTGCCTTTGGTCTTCAGAGCCGCAAAAGTTTTCAAAAGATGGTTACGAAGAACACTTGCAAGTGAATCATCTGGCTCCAGCACTGCTATCCGTCTTGCTATTGCCTTCCCTCATTAGAGGCTCTCCGAGTCGAATTGTTAACTTGAATTCCGTTGTAAGTTCTATGATCATCATGCGTAAAATTTACACGCCTGTGCTTATGCTTTTTTAGGTATATATGATACATATAACTTTCACACACCTATGTACACACACATGGAATTTTGGCACTATAATTTATTTCACAGTTTGATATTCTTCTTTTACTGTTATATAACATAAATCTGAGAATGCTGTCTTTCTTTATATAGATGCATTATGTTGGCTTTGTTGACACAGAAGACATGAACGTTGTTTCCGGGAAAAGAAAATTTACAAGCTTAGTTGGTTACACAAGCAGCAAGCTGGCACAGGTGCTCTTAGAAGTCTTTATTGTTTGTTGGTTTGCATATTTTAGCTGGAACAAGCTTGTAAGAGCTACAAGCTTTCCTCCCTATCTGTGTCTGTGGAAAGGAATTAGGTCCCTTTGATCCGTAAACTGTTAGCTACTCTGTGTGGAATACAAGTGTCTCCGTCTTTATTTAGATCTTTTTAGTTACTTGGTCTTGTACATTGATCAAGTGCTTGATAATTGGGTGCTATAACTATGGCATCTGCTTGTCTTTTTTGGCATTCCTCTTTTCCTTTTATGGTTTCAACATCTGCTTTGATGTCTCTAATCGTTTGTAAAAGCTGGTCATCTATTATCCAAGGCTGGACACTTGCACATAGTGAAATGTCAATTAACTGCTGTGGTATGTATATAATTTCCAGAGCTGTAACACGACTACTCTAACCTAGTTGTATTTGGATTGCAGATTATGTTTAGTAGTGTCCTACATAAGCGTCTGCCTGCTGAATCTGGGATTAGTGTAGTATGCGTTTCACCTGGAATTGTCCAGACTAATGTTGTAAGTATCTCGATGCTTTCCTTCCCCCTCCCTTCTTTGTTACTTCGAAGAAGGATATGCCTTCAAGGTTTCTATATGAAAGTTTAATTAACAGTCTTGCTTGTTATTGGTTTTATGTACCTTGGAAGATTTTATATTCAAAGCTTCTCTACATATATAGTATATTGAGTTTTATGTATCATTTTGGGTTTCAATTAATTGCAGGCAAGGGATCTACCCAAGATTGTTCAGGCTGCTTATCATCTAGTACCTTATTTTATGTTTAGTGCTCAAGAAGGTGTGTCATTCTTGCTATTACATTTCATTTTACATTTTACCTTCTTACTTATAAGATACTGAAGACACCCCAGAAGAAAGGTTTGTAAATATAATCTTTGATGAGTAGTTAATATCATTTTGTATTTTACTGCAATTAGTAAAGCTAGAGTTGGGCCATAATTAAAGTCACATGATCTTGTTAGTTGGCCAAATAAAGTTTATAAAAGATAAGACAGAACAGAATAGAAAAGTCGGTTCTTCTCTTCATCTTCTTGTCATGATCCCGTTCCTATTCACTTTGTTAAACCCTAAGAACTTGCTTAAACTCACCTCGGGTTTTTAAACTAAAGAACAACAATAATGCCAAAAAAGCTCTTTGTCGATAGGAATGTCTAAGAAACTGAAACACATATATGTGCTACGAAGATGTGGCTTGTTCTTTTATGTGCAAGATACATATATGTTTCCTACTAAATTTGAAAATGTAAATAAATAAATAAAAACGAAACAAAGACTATTCTGAGTAGCCCTGGGATCATCCTAGACTTGTAAGTTTGGATGAAACCTCGTTTTTATGATAGATTATATCATGATCACTTATTACATTATGAATTTTTAACCTATCAGGTACTATTGACCTTGCTCCTAGGTATCTACTTAACGGATCCGAGTTTTACTGCCATGCAATAACTGAAGCTTTTGATGCTTCTTTGAAACTGAACAAAAAGAGGGGAAGGGAGGGAATGTGAAAATCATATTGTAATGATTTATTGTGTGCAGGTTCTAGGAGTGCTCTGTTTGCAGCGACTGATCCCCAGGTTCCCGAGTACTGTGAATTGTTGAAAACGGATGATTTTCCTGTTTGTGCCTTTATTTCTCAAGATTGCCGTCCAACGAATCCTTCAGAAGAATCGCATAATGTTGAAACTTCTCACGAGGTGTGGGAGAAGACATTTGAGATGATTGGCCTTCCTTCTGATGCGGTGGAGAGGCTTATAGAAGGGGAAGAAGTTGGAAGCAGATACGGGGCTCATGGGGAGTAGCCTTGTTGCATGATATGCTAGAAGTGCGTGCCAAATGCTCAGCCTAGATAATGTGTGGAAGGGTAGAATACAGAAGAAGGACTGGAGCGCCACAATCATCTGGAAGAAATCTGAAGAGATGGTGCTGCGTTGTACACCACTTTATTTGTTTAGATTTGTTTTTGACTATTGACGGGTGCGGAAACAGAACGATTAGGAAGGTCTGATGTTGGTATTTGGTTCACCCCCGCCCATGCCACTGGTTTAATTGTTTTCTTGCTGTAAACTAATGTTTTCAATTTCGTAGACAATGTAGAGAAATAATTGGAGACACAATTGTAGTCTTAAAGATGAGTAATGACTTAGAATATAGGTGCTCTTCAACACGCATTTGTGATTTATTGTGGACATACCCACACCCACGAATTTAGATTTAAATGAGATGGGTTGGATGTTATGGAACAACGCAAGATACAATAGTATGCCTGAATTTTTTTTCACCGTCAAAGTAAAGCATGAGTTACATTGGGAGAAAGATTCGGGTGAAAAAAAGTCACCGCCATCGTAATGTTTTTAACGGAATTGGATCCTCTCCGGATCCCCTTTATGGGGATCCTAGGGATCAAGGCCTTTGGGCCGTTCATCAAAAATCGTGCGGCTAAAATTAAATGATTTTTATATTTTTAAAAATAAAGCAGTTTCGTTTTGCGTAAAAAACATTTAATTGTAACCGCACGATTTTTGATGAACGGTCCACGGGACTTGATCCCTAGGATCCCCATAAAGGGGATCCGGAGAGGATCCAAGTCCGTTTTTAACCATTGATGCAAGGCCACGCGAAAAGTGTTATAAATAACTTTTTATTAGTGGTTTGAAAATGCTACAGTGACAGGTTTCTCTTCGTAGAGTTTAAACTTGTAAGTAGAAAGGAAAAGAGGATTTGAAAATACAAATTTGAAAGGAGAGGGAGTACATGGGAGAGTACACGTGTCGGAATGGGAGTGGTCAAAGTGAAGCTAAAGAAAGTACAAAAAAAGAGAGTAGTTGCGGATTTTTGGGGGAGAAATCTTTGTTATACTTCATACATACACTCAAGAGCGCCGACTCTCTTTGAATTCTCTCTGGTCTCCGTCCATATGATATAAATGGCTTGGCTCTGCTTTGCTTGTCAAGAACTCAGACTGAGAGTCACTCACCATATTCTCACATACGTTACTCTTCTCTCTTTGGGCCTGCATCTGAATCTGCCTGTGCCTTTGCCTGTGCCTGTGCCTGCAGGTAACTCTCTCTCTCATGGTTTCTTTTCTTCTTGCAACTTCCCATTCTTATACCATCATCCGCGACACACCATTAGTCCAAATCTTTTCTAATTTCCTTTATTTATTACATATAAATATGCAAATACATACGAATCTGGACCGAGGATCCGTGAATTATATATTTTCATCATTAAATATTGTTATTTAAAATTAAATACAAACATAAAAACTGATTGCACGATGAAGAACGAATGCAATTTACGGATTTTTACAATCCTTATCAAAAGAATGAAAGGATCCTGTTGGTATACGTACACAACGCATATCAGTTCATTGTTTTCTTTTTATCTTGGGCTTCTTTCTGTCCATGTGTGTGTTTAATTTATTTATGAATGCACCAGTGCATAGTATGAAAGCCATCGTGTCATGATTTGAAATTTTTAATGCCATCCACAGTCCGAGTCTCCATAGTTTAATATCTCAAGAGTCTTTTATCTTTTATCCTCTTAATTCATAAATTCGACAGCCAAAATTAAAAAAAATGTGTAAAAATGCATTTTGATTTGTGGGCAGATGAGACAAGCATTTAGAATTTGGAAGAACGAAAGAACAAACAATGAAACAACAAAAAAGAACGAAAGAACGAAAGAACAGAAATTAGGATGACTCTCCTAAAAGTAGTTATATAAATAAATATTACTTTTCTCCATGAAAATTGTGCATGGGGAATTGAGTCATGATCACTGTTCCAAAACCACGCGCCATGTCTGGAATTTCAGATATACTTGTGAGTTATTGTGACCAATGACCATACGTACGTATATACATATGCGAAATGAACAGTTTTGATACTCGTTTTTGAAACCAAAAAGAAGAAGATTATTTTTCGAATTCAATGCTCGTCCTCCTCCTCGAGATCTGCGCTTTAATGTCTTGTACTACAAGGCAAAGAAATAAGTTTGTGTGGTGGTGCTGCTTCTGCTCTCCTCTCTCAGAAATACGAGTCAGACGGATTGGATACAAGTGTACGTACTGTCTCCGTCTTAAATGCGTTTCAGACACGAAACCTACTCCTGCTCTTTCTGTTTCCATAATGTTAATAATGTTCATGAATAGCAAAGCTATTTTATGCTTATGTTTTGCTTTTCTTTTATTAATTTTATATAATTTATTCACTTTTATAAAGATATTGTAGCCTAGTAGGAGGGTTGAGACATATCGATGGGATCCACAGCGGTGAAGAAACAAACAACAACATCAGCAGCTTCATCAAATCCTCCTTCTTCTTCAGTTGTGTCGTCGGCTCCTCCAAGTCCAAGTAGTTTTATCAGCAGCAACAAGTCCACAATGAATCGGAAACCCACATGGCTCTTCTCCGTCCGTGACGGTAGGAATATTTTCACTTGAATCATTTCGCTTCTCCCTTCAACTTTTACTCGTGGACCGGCCCGCAACGCGCATGAAAAGAACGTCAGTTGGTCTTTCTGTTCAATAACACAATGTTGCATGAACAAATCTTCAGATGATGTTGTATTATTGAATTGAAATGCTTACAGACTCATTTTATTTCAGTCATTTTCTATATATCTTTTTATCCTTGTTTTGGTGCACGCATGATTGAATTGAACAATTTACGCATGATTGAATGGAAAACCCTAGGAGGTTTTTCGTGCTAGTGCACATGTGATGATGTGATGTGACTAGGTAACGTTATCTGTCCATCCATCTTCCTTTGTGTTTGAATCTCAAAACTCGACCTGATAGAGTCGTAGTGACTAGTCTAGTAGGCTAAAAGGGCCTTGGCTTGCAGCGGTATATAATTGATTTTGTTTGATATTTGCTCGAGGCAGGAAGTCAGTGACCTTTCTTTTTCCCCTTTTCTTTCGTATTTTTCGTACTCTATGTCTATGATACAAACTCGTGCTAGGATTAGAAATAGGATGCAAGAAAAGAGAGAAACTCCTTCCATCTGTTTGTTTCAATATTCTTTGTTGGTTTGTTTGTTTTTTTTTTTTAACAATAATTCTGCATGAATTGGTGCTAATATTTTATTTTAAGCTCATACGACATTGAATTTAATTATAAAGCCCCCATGATAACTTTGATTCTATGCAGAAGGGGGCTACACATATGAGTGTTTAGTTTGTATCAAGAGTAAAATCAAATTTGAAATAACGAGGGAGGGAATCTTATATCTTGATGGATGGAGAGTGACATTTATGTTCTCCCGGGTGGAAATTGGTCCTTTAGTCATTTGGTGGTCCTGCTGCTGTCCTTACTTTACCTCCTGTTGGCTGTTGTGAAATTCAAAATCTCATTTCGAATTAGGTGCTCTGCTCAGTCTCCATCTTTTGTTTCCCTATTAAACTCCAATTTTAGTTTTTTTATTTGCATGATTTATTTGTTTGTTCAGCATCTAATGTGAATTTTTTTTGCCTTGGAAATTGGCTGTCCATGCATCCTAGGCTAGCTATCTCATATATATGTTGAACAAATATGAGCGGAAGGGAAGGCTGCATTCTAATTCAATTAAAGTTAACGGAGCCTCGGTTGTTATTATGTCAGATATAGAAGAGAGGATGAAGATGCTGGCATCTCACACAGCTCAACAAGACACTGGAGACACCTTCGCTGAACGAGCCGACGCTTACTACAAACGCCGCCCTCTGCTGCTCTCTCTGCTTCAAGACTTGTACAATGCCTACGTCACTTTATCTGACCGTTACATTCATACAATCGCCAAAACCAATCATCGCAGTGGATACTCCTCCCAAACCTCAATCATTGATAATGACTACTACGACGACTGTCATGACCAACAAGATGCCGATGGTGATACATTAAGCCAGATGGATTCGGACGTGGGCAGTTCCCTCTGCTATCAGCCACAATTATCTCTTGCTGCTGCCCGGGATGATAACATGGTGTTGGATTTGGATGCAATTGTTGCGGAGGTTGTGATGAAGAATGTGGAATGCGATATCTTACTCGATGAGGCCAGCACCATGGGTAGGCGATACAATGAGTCATCAAGGAAGATGAAGTTGCAGAAGAGCTTGCTGGAGGTGCTGGAGTCCGAAAGGCTCATACTACTGAATGAGAATGCTAAGTTGGGGTACAAAGTGGGCGCATTGGTGGAAGAGAACAAAGCCATCGGGTCCGAGTCCATGTTCATGAGGAGGAAGGCTGGAGAGCTGGCTAGGTGTTTGCTGAAGGCGAGGGAGGATCAGAGGGTGTGCATGCTTAGCCGTAAAATCGAGGACCTGCAGGGCCAGATCTATGGGTTGGAGAAGAGGAACAAGGAGTACTACGAGCAACTTGTGAAGAGAGACCAATGGTCCTCTCAACTTGTACAAGAAGAGAGTAGGAGCATAAACAACAAAAGCAAGTTCAACGGGAATGAAGTGAATTTGGAGGTTTGCTTCCAAATAGGGAAGATCAATCGGAGGCTGAAGAGAAGTAATAGCAATGTGAAGGATTTTGGCACTGCGAGTAGGAAGAAGGGTTGGAGTTGGTGGGAAAAGGTCAAGAACATGGACTTGGTTCTGTGCGGACATAGTTCAAGCTCTACTTCAACTTAAGTGGTGTCTGTCTGTTTAATTACTGATTAAACTCAAGTTCATGGTTGTCAGTCTGTTTATATTTCGTTTATCGTCCTGTAGAGTCAACGCTGTCATGAACCTGTGGACTCCATGGTCATTCTGCCTTATGTTAGTTTCATGATCCAGTATAATTTGATGCTCAAATTGGCTGAAACCTACTATTTAAATCAGGCGTATCACAAAATTTGATTTTTGTCGTGGCTGCTGGCAAGGTGATTTCTAAACATGTTCCCCCGTTTTCTGCACAACCAGCGCAATTGTGATCCGATCAGTCACACAATGTAAATGTGGATGGACTGGATGGCCCGCCCGGTTTTGGCCCCATCGGCGAAGAAGATTTTACTCATGTGCTTTCAAAATCTCGAAAGTAAAAACAAAAGCAAAAGCAAAGGGAAGATGCAGCTAGGACCGATCGACAAGTTACTAGTACATACATCCAAGTGAAGCTTGAATATAGGAATATTCCAGGTATCAATGAAGATTTTTTAACAAAAATGATAGTATTATTCACATAGTTTTTTTTTTTTTTTTTGGAAAACCTCGGCGGCACGAGGGAAATATATTGACATATATTTTTTACCTTTCACACACTCTTGTTAATATTTAGCATTTGATTTTTTTTTAATTCATTTGATCTGATGACTAGATATTGAGAGGTATATGTGAGGAAAAAAAAATGGTGCGTGGTTTGCATTTCTAAACCTATGGTCAATTTTGAATGGGTAAATGCTAGGGTCAACTATTTAAATTAAATTTTATAAATCATATGACGTGGTCATTGATAATTAAATTATTACGTTGAGTGTCGGTTAATGTGCTTATATCATATTGGTGATATATCAGATGGTTTGTAAATTTTGTCTACCTGACATTACTCATTTTGAAATCATTTATCCAACTTAAGCCTACTTTTGTGTCATTTTCCTGATCGATAAGCTTCTCAATAATTTGTATAAGGCATTTATTGGGATTTCAAAACTCGGGTATCACTTTCTCTCTTTGCCAATATTTATTTGTTTCTCTATTTTACACGTTAAAAATCTGCAAAAAGATACCTCTTTGTACTAATAAATTGTCCAAATGCCTACAAAAACTTGTAAATCTTTCTTTAATGCGTTAACAAAAATATTCGGAAATGTTGGAAATGTTCAAAATTTGAATTTCCACAAAAGCTGTGATCTATAAGTCTTGATTTGGGATCGATTTTGTAAATTTCTAAAGTAAAAAAACTTAAGCCTACATTCTTATCAATTTTGACACACCCCGACCCGAAAGTGGGGCGTGCTGGTCGTCACGTGAGTGTGACGTAGCCAAGTGCACAGTGCGGAAGCAAGAATCATTAACGGAGTACCAACTAATTAAAACCAATCCACTAGCAACCTAAAAGAGATAGTGTGCTAGAGAGTTATTATAGTACTTATACAGAATCAGAGCGTACTAAGTCAAAGTGCAGTCAAGCATTAATAACTAAATTTGAATAACACCAACGGGTGTCCTACATAAGAATGAGTCTGTCAGAACTGCCGAATGGTCCTCGCTAGCCACCACAGGTACTCTAGCTATCTAGAACCTGGAGGGGCGAAAAACAAAATTGAGTGGGTCAGCAAAACAAATCTTTTCCAAAATCATTCTTTTCTCAAAAGTATAGCCCCTTACCGTAAAACTTGTATAGTTTCTCAGAATATAATACGTACATATATATCACAAACTTTCTCAGCATTAATCATTATCAAACGTATCTCATAATATGCCATGCAATGCATTTGAATAACCATTCTGAATCTCAAAACCATATAATGCGATGCATCTGGATAACCATATATCTACTAGGTATCAACTCAGCCCTCGGCTGTACATATAACTCATAACATCTCAATCTCATCACATATATACACTGCACATACATCAATATCCTTATGAGGTCATCATCACATCACTGTATCAATATAAAGAATGCTCTAGTGCTACAATCACGTGAAGACTGTGCGAAAGATTCGCGGGTCACCTACAAGTCAAACCCACTCAAAGGTGGTCTATACGACAAGACTGTGCACCTAACTTGGATCCAAGGCGAGCATGCAGTGCGGGAGGTGAACGACACGTGAAAGACTATGCCCCTAACTCTGGGCGTGATCACTAACAATATGTGCAAGTTTATGAGCTAACATATCACATCATATCTCATCATATATCGTATGTTCTTTCTCAACAATGCATGTACCTACCTGGTACTTACCTGGCGTCCTCGGCACCAACATATGCATGAAATGTATATATGAATACTCATGCATCAATATTAAGTTATATGCATGGCGATAAAAACGTACTTTTCATTTAAAAGCTGATTCTGGAAAAATCATGATATATATATATAGGTTATACGAAAAAATAGCTGCCCACTCACTGATAGGTCGTCGGGTCGTAGCCCCCATGTCTAGCTTGGCTACGCTCGTCCTCGGGATAAGTTTCACCTATATGAGAAATTACTAAAAATACGTTATTTAAGCACATCTACGCAAATACGGTAATAACTTCTCATACATAGCTCAATTTTGGCATACGAATATACCAACGCGACCTAAAATTTTTATAAAAAAAATTTCCCTGGGCCACGCGCCCTCACGTGCCGTGGGTGGCATGGGTCTACGCGCCTCCACGTGCGTCACCTTCTTCCTCGCGACGCTGGCGCCGGCCACTGGTCGCCGGAAACCTGCAACTCAGGTTTTCTCAGCCATTTCTCCACCATTTTCTCTCATTTTTCTTCCTACGTGCTCAAAATCAAATTAGGAACAAGCCTATACCTTTAAAAACCACGAAAATCGCTTGAAAACTCGTCGGGAAAAATCTCCAAAACCGGCCAAACTCGTTCCACGTGATCCCGATGTCAAAATGCTTCCAACGAACGTCCTCGAGCCTCCTGGGAACCTTCTAAAGCTCGTAGTGAGCTTGGTTTTGCCTAAAACACAACCCACAAAAACTTCATGAACAGTACTTAACTCGGAGCTCGAGTTTTCAACGTGAAATCGACATGGTTCTTACCTAAAAATGGTGTCACTGGACTCGCAAGGACCTCAGAATCACGATGGTGGTCTTTGTTCCTTCCATCTGTGAGATTTGGGAAGGTTTATGGGTGTGCCGTACGTATATGATAGAGAGAGAATGTTTCGAGAGAAGAGAGAGTGAGAGTGATGGACAGAGAGAGGGTGATGGGAGGTGAGGTGAATAAGTTTGTGTGGACCAAAATCATCCAACATGTAAGGATATAAAATATCCCATTGGTTCCAATTATTGAGGGCCTTGCATAATTGGTCCTCACACAAACACATACATATGTACACAACCCCGAAGGGGTAATTTCGTCAATTCACGTCTCAAAATAAAAATGCGTCGGGACGGGTTGTCACAAATTTCGTCGATTGATAAGATTCTCATTTATTTGTGTAGGGCATTTTGTGATTTTTCTAAACTCGGATATCATTTTTGTTCAAATGTTTCTTTATTTTTAATTTACACATTAACGATTCGTAAAATTTACTTATGTGTATTAATAAATTGTCCAAATGCTTCTAAAGAGCTAATAAAACTTTTTTTAATGCGTAAACCCAAAAAATTGTGAGCTATAAGTTGCGATTTGATATCGATTTTGCTAAATTTTGAAGTAACAAACCTAAGCGTACTTGTGTGTCATTTTTGTCGATCGATAAGCTTCTCGATAATTTCTATTGGGCATTTAGTAATTTTTCTAAACTCGAATATCACTTTCGCCCCAATGTTTATTTATTTTTATATGTTACACATCAAAAATTTAGATTTTTTTTTTTTTGTGTATTAATAACTTGTCCAACAATTTCTAAAGAGCTTATAAAACTTTCTTTAATGCGTAAACCCAAAAATTTGCAAACATTCAAAATTTGCATTTTTCACAAAAGTTGTGAGCTATAAGTCATGATTCGAGATCACTTTTGCTAGTTTCTAAATAAACGAAATTAAGCCATATTTTGTCGACTGATAAGCTTCTCAATAATTTTTGCACGGCATTTTATGTTTTTTCAAAACACAGATATAACTTTTGCTCTCCACCAAAGTTTATCTAGTTTTCTATTTCACACATTAAAAATTTGTAAAAAATATTGTGTATATCAATAACTTGTCCAATTGCTTCTAAGGAACTTATAAAACTTTCAACAATATGTAAACCAAAAAATTTGGAAATGTTCAAAATTTGAATTATTTAAAAAAGGAGGGGGAGGAGGGGGGGGGGGGGGGGGGGGGGGGGGGCCTATAAGCCACGATTTGATATCAATTTTCCTAAATTCTAAAGTAATGAACTTAAGTCTACTTTCGTCTCATTTTCGTCAATCAATAAGCTTCTCAATAATTTTTTAAACTCAGCTATCATTTTCACTCTTTGCCAATGTTTATTTATAATTCTATTCGACACATAAAAAAAACACTTATGTGTATCAATAAATTGTCCAACTGCTTCTGAAGAACATACAAAATTTTCTTTATTTCATAAACCAAAAAATTTGCAAATGTTCCAAATTTTTTTTTTCACAAAACCTGTGAGATATAAGTCACAAAATTGAGATCGATTTTGCTAATTTCTAAATTAACGAACTTAAGTCTCTTTTGTTCCATTTTCCTTGATCGATAAGCTTGTCAAGAATTTGTATAGGGCATTTAGTGACTTTTCAAAAGTTGGATATCACTTTCGCTCTCTACCAATGTCTAATTATTTTTCTATTTTACACATTAAAAATTAATGAAAATTACTTAGGTGTGTTAATAAATATGCGAATTGCTTATAAACTTTCTTGATGCATAAATCCAAAAATTTGCAAATGTTCAAAAATTTTTTTTTTTTTTTTCACAAAAACTATAAGCTACAAATTAAGATATGATATCAATTTTGTTAATTTCTAAGGTAATGAACTTAAGCCTGATATCGTGTCATATTTGTTGACCGTAAGCTCCTCAATAATTTGTGAAGAGCATTTAGTGGTCCTTAAAACTTGGCTATGATTTTCACTCTCCACCAATGTTTATTTATTTTTCTACTTGACACATAAAAAATACTTATGTGTATCAATAAATTGTCCAACTATTTCTAAAGAACTTAAAAAACTTTCTTTATTGCGCAAACCAAAAAATTTGCAAATGTTCCAAATTTGTAACTTTCACAAAAACTATGAGTAACTCACGATTTGAGATCGAAGTTTGCTAATTTATAAAGTAATGAACTTAAGCCTATTTTCGTGTCATTTTTGTCGATCGATATGCTTCTCAATAATTTGTGTCGAACATTTAGTGATTTTTCAAACTTAGCTATCACTTTCACTCTCTGCCAATGTTTATTTATATTTCTACTTGACACATAAATACTTCTATATATCAATAAATTGTCCAACTACTTCTAAAGAACTTACAAAACTTTCTTTAATGCATTAACCAAATAATTTGCAAATGTTCAAAATTTGAATTTTTCACAAAAACTATGAGCTATAAGTCACGATTTGAGATCGATTTGTGAAATTCCCAAGTAACAAACTGAAGCTTGCTTTCGTGTCATTTTCTTTGATCGATAAGTTTCTCAATAATTTGTGTAGGGCTTTTAGTGATTTTTCAAACTCGGCTAGCACTTTCAGTGACACACCCCGACCTGAGAGTAGGGCGTGTTGGCCTTGTGACAGCCCGTCCCGGGAATTTTGTACAGTTGATGTGAAGTTACAAAATTGCCTTTGAGCGTGTGGTGTATGTTTGTAAATTGAACTAAGATTTTGGTCCAATTATGTTTATTCCTAAGATTTTGGGACCAATTGGAAATAAGGAATTGTTGTTTGTGATTGGTTGGGTGGATGAGTTGTGGACCACTCATCTTATTCCTCTCTCTTTTCACTCCCATACCCTCTCTCTCTCTTCTCTCTTGAACGGACGAGACCCAAAACCCTTGCTAACATGATGGATCGAAGTGAAAAATGGTACCTTTGTGTTCGTGAAGACCTTACGAGTTCAACTATACCAATTTTAGGTAAGGAATCCTTCGATTTCACGTCGAACCAAGAACCATTGATTTTGTCATTGTTCATGCATTCGTGAAATATTGATTTTCAGAGAATTTGAAGCTTATAGGAAGCTTAGTGAGGTCCTTACGAAGCTCGGAGTGTCTCGTTTAGTGGTTTTGGACGTTGGGATCGCGAGTTTCAAGCTTGGTCGGTTTTTCTCGGATTTATCCGGCGAGATTCCATAATCTTTGGGACTTTTAGAAGGTAAGGTTTTGTTCTACAAGTTAAGAGCTTCAACTTGGTACTCGTTTCATGAAGTTTGGATGAAAAACGACTGAGATATGAAGGTTTTTCAATTTCCTAAGTTTCCGGCCATTCTGCGGTTACCAGAGGTTCGATGGAGACGGAAGAGGAATATTCCGTCAAGTTTGACAGAATATTCTAACGGCGTTAGGTTAGTTTTAACTGTTTTAGTTAGAAGTTGATGGAATATTCTTGGAATATACCTGACGGCGTTAATTGACGCCGTCAGTGTGCCTGTCACATGACCGCGCATGGGGGCGCGTAGGTCTGTGCCCCTGCCGGCGCGCAGAGGCCGGAAAAATTATTCTAAAAATATGTGCGTGTTCGTGACGATGTGTAGATCATGTTGGTATATTCAAATACCAAAATTGAGCAATGTATGAGAAGTTATTTCCAAGGTTTCGATTATGTGCTTAAAAATAACGTTATTTCAGTTACTTCTCATATATGTGAAACCTATTCTGAGGACGAGCGTAGCCAGGCTAGACTTGGGGGCTACCATCTGGGTACTTATCTGTGAGTGGGCAGTTGTTTTCCGTATATACCTATATACCGTTATTTTTCCCTGAAAATGAACTTAAATGATTATACGTTTTGAAATGCCATGCGAAGTATCTATTTATTTTAATTATGCATTAGTGATTGCATATAATTATGATGGTGATGCGGACGCACAGTTAAGTGTCAGGTAAGTTTATATAATGGTTATAATGAAAATGAGAATGAATGATGTGATGTGATGTGATGGAGCTCATACACCTACACCTTGATAATAGTGCTCCCGCCTAGAGTTAGGGGCATAGTCTTTCACTTGATGTTCACCTCCCGCACTGCATGCTCGCCTTAGATCCAATTTAGGTGCACAATCTTGTCGTATAGACCACTATAAGTAGGTTTGACTCATAGGTGACTCGCGAATTATTCGCACAGTCTTCACGTGATTGTAGCACTAGAGCATATTTATTCTATATATAGTGATGTTGTGCAGACCACTAGAGGTGGTATTAATGTGTGTACATGATATATACATGATATGATGAGAATGATTATGAGCTATATATGCAGCCAAGGGCTGAATTGATTATTGAGAATGATTATGAGTTATATATGCAGCTGAGGGCTGAATTGACTATTGAGAATGATTATGAGCTATATATATAGCTGATGGCTGAGTTGATTACCTGACATTTAACCACATCCACAGGGTTATGATTTTTGCGTTCAATTGTGATACTTTGGCATGGCATACATACATATTTCCAGCATGATTTCGAGATTTATATATATGAGTATATACTTTATTTCTGGGAAATTATACAGGTTTTACGGATAGGGGTTATAACTTTTGAGAAAAGAATGATTTTGAAAAGATTTGTTTTGCTGACCCCTCAACTTTGTTTTTCGCCCCTCCAGGTTTTAGGTAGTGTTCGTTGGTGGCATACGAGGATCTCATCGGACGTTCTGACAGAATTCACTGTTGTAGGACCACCCTTAGGTGTTATTTGAAATTAGTACTTCCTGCTTGGCTGCACGTAAACCATTTATGCTCTGGTTGTGTAATCACTCTTAATTCTCGCTCTAGCACACTATCTTAATTAGGTTTGCTAGTGGCTTGGTTTTAATTGGTTCGTACTTCTCCTTATTAATCTTGCTTCCGCATTGTGCACATGGTTACGTCACGCTCACGTGACGGCCAGCACACCCTACTCTCGGGTCGGGATGTGTCATTCAGTCTCCACCACTATTTATTTATATTTCTTTTCACTCATAAAAAAATACTTTTGTGTATCAATAAATTGTCTAACTACTTCTAAAGAACTTACAAAACCTTCTTTAATGCGTCAACCAAAAAATTTGCAAATGTTCAAAATTTGAATTTAAAAATAAATAAAAAAACTATGAGCTTAAGTCACAATTTGAGATTGATTTTGCTAATTCCTAAGTAATGAATTTAAGCCTACATTCGTGTCATTTTCGTCGATCGATAAGCATCTCAATAATTTGTGTAGGGCTTTTATTGATTTTTCAAACTCGACAATCCTTTCAGCCTCGGTTGGTGAGTGAGGGACGTTCAATTTTTTTTCTAAAATATAGGGGTATTCGTGGTGTTGAGTAGGTCACATTGGCATATTTAAACACCCTAATTGAGCAACATATGAAAAGTTATTTCTAGGTTTTGTATATATGCTATCGAATTAACGTTAAATTAGTTATTTCGGATATAGGTGAGACGTACCCTGAGGATGAGCGTGGATTGGCGAGGCTAGGGGTTATGATCCTGTTACTTGTCAGTGAGTGAGCTTATATATATATATATATATATGCTTATTGACTCCCATAAATCATTTTTAAATGAACTTATGTTTTAAATGCCATGTCATGAATGCATTACATTTTTACATTTTTAGTATTGAATTAGTATAGTTATGCATTGTATTAAATGACGCTGGGGAGGCTCAGGTAAGCTTCAAGTGAGTACACTATGATGGTATTGGTTGCATTGTATATTGTTATGCATTTAGAGCTTATTATCATGCACCCCGGTGTTAGTGCTCTCACCCGAGGCCAGGGCATAGCCTTCACGTGATTGTTCACCTCCTGCACTGCACGCTTACCTTGAATCCAAGTCTGGTGCTAGCCTGTCATACAAACCACATTAGGTGGTTCCAACTCATACGTGACCCACGATTCATCACACAGCTTTCACGTGATTGTAGCACTTGAGCGTACTTACTTACACCCAGCCTGTCGTACAGACCACAATAGGTGGTTTCGACTCGTGTGCAGGCATATGTTGATGAGCTATAGGTTCAGCCGTACAGGTCGTATTAGGTGACTCCAGCTATCATATTATTTTACATTGATTCATGTCACCTGGCTTACACATTTTATTGTTGAACATCTTGATATGGCAAACCTCTGTTTTCACTGCTTCTAAGCATTGTTTTTATATTCGTACATATTATTATTATTATTTTTTGGGAAACTATACGAGTTTTATAGTGTGGGGTTAGTATGTTAAAAAAGATAACTATGTTTTCAAAAGCTTTGTTTTTGCCCACTCACGTTTTCTGTTTTGCGCCACTCTAGGTCCTAGCTAGTTGTTCGTGTCTGTGGCTCACGAGGACACTCTGGTGGATCTGACAATCTTCCAAATAAATGTAGGAATCTCCTTCCTATTCTGTATAATTAATACTTAATCTGCTAGACTGCACTTTTGTTACCTATGCTTTAAGCCATTTGTATCTTGGCTTGGTCACTTCTACACACTTATATATTTATCTCTAGTGTAAATTAGTTTAGTTTCGGTTTTTATTTATCCACATTTTCATACTAATATCATTTATGTTGCTCACGTGGCTATATTACCCTCATGTAACAGCCAACATGCCTCGACTTCGGTCGGGGTGTGTCATTAATAAATTGTCCAAATGCTTCTAAAGAACTTACAAAACTTTCTTTATTGCACATACCAAAAAAATTGGAAATATTCAAATTTTGTATTTTTCACAATGAGTCACAATTTGAGATCAATTTTACTAATTTTTAAAGTAACGAACTTAAGCCTATTTTCGTGTCATTGTTGTCGATCAATAAGCTTCTCAATAATTTGTGTAGGGCAGCTAGTGATTTTTTAAACTCAACTATCAATTTCACTCACCCCCAATGTTTATTTATATATCTACTTGACACATAGAAAATCCATAAAAAAAAACTTCGGTGTATCAATAAATTGTCCAACTACTTCTAAAGAACTTACAAAACTTTTTTTAATGCAAGCACCAAAAAATTTGCAAATGTTCAAAATTTTAAATTTTCACAAAAACTGTGAGCTATAAGTCACGATCTGAGATCAATTTTGCTAATTTCTAAAGTAACGAACTTAAGCCTACTTTCGTGTCATTTTCTTCGATTGTTAAGTTTCTCAATAATTTGTGTAGGGCTTTTAGTGATTTTTCAAACTCGGCTATAACTTTCACTCTCCCCAATGTTTATTTATATTTCTACTTGACACATAAAAATCCATAAAAAAATACTTCGGTGTATCAATAAATTGTCCAACTACTTCTAAAGAACTTACAAAACTTTCTTTAATGTGAAAACCAAAAAATTTGCAAATGTTCAAAATTTGATTTTTTCACAAAAACTGTGGGCAAGTCACGATCTGAGATCGATTTTGCTAATTTCTAAAGTAACGAACTTCAGCCTTCTTTCGTGTCATTTTCTTCGATCGTTAATTTTCTCAATAATTTGTGTACGGCTTTTAGTGATTTTTCAAACTTGGCTATAACTTTCACTCTCCGCCAATATTTATGTATATTTATATTTGACTCATAAAAATACTTCTGTGCATCAATAAATTATCCAAGTACTTCTAAAGAATTTACAAAACTTTCTATAATGCGTAAAATATTTACAAATGTTAAAATTTGAATTTTTCACAAAAACTGTGAGCTATAAGTAATGAATTTAAGCCTACATTTGTGTCATTTTCGTTGACTGATAAACTTCTCAATAATTTGTGTAGGACTTTTAGTGACATTTCAAACTCGACTATCCCCTCGCTTTCCGCTAATATTTATTTATATTTCTACTTGACACATAAAAATTCATAAAAAATACTTGTGTGTATCAATAAATTGTCCAACTACTTCTAAAGAATTTACAAAACTTTCTTTAACGTGTAAACCAAAATATTTGCCAATGTTCAAAAATTTGAATTTTTCACAAAAACTGTGAGCCGCGATTTGAGATCGTTTTTACTAATTTCTAAGTAACGAATTTAAGCCTACATTTGTGTCATTTTCGTCGACTGACAAGCTTTTCAATAATTTGTGTAGAGCTTTTAGTGATTTTTCAAACTTGGCTATAACTTTCACTCTCCGCCAATGTTTATTTATATTTCTACTTGACACATAAAATCCATAAAAAATACTTCTGTGTATCAATAAATTATCCAACTACTTCTAAAGAATTTACAAAACTTTCTATAATGCATAAACCAAAATATTTACAAATGTTCAAAATTTGAATTTTTCACAAAAACTATGAGCTATAAGTCATGAACTGAGATTGATTTTGCTAATTTCTAAAGTAACGAACTTAAGCCTACATTTGTGTCATTTTCTTCGATCAATAAGTTTCTCAATAATTTGTGTAGGGCTTTTAGTGATTTTTCAACACGGCTATCACTTTCACTCTCCGCCAATGTTTACTTATATTTCTATTTCACTCATAAAAAATTCATAAAAAAATACTTCTATGTATCAATAAATTATCCATGTCACATCCCGGCCCAGGCGCAGCCACCTCCCGAGCCCGCTCCACCACCGTAGCACGATATTGTCCGTTTTGGGCCCCGACCACGCCCTCACGGTTTTGTTTCTGGGAACTCACGAGCAACTTCCCAGTGGTTCACGGTTTTGTTTCTGGGAACTCACGAGCAACTTCCCAGTGGGTCACCCATCATGAGAGTGCTCTAGCCCCCTTCTCGCTTAACTTCGGAGTTCCTACGGAACCCGAAGCCAGTGAGCTCCCAAAAGGCCTTGTGCTAGGTAGGGATGAGAATATACATTTAAGGATCACTCTCCTAGGTGATGTGGGATGTCACAATCCAACTACTTCTAAAGAACTTACAAAACTTTTTTTAATGCATAAACCAAAAAATTTGCAAATGTTCAAAAATTTGAATTTGTCATAAAAACTGTGAGCTATAAGTCACGATTTGAGATTGATTTTTCTAATTCTAAGTAATGAATTTAAGCCTACATTCGTATCACTTTCGTCGATTGATAATGACACACCCCGACTGGAATCGAGGCATGCTAATCGACACCCGAATGTGACGTAGCCAAAAGGAGAGTGGTGTAAAAAGAATATGGATAAATTTAAACTGAAGCTAGAATTTATTTAAGCTAATAAAGAGAGTGCGCAGTAGTGGGAAGAACCTATAAAACATAAGTAGTCGGTGCATAGATGATAGTACGACATAAGTAGAGCTGTTGAATCTAGTTAAGATACTTATTACACAACTGGAAATAAGCTCCTACATTTATTTGGGTAGATGTCAGAATTACCAGAGATTCCTTGTGAGCCACATAGGATTCGGCTAACTAAGTCTTGAAGGGACGAAAAACAGAAGGTGTGGGTGGGTAAAAACAAAGGTTTATGAAACACATTTATTTTCTGAACATACTAACCCCTTGCTGTAAAATATGTATAGTTTCCAGAAAATTATACTACGTATAAGTATGAAACCAAATGTAATCCATCAATAATTCCAGAAACACAACAAATCATAATATCTCAACCGTGGCATAAGAAAATCAAGTGCTCATCAATCTATACTAACACACGAGCTCATGCACAAAAATTCTAACATGAATAGAATTGGGTGTAATCATAATATACGCTCTAGTACTACAATCACGTGAAGACTGGTGCTAGATGCATCATATACGAGTCCTAGTTACCTATTGCAACATAGGATAAGACTGGCACCTACAATGGATCCAAAGTGAGCATGCAGTGCGATGTGAAGATACACGTGAAACATGCATGATGAGCAGGTAAAATGTATATGAACATGCCATGACAATTTATAAATCTCAACGATATAATAGCACTTTTAAAATGAAATAAAACATGGCATGATAAGCATAATATTAATCCAAAAGCTTTTGTGAAAACCATAAAACTTTATATAATATATATATAAACAAATGCCCACTCATTGATATGTAGTCGGATTGTAGCCTCCTAACTTTGCTAGACCTTGTACCTCCTCAAGATAGTTCTTTCCTATATGTGAAACAACTATAGTAATTAATTAATTAAAACATACACGAAAAGGCTAGGAAAATTCCCCATAGTTTGCTCAAATGAAGGGTTTAAATATACGAAACATTCTACGCAATGTCACGAACCCGCACACGTCGACCACGTGCCATTATGAAGCGGCACACACCTTCATGCGCCGCCAGCTTGCAGCCATGCACTGACAAATTCCAAGGGAATATTCTATTAGACTGACAGAATATTCTGTTAACTCTAACGAACATACCTAACGGTGTGAGAATATTCCATTAACTCTAACAGAATATTCTCCTTCTTCCCCAGCTCTCCGATCACCGTTACTTGGTTCGCCAAAATTTGGAAATTTTTTACCAGATTTTTGTAAAAACTTTAAAACTCTAGAACTTTATGATTTCTCAACCATTTTTGACATACTATATATGGAAATGATACTTGGGAAGAGAAGAACAAGTTTTTACCATTTGAAAGTCCAAAAAATGGACGAAAATGGCTCAAACCTATTGGCCCTAATTCAAATGTAAGCAGCATGTCTACACGTTGGCTTCACTCCAAACTCAAGCTAGGGACCTCGGGGAATCATGTAGTTGCTTTTAAGCCATCCAAAACCTTGTCACTTGAACGGAAAGTCACCGAAAAACCATGATCCAAGTCGAAGCTCTAAATTGGGAACTCAAAATTCGTTCATTTCGAATCAGCTAGTACGAATAGACTCGTGGGGACGAGAGGAATACGATGATGGTGGTTTAGAGTTCGATCTGTGAGGTTTGATGAAGATCATTGTTGTTGCAGAGAGAAGAGAGACACGGCGTGATAGAGATAAGGAGAAGAAGAGAAAGAGGGAGAGTTTCTGATTGGACAAGAGAAAGAGAGGGAGTGTCTGATTGGTGAGAAAATAAGGAGAAAGATTGTTTGCTTGGTGTGGTAAGTGAGGGACCGGTTTTAAAGTGGAAAAATGTCCAAATTTTGTACTATTTAAAAGTACACAAAAATCTAGCTCACCCTATCAAAAATAGTGTTCCCAACACTAAATAACTAGCACACATGTATACAATTTTACTCGTAGTTAACGTATTTTAACAATGCGTAACTTCTTTGTTACAAATTCGATTTGGGTCTAACTCGCGCTCGCGCGTTCGGAATAACAAGTGCTGTTTAATTACAATAATAGAAAAATAATTTAAAAGCTGAACAACAATGTCCACATCAGATTTCACTTTGCCAATAATGGCATAATCGTCATTTTACACAATGGGAAAGGAAATTACATGAAAAATTAGGGACGGGTTGTCACAGATAAGCTTCTCAATAATTTTTGTAGGGCATTTAGTGATTTTTCAAACTCGATTATCCCTACAATCTTCGCCAATGTTTATTTATATTTCTACTTGGCACATAAAAATCCATAAATTATCCAACTGCTTCTAAAGAACTTATAAAACTTTCTTTAATGCGTAAACCAAAAAAATTGCAAATGTTCAAAATTTGATTTTTCACAAAAATTGTGAGCTATAAGTCACGATTTAGGATTGATTTTGTTAATTTCTAAAGTAACGAACTTAAGCCTGCCTTCTTACCGTTTTTGTCTATCGCTAAGCTTCTCAAGAATTTGTGTGGGTCATTTAGCTTCTCAATAATATGTGTGGAGCTTTTGGTGATCTTTAAAACATGGCTATGATTTTTACTCTCTGCTAATTTTTATTTAACACAAAAAAATTCATAAAAAATACTTATGTGTATCAATAAATTGTCCAACTGCTTCTAAAGAGCTTACAAAATTTTCTTTATTGCGCATACCAAAAAATTTGGAAATATTCAAATTTTTTAATTTTCACAAAAACTGTGAGCTATATATAAATCATGATTTAAGATTGATTTTGCTAATTTCTAAGTAATGAATTTAAGCCTACATTCGTGTCACTTTAGTCGACCGATAGGCTTCTCAATCATTTGTGTAGTTTTTTTTAGTGATTTTCAAACTCGACTATCCCCTCACTTTTTGCCAATGTTTATTTATATTTCTACTTGACACATAAAAATCTATAAATAAAAAAAATACTTGTGTGTATCAATAAATTGTCCAACTACTTCGAAAGAATTTTCAAAACTTTCTTTAATGCGTAAACCAAAATATTTGCAAATGTTCAAAATTTGAATTTTTCATAAAAACTATGAGTTCATGATTTGAGGTCAATTTTAATAATTTCTAAGTAATGAATTTAAGCCTATATTTGTGTCATTTTCATCGACCAATAAGCTTCTCAATAATTTATGTAAGGCTTTTGGTGATTTTTCAAACTCGACTATCCCCTCACTCTCCCCAATGTTTATTTATATTTCTACTTGACACATAAAATCCATAAAAGATACTTTTATGTATCAATAAATTGTCCAACTGCTTCTAACGAACTTATAAAACTTTCTTTAATGAGTAACCCAAAAAATTTGCAAATGTTCAAAATTTAATTTTTCACAAAAATTGTGAGCTATAAGTCACGATTTGGGATCTATTTTGCTAATTTCTAAACTAATGAACTTAAGCCTACTTTCATGCCGTTTTTGTCTATCAATAAGCTCCTCAAGAATTTGTGTAGGGCATTTAGTAATTTTACAAACTTGGCTATCACTTCTACTCTCCGCCAATGCTTATTTATATTTCTTCTTGATGCATAAAAAATACTTATGTGTATCAATAAATTGTCCAACTAGTTCTAAACAACTGACAAAACTTTTTTTAATGCGAAAACCAAAAAATTTGCAAATGTTCAAAATTTGAATTTTTCACAAAAGGTGTGAGCTAGTCACGATTTGAGATTGATTTTGCTAATTTCTAAAGTAACGAACTTCAGCCTACTTTCGTGTCATTTTCTTCAATCAATAAGTTTCTCAATAATTTGTGTAAGGCTTTTAGTGATTTTTCAAATTCGGCTATCACTTTCACTCAACGCCAGTGTTTATTTATATTTCTATTTGACTCATAATGTAACATCCCACATCGACCAATGAAGAGGGGGTTGATGTGCCTTATATGTACATGCCCACCTCCATATAGCACGAGACTTTTTGGGGACTCACTGGTTTCGGATTTCGTCGGAACTCTGAAGTCAAGCAAGTTCGGACGAGAGCAATCTCAGCATGGGTGACCCACTGGGAAGTTCTCGCGTGAGTTCCCAGAAACAAAACCATGAGGGCGTGGCAGGGCCCAAAATGGACAATATCGTGATACGGCGGAGTCGATCTGGGATGTGACACATAAAAAATCCATAAAAATACTTATGTGTATCAATAAATTGTCCAACTACTTCTAAAGAACTTACAAAACTTTCTTTAAGGCATAAACCAAAAAATTTGCAAATGTTCAAAATTTGAATTTTTCATAAAAACTGTTACCTATAAGTCACGATTTGAGATCGATTTTGCTAATTTCTAAGTAATAAATTTAAGCCTACATTCGTGTCATTTTTGTCTATCAATAAGCTTCTCAATAAATTGTGTAGGGCTTTTAGTGATTTTTCAAACTCGACTATCCCCTCACTCTCTGCCAATGTTTATTTATATTTCTACTTGACACATAAAAATCCATAAAAAAATACTTGTGTGTATCAATAAATTGTCCAACTACTTCTAAAGAACTTATAAAACATCCTCTAATGCGTAAACCAAAAAGTTTCTAAATGTTCAAAATTTTATTTTTCACAAAAACTGTGAGCTATAAGTCACGATTTGAGATCGATTTTGCTAATTTATAAAGTAATGAACTTAAGCCTACTTTTGTGCTGCTTTGGTCTATCGATCAGCTTCTCAAGAATTTGTGTAGGGCATTTAGCTTCTCAATAATATGTGAAGAGCATTTAGTGATCATTAAAACTTGGCTATGATTTTTACTCTTTGCTAATATTTATTTTTATTTTTATTTGACATATAAAAAATACTTATGTGTATCAATAAATTGTCTAACTACCTCTAAAGAACTTACGAAACTTTCATTATTGTGCAAACCAAAAAATTTGGAAATCTTCAAAATTGTATTTTTCACAAAAATTGTGGGCTATAAGTCATGATTTGGGATCGATTTTGCTAATTTCTAAAATAACGAACTTAAGCCTACTTTTGTGTCATTTTCGTCTATCGATAAGCTTCTCAATAATTTATATAGGGCATTTATTGACTTGTCAAAACTCAGTTATCACTTTCGCTCTCTACCAATGTCTATTTATTTTTATTTTTACACATTAAAAATTCGTGAAAATTACATAGGTATATTAATAAATATTATAATTACTTCTAAAGAGCTTATAAACTTTCTTTAATGCATAAAACCAAAAATTTGCAAATGTTCAAAATTTGAATTTTTCACAAAAACTGTGAGCTATGAGTCAAGATTTGAGATCAATTTTGCTAATTTCTAAAATAACGAACTTAAGCCTACTTTTGTGTCATTTTTGACACACCCCAACCCGAAAGTGGGGCATGCTGGCCGTCACGTGAGCATGATGTAAGCCATGTGCACAGTGCGGAAGCAAGATTCATAAGAAGAATACGAACGAATTAAAACCAGGCCACTAGCAACCTAAGAAGATAGTACGCTAGAGTGCGAAGTTATAATGATTATACAAATTCAGAGCATACTAAGTCAATGCAGTCAAGCATGAAATAATAGATTCAAATAACCCCAAAGGGTGCCCTACATAATTAGAAGTCTGTCAGAACTGCTGAACGATCCTCGTTAGCCACCAACGATACTCTAGCTACCTAGAACCTGGAGCGGGCAAAAAAAACAAAGTTGAGTAGGTCAGCAAAATAAATCTTTTCAAAATAAATCTTTTCTCAAAAGTATAACCCCTCGCCGTAAAATATGTATAATTTCCCAGAAATAAAGTATATATATATATATGTAAATCTCGAAATCATGCTAGAAATATAAATGTATGCCATGCCAAAGTATTACAACTGAAATCTAAATCATAACTCTGTGGATGTGATTAAATGTCAGGTATTCATCTCGGCCATCGGCCATATATATATATATATATATATATATATATATATATATATATATATATATATATATTTCATAATCAATCTCAATAATCAACTCAGCCCTCGGCTATATCATAGCTCATAATCAAATCATCATATCATGTATATCAATCCTGCACACAATCACTACCACTTCTAGTGGTCTACACATCATCTCTGAATATAGAATAATTATGCTTTAGTGCTACAATCACGTGAAGACTGTGCGAAGGATTCGCGGGTCACCTACGAGTCGAACCCACTTATAGTGGTCTATACGACAGGACTGTGCACCTAACTTGGATCCAAGGTGAGCATGCGGTGCGAGAGGTGAACATCACGTGAAAGACTATGCCCCTAATCACATCTCATCATATCACATCACATCGTTTCATTCTCATTGTCATTATAACCATTATATAAACTTACCTGACACTTACCTTTGCGTCCACAGCACCATCATAAATACATACAATCACTAATGCATCATTTAAAATAAATAGATACTTTGCATGGCATTTAAAAACGTATAATCATTTAAGTTCATTTTGTCACATCCCGGCCCGGGCCCGCTCCACCACCGTAGCACGATATTGTCCGCTTTGGGCCCCAACCACGCCCTTACGGTTTTGTTTCTGGGAACTCATGAGCAACTTCCCAGTGGGTCACCCATCATGGAAGTGCTCTAGCCCCTTTCTCGCTTAACTTCGGAGTACTTACAGAACCCGAAGCTAGTGAGCTCCCAAAAGGCCTCGTGCTAGGTAGGGATGAGAATATACATATAAGGATCACTCCCCTGGGTGATGTGGGATCTTACAATTTGTGACATCCCAAATAACCCAGGGGAGTGATCCTTAAATGTATATTCTCATCCCTACCTAGCACAAGGCCTTTTGGGAGCTCACTGGCTTTGGGTTCCATCGGAACTCCGAAGTTAAGCGAGAAGGGGGCTAGAGCACTCCCAGGATGGGTGACCCACTGGGAAGTTGCTCGTGAGTTCCCAGAAACAAAACCATGAGGGCGTGGTCGGGGCCTAAAACGGACAATATCGTGCTATGGCGGAGGTCGGGCCTGGGCGGGTGGGGATGTGACATATTTTCTGGGAAAAATAGTAGTATATAGGTATATACGGAAAAATAACTGCCTACTCACTGATAAGTAGCCGGGTCGTAGCCCCCACGCCTAGCTTGGCTATGATCGTCCTCAGGATACGTCTCACCTATATGAGAATTTACTGAAATAACGTTATTTAAGCACATATATGTAACTACGGAAATAACTTCTCATACATAGCTCAATTTTGGTATTTGAATATACCAACGTGACCTACTCGACGTCACAAACCCGTACAAAATTTTTAAAATAGTTTTTTGACCCCGCACGCGCCGTCCAAGGCACGCCCAGACGCGCCTGCCACGCGCGGCACATGCCTGGCACGTGTAACAGAATGGAAAACGGCGTTGGGAATATTCCTCGAAATATTCCGTTAACTTCTAACGGTAAACATTAAATTTAACTGACGACGACAGAATATTCCGTCAGATGTGGTATTGAATTGTGTGCAGGATATATGATATGATTGAGTTGATTATGAGCTATATGAGATGATGAGATGGATATGAGCTATATACAGCCAAGGGCTAAGTTGATTATCTGGCACTTAATCACATCCACAGAGTTATGATTTGGGCTTGCATTTGAGATACTTTGGCATGGCATACATAATATTTCCTAGCATGGTTTTGAGATATATATGAGTATATACTTTATTTCTGGAAAATTATACAGGTTTTACGAAGATGGGTTATAACGTTTGAGAAATGAAATGATTTTGAAAAGCTTTGTTTTTGCCCACTCACGCTTTTTGTTTTGCGCCCTTCCAGGTTTAGCTGATGAGGTTCGTATCAACGAGAATTCTTGGCAAATCTCCGTTTTGGCGGCTACCTCTGAGGGTATAATTCTTGCCGCTCTATTGTACTTTACTTATGCTCTGAAATCATGTGTGAGATGGGTTCGCTCCCGCTTTCTAGCACACTCTTGGTGTTTAGGCACTTTTAGGTTTAAATTTATTCATATTTTCCTCATCACTTCACTTATGGCTTCGTCACCTTCCAGGTGTCGGCCAGCACAGCTCGACTTCAGAGTCCTAGTGGACATTCCCTGTCGGGGTGTGTCAATTTTCGTTGATCAATAAGCTTCTCAATAATTTGTGTAGGGAGTTTAGTGATTTTTCAAATTCGGCTATCACTTTGACTCTCCGCCAATCTTTCTTTATATTTCTACTTTACACATAAAAAATACTTATGTATATCAATAAATTGTCTAACTGCTTCTAAAGAACTTATAAAACTTTCTTTAAAGTGTAAACCATAAAATTTGCAAATGTTCAAAATTTGTAACTTTCACAAAAACTATGAGCAATAAGTCACGATTTGAGATCGATTTTACTAATTTCTAAAGTAACAAACCTAAGCCCACTTTCATGTCATTTTTCTTCGATCGATAACCTTCTCAATAATTTGGGTAGGCTTTTAGTGATTTTTCTAACTCGACTAACCCCTTCACTCTCCACCAATATTTATTATATTTATACTTGACACATAAAAAATCCATAAAAAAAAAAACTCGTGTGTATCAACAAATTGTCCAACTACTTCTAAAGAGCTTATATATAAAAAAATTAATGTGTAAACCAAAAAATTTATAAATGTTCAAAATTTGAATTTTTCACAAAAACGGTGACCTATAAGTCACAATTTGAGATCAATTTTGCTAATTACTAAAGTAACAAACTTCAACCTACTTTCCTATCATTTTCGTCGATCTATAAGCTTCTCAATAATTTGCATAGCGTATTTAGTGATTTTTCAAATTCGGCTATCACTTTCACTCTCTGTCAAGGTTTATTTATATTTCTACTTGACACATAAATATCCATAAAAAAAATACTTTTGTGTATCAATAAATTGTCCAATTGCTTCTAAAGAACTTATACAACTTTATTTAGTGTGTAAACCAGAAAATTCGTAAATGTTCAAAATTTCAGTTTTTCACAAAAACTGTGAGCTATAAGTCACGATGTGAGATCTATTTTACTAATTTCTAAATTAACGAACTTAAGCCTTCGTTCGTGTCATTTTCATTGATCAATAAGCATCTCAAACTTTTGTAGCACTTTTAATGATTTTTCAAACTAGGCAATCACTTTTACTCTCCACCAATATTTATCTATGTTTCTTTTTTACACATAAAAATCCAAATAAATTACTTATTTGCATCAATAAATTGTCCAACTTCTTCTTAAGAGCTCATTAAAACTTTTTTTAATAAGTACGCTAAAAAATTTGCAAATGTTCAAAATTTGAATTTTTCACAAAAACTGTGAGCTATAAGTCACGATTTGAGATCGATTTTGCTAACTTCTAAAGTAACGAACTTGAGCCTAATTTTATGTCATTTCGTCGATTGATAAGCTTTTCAATAATTTTTGTAGGGCATTTAGTGATTTTTTAAACTCGCTTATCACTTTGACTTTCCGCCAATGTTTATTTATATTTCTACTTGACACAAAAAATATTTACGTGTATCTCTAAATTGTCCAACTGCTTCTAAAGAATTTATAAAATGCTCTTTAATGCGTAAACTAAACAAATTATTGATGTTCAAAATTTGAGTTTTTCACAAAAAAAATGTGAGCTATCATGATTTGAGATCAATTGTGCTAACTTCTTAAGAAACGAACTTAAGCCTACTTTTGTGTAATTTTCTTCGATCGATAAGCTTCTCAATAATTTGTATAGGGCTTTTAGTGATTTTCAAACTCGGCTATCATTTTCAGTCTCTACCACTGCTTATTTATATTTCTTTTCACCAATAAAAAATACTTATGGTATCAACAAATTGTCCAACAACTTCTAAAGAGCATACAAAATTTTCTTTAATGCGTGAACCAAAAGTTTGCGAATGTTCAAAATTTGATTTTTTTCACCAAAACTGTGACCTATAAGTCACAACTTGAGATCGATTTTGCTAATTTCTAAAGTAACAAACTTCAGCCTACTTTCATGTCATTTTCGTCGATCTATAAGCTTCTCAATAATTTGCATAGGGCATTTAGTGTTTTTTCAAATTCGGCTATCACTTTCATTCTCTGTCAAGGTTTATTTATATTTCTAGTTGACACATAAAAATTCATAAAAAAATACTTTTGTGTATCAATAAATTGTCCAACTGCTTCTAAAGAACTTAATAAAACTTTATTTAATGTGTAAACCAAAAAATTCGTAAATGTTCAAAATTTCAGTTTTTTCACAAAAATTGTGAGCTAAGTCACGATTTGAGATCTATTTTACTAATTTCTAAAGTAACAAACTTAAGCCTATATTCATGTCATTTTCATTGATCGATAAGCTTCTCAAACTTTTGTACCGCTTTTAGTGATTTTTCTAACTCGGCAATCACTTTTACTCTCCACCAGTGTTTATGTCACATCCCGGCCCGGGGCGCATCACTTCCCGGGCCCGCTCCACTACTGTAGCACGATATTGTCCGCTTTGGGCCCCGACCATGCCCTCACGGTTTTGTTTCTGGGAACTCACGAGCAACTTCCCAGGAGGTCACCCATCCTGGGATTGCTCTAGCCCCCTTCTCGCTTAACTTCAGAGTTCCTACGAAACCCGAAGCCAGTGAGCTCCCAAAAGGCCTCGTGCTAGGTAGGGATGGGAATATACATTTAAGGATCACTCCCCTGGGTGATGTGGGATGTCACAATCCACCCCCCTTAGGGGCCCGACGTCCTCGTCGGCACACACGCGGCCAGGGTTTGGCTCTGATACCAATTGTCACATCCCGGCCCGGGGCGCATCACTTCCCGGGCTCGCTCCACTACCGTAGCACGATATTGTCCGCTTTGGGCCCCGACCACGCCCTCACGGTTTTGTTTCTGGGAACTCACGAGCAACTTCCTAGGAGGTCACCCATCCTGGGATTGCTCTAGCCCCCTTCTCGCTTAACTTCGGAGTTCCTACGAAACCCGAAGCCAGTGAGCTCCCAAAAGGCCTCGTGCTAGGTAGGGATGGGAATATACATTTAAGAATCACTCCCCTGGGCGATGTGGGATGTCACAGTTTATCTATGTTTCTTTTTGACACATAAAAATCCAAATAAATTACTTATGTGCATCAATAAATTGTCCAACTGCTTCTTAAGAGCTCATTAAAATGTTTTTTAATGAGTACGCTAAAAAATTTGCAGATGTTCAAAATTTGAAATTTTCACAAAAACTGCGAGCTGTCACGATTTGAGATTGATTTTGCTAATTCTAAAGTAACGAAATTGAGCCTACTTTCATGTCATCTCGTCGATCGATAAGCTTTTCAATAATTTTTGTAGGGCATTTAGTGATTTTTCAAACTCGCCTATCACTTTGACCTTCCGCCAATGTTTATTTATATTTCTATTTGACACAAAAAATACTTATGTGTATCGCTAAATTGTCCAACTGCTTCTAAAGAATTTATAAAATGTTCTTTATATGCGTAAACTAAAAAATTTACTGATGTTAAAAATTTGAGTTTTTCCCAAAAATTGTGATCTATAAGTCACTATTTGACATCAATTGTGCTAATTGCTTAAGTAACGAACTTAAGCCTACTTTTGTGTAATTTTCTTCGATCGATAAGCTTCTCAATAATTTGTGTAGGGCCTTTAGTGATTTTTCAAACTCGGCTATCACTTTCAGTCTCCACCACTATTTATTTACAATTCATTTTACCCATAAAAAATACTTCTGTGTATCAACAAATTGTCCAACAACTTTTGAAGAACTTACAAAATTTTCTTTAATGAGTGAACCAAAAGTTTGGGAGTGTTCAAAATTTGAGATCAATTGTGCTAATTTCTAAAGTAACAAACTTCAACCTACTTTCGTGTCATTTTCGTCGATCTATAAGTGTCACATCCCGCCCTCGACCACTTCCTGGGCTTGACTACCCCATAGCTCGATATTGTCCGCTTTGGGCCCCTACCACACCCTCACGGTTTTGTTTCTGGGAACTCACACGAGATCTTCCCAGTGGGCCACCCATCATGGGATTGCTCTTGCGCGAACTCGCTTAACTTCGGAGTTCCGACGAACTCCGAAGCCAGTGAGCTCCCAAAGGGCCTCGTGCTAATTGGAGGTGGGAATGTACATATAAGGTTTACATGATCATCACCCTTGAGCGATGTGGGATCTTACAATAAGCTTCTCAATAATTTGCAAATGGCATTTAGTGATTTTTCAAATTCACTATCAATTTCACTCTCTGCCAAGGTATTTATATTTCTACTTGACACATAAAAATCCATAAAAAATATACTTTTGTGTTTCAATAAATTGTCCAACTGCTTCTAAAGAACTTATAAAACTTCATTTAATGTGTAAACTAAAAAATTCGTAACTGTTCAAAATTTCAGTTTTTCACAAAAACTGTGAGCTATAAGTCAATATTTGAGATCTATTTTACTAATTTCTAAAGTAATGAACTTAAGCCTACATTCATGTCATTTTCATTGATCGATAAGCTTCTCAAAATTTTGTTTTCAAACTCGGCAATCACTTATACTCTCCACCAATGTTTATCTATGTTCCTTTTTGACACATAAAAATCCAAATAAATTACTTATGTGCATCAATAAATTGTCCAACTGCTTCTCCAGAGCTCATTAATTTTTTTTTTTAATGAGTAAGCTAAAACTGTGAGCCATAAGTCACGATTTGAGATCGATTTTGCTAACTTCTAAAGTAACAAACTTGAGCCTACTTTCGTGTCATTTCATCCATCGATAAGCTTTTCAATAATTTTTGTAGGGCATTTAGTGATTTTTAAAACTCGCCCATCACTTTGACTTTCCGCCAATGTTTATTTATAGGGAGATTATATTCACACACCCCAAATTACTTCTCCCACACCTTTTTATTTTTTTAATATTTTTCTATCAAGTGTTAGTGGTGTGTAGAAAATATTAAAAAAATTAAAAAGGTGTGAGAGAAGTAATTTGGGGTGTGTGAATATAATCTCTCTATTTATATTACTACTTGACACAAAAAATACTTATGTGTATCGATAAATTATCCAACTGCTTCTAAAGAATTTATAAACTTTTCTTTAATGCAAAAACTAAAAAAATTTACTGATGTTCAAATTTTGAGTTTTTCACAAAAACTGTGAGCTATAAGTCACAATTTGAGATCAATTTTGCTAATTTCTTAAGTAACGAACTTAAGCCTACTTGTGTGTAATTTTCTTCGATTGTTAAGCTTCTCAATAATTTGTGTAGGGCTTTTAGTGATTTTTCAAACTCAGCTATTACTTTAAGTCTCCACCACTGTTTATTTATATTTCTTTTCACCCATAAAAAATACTTATGTGTATCAACAAATTGTCCAACAACTTCTAAAGAACTTACAAAACTTTCTTTAATACGTGAACCAAAAGTTTGCAAATATTCAAAATTTGAATTTTTCCCCAAAAACTGTGAGCTATATAAGCCACAATTTGAGATTGATTTTGCTAGATTCTAAGTAAAGAACTTAAGCCTATTTTCGTGCCATTTTTGTTAATCAGTAAGCTTCTCAATAATTTGTGTAGGACTTTTAGTGATTTTTCAAACTCGACTAATCCTTTCCCTCTTCAACAATGTTTATTTATGTTTCTCTCTCCGGCAATGTTTATTTATATTTCTACTTGCACAAAAAGGACCCATAAAAAATACTTGGTGTGTATCAACTGCTTCTAGATAACTTTTAAAACTTTCTTTAATATGTAAACAAAAAAAATTGCAAATGTTCAAAATTTAAAATTTTCACAAAAACATATGAGTTACAAGCCACAATTCGAGATCCATTTTGCTAATTTCTAAATTAACGAACATAAGCCTACTTCTGTGTCGAACAATAAGCTTCTCAATAATTTGTATAGGTGTTTAGTGATTTTTAAAACTCGGTTATCACTTTATTTATATTTCTACTTAACACGTAAAAAAATACTTGTGTTATCAATAAATAGTCGAACTGCTTTTAAAGAACTTAAAAAACTTTCTTTAACGGGTAAACCAAAAAATTTGCAAATGTTCAAATTGCAAGAGCAGACACAACCACCGTGAACCATGATACAACGCGCACGACCAAGTTGGCAACTCGACTAAGAGGAGTTTTGAAGAAACGGCAAGCAGTGCATTTGCTGTATTTCATTACAGCTGAATGATTAAAACACTAGATACGACCAAGATGCAGAGCCCCAAAGTAAGAATTTCCAGCCCCATTCTTACTATACAACCTAAGCTGCACAGAACAAACGGCCAAACTGTTTAATGAAAGGTCACATCACATCTTCCCCCAACTGAACCATGTCGAATACCGTGACCGGTTCAGGATCAACGCTGTAGCATCCTCTCAACATCTTCTATACAATAAGTTCATCTTCAAGATAGTTATATTCAAAGGTGAACTCTGTTTTGATCCTTTGGCACCTGTACCGTACCAATACCACAACAACGTATAATCATATAGTTAAATCCATTGTATCATCAATGAAAACAAAAATGTCAAGCACATTAACTGATTGCTTTTCAATAACAATATCAGTTTTTCTATAACAAGTGTGATTGTACGTGTTGTCACAAACAAGCCACAAATCTAAATAATTTAACACAAATAAACTTGAACGTGAAACTAAAGGATAAGTAAAACATACCATCCATGTTGTAGATCATCATTTGCAATATGAAAGTCAAAGTACACATACGTCCCTTGTTCATATTCATCCGTGGCAACTTTTGGCTCCTCGTGCCGTTGAAACCAAGTGTTATATTTCCTGTGGTATCTCCAAGATTGCTTCTTCAATTCTTTTGCAGCCAAATATTGCTGATAAGTGTTCTGCAGACAATAATGGACTTGAGCACAAGTTTATACTTTATAGTGATTTTTCATACGCCGTTGAATGTGATTCAATTTATAAAAATTACCTGCTGATAGTAAAATGCAAAGAACAGGGTATCAGTGCCATATGGTTCAAGACCTAACCGTTCCCAGAAGGCAGGATTGTTAACAATAGGTGCTTGTGCTTGAGGGTAGCTAAGAGGTGTTATTGCCGGGTGCCTCTGTTGATGGCAAAAGGAATGAAGACGAGTATTAAAGAAAAGCACGACTCTTATTCACAGTAAAAGAGAGATCAAATCATCAATATAATTGGGTCATACTGGACTATAGCTCCTTGCACGTTCTGAGTCTTTGGGTTGTGGAAGTTTGTAGTAAGCAGCATCAAGCATCTGCAAGTTATACAACTGATCATGCATTCCCCCAGAATTAGCAGTTGATCCAGAAAGGTTATCACCAATTGCACCGAGATCAGAAACACTTCTTCTGCCAATAACACCAAGGCTAGCAGAAGGTTGATTGGACTGTAAAGGTTGCCCAGGAGAGAGATCAATATCTCGTGGTACTTGAGCAGGCTCTGTGGAAGAGCCAGAAACTCCGGCCTTCAAAAAATAAGTTCACTAACAAAAATCAAGCCACAGTCCACATCCATTGTTCCACAAATAAATTAACAAGAGTCCAAATAAGTTTTTCACTGCTAAGCGTCAAGTGGTCAGAATGCTATGTGATATTGAGAGCTTTTTGGAATAAAGGAAGTTTGACACAACTTTTGTATGCCTATCCTTTTCTGTATTCTACTTCGGCAGGCAGTACAGAGAGTAGCCAACCTATTCATCTTGCTCTGCCTTTACATTTTTTGAATAAAATAATACAACTACAATGATAAAGATTTACTAACTGCTCTAAACTAAAACAATTTTTCGCTAACAACCAGTTAAATTCAATGTTAAAAATCAAATAGAAGAAGATACAGAATATTGGCAACAAATCATAATATATAGTAATCACGAAAATATTCATACCATAGAATCAATTGCATATGCGGTGCTCAAGTCATCTTCATTCATTAGATTCTTTACGGGTCCAGAATTAGGAGTAGAGTCTGCAGTGGAATCATCAGGTATATTCTGTTGTTGTTGCTGGTCCTCAACTTTTGGATGACTTACATCTGCATCAAATAAAACAGATCATTCAGTTTTGATGATAATGCACCCATGTTACACAGGGCTGATCAGTAGAGTCCGCCACTTTTTAAATTTGATCACAAGTGTTTGGTGTAGTGTGGGTTTAGACAAGAAACTGCCACTCTTTATTGATAATGAATTTTTCATTACAAAACAATTCCTATGTATTTTAGTTTTCTGTATTCAATTCAGTCTCACACTTCTTTGTGGAAACAATAAATAAAAGAGTCATGATAACATAGCACAAATAAAGAAAAGGAAAATAGAAAACATTAGAACAATATCGCAAACCGAATTAGGATGAAGATTACAACCTTCTTTTGGTCCACTTGACATCAATGCCTGTTGATTAGACTGTTGATGGATAGAATTTAGCTGCTGCTGTAAGGTGGAGGGTGCAACAGTACCGAGAACTGGGGGCTGTACTCCTAGTCCTGGGCCAGCTTGAGACGATACTGATGAGTTTTGAGAATTAAACTGCACATATAATCAAATGTCATCTATAATAACTCTTTTGCACCAAATAAGTATATCTTATATGGATATTATTACTCATGATATTAACTAGCAATGCGCAATGAATTGGATGATCAACAAATTGCAGGCAGAGAGATTATTTGTTGGGTTCTACGGCTCAAAATTAGGATGATGCAAAAAATTAGGTTTGTGTTACCTATTTGGATTTTGACTTCTTAGTTGGTTTCCTTCGTGGAGAGACTTTGTTAATTACCTATTTGATTAGGATTTGTATTTACTTCCTAGTAGGATTCTTATTGTAACCTACGTCCTTTGCACTATAATTAGGGCCTTAGGGTTAGTGTATTTTGTGTGGCTCATTCGTGTGGCAATTTGGTGAGAGTCAATTTGTGAGTTTGTGAGTTAGAGAGCAATTTGGGAGAATCTTCTTTGTTAGTTTTGGGTTCTCTACTCGTTTGGTTTAGGGTTTGTAATTTGTGGAATTTGGGTTGTGAGAATTTAAACTCTTTTGTAATCTCCGTTTGTTTAGTGAAATTCCTCGCCATGCTTCACCCGTGGACATAGGCTTTACGCCGAACCACGTAAATCTCTTGTATTAGTTTGAGATTGTTTGTTTTAAATACCACCTACGACGTTGATATGGGTACTTTGTTAGAATTCACTTCCGTTTGCATATAAAAGTACAAGTGGTATCAGAGCCCAGGTTTCGACTTGGACTTTGCTTGGCAGTCACTATGAAGCCTTCTATGTCGTCGGTGAAAGTTGATATCAAAAAGTTCGACGGCAATGATTTTGGTATTTGGCAATTGAAGATGCGTGCTTTGTTAGTTCAACAAGGGCTTTTGAATACACTAAAGGGTGTGAAGGCTTTGCAGAATTCGTGGACTAATGAAGGAAAAGAAGTCGTTTGATAAGTCTTTTGCCAATGTTATGTTGTTTTGAACTCCTCTAAAGGTTATGTGAGGAGGTGGAGCTTGGTACTCAAGCTCTTTGGGTGGAGTGCATTTCGCATTTTTTGTTTGTATGTTCAAGCTTTTGCTTGGTTTTTGTTTCGTATTTGTTAGTTTCTGTAATGGAATTGGTTGGAGAAGGCGTTAAGAGGAAATTCCAAGTTTGAAGACTTTTGGATTTTTTGAGTCTCGGTGGAGATCAGTTTCGAAAGAATTTGGTGCACGTTTGCATTTGTATTTTGGTATCCCAAATTTGAAGTTTGTATTTGATTTGGAAGTTTGCTAATTTCTCGCTGAGGTGGAGACTGTTGGGTTTTACGGCTCAAAATTAAGATGATGCAAAAAATTAGGTTTGTGTTACCTATTTGGTTTTGGTGTCCTATTTGGGTTTGGATTTTGACTTCTTAGTTGGTTTCCTTGGTGGAGAGATTTTGTTAATTACCTAATTGATTAGGATTTGTATTTACTTCCTATTAGGATTCTTATTGTAACCTAAGCCCTATACACTATAAATAGGACCTTAGGGTTAGTATATTTTGTGTGGCTCATTCGTGTGGCAATTTGGTGAGAGTCAATTTGTGAGTTTGTGAGTTAGAGAGCAATTTGGGAGAATTGGGAGAATCTTCTCCGTTAGTTTTGGGTTCTCTACTTGTTTGGTTTAGGGTTTGTAATTTGTGGGATTTGGGTTGTGAGAGTTTAAACACTCTTTTGTAATCTCTGTTTGTTTAGTGAAATTCCTCACCATGCTTTGCCCGTGGATGTAGGCTTTATACCGAACCACGCAAATCTCGGGTTAGTTTGAGATTGTTTGTTTTAGCTATCACCTACGACATTGATATTGGTACTTTGTTAGAATTCACTTTCATTTGCGCATAAAAGTACAACATTATTGTGGGCAAAAAAATATCAATCCGTTTCCATGAAAGTTTGATATGAATTAGATTTGTCCACATGTCACTGAATCAGAAGGAACACAAACCAACAGCTGATTCTACAAAAAGTACAGTACCTGTTGTAAAAGTGGGTTTTGCTGTGCAGAAAATTGCTTATGATTTCCACCAGCAAGAGGAGGCATGCCAAGAATGGTACTATGACCTTGTTGCTGCACTTGTTGGAGCCGCTGCAAAAACTTCTCCCTCTGATCAGGTGCTATTTCAGTTCTTCCACGAAACATCCCCTGAAAATCGGTTAACTGACTTAAAATATCACAAAATTTATCTAGTCCATAAAATTTGAATCCAATAATGCAATGAGATAAAGAATAAATATAATGGCAAAGCCGCAAAACACAACCATATTTTCAATTCTACAAATGGTATACATTCGAGGTTGCATTAGGCCATGCAACCTACGTATAAAACTGAAAATTAATGAACAGTATGAGAGATAGAGAAAGATAGAAGAAATCCTTATTAGTGAAAAGTTACATACTGCTTCATTTTGGTTTTGGAAGGAACTTCCAGGCCTCCACTGCATGCCAGAGACCATAGACGGAGAAAATGCTCTGCCAGGTATACCAGCCTCACTAGCATTACTAGAATCAACTGGACCACTTCCATCACTAGCCTTGGCAGCTTGAGGCAAGATCAGTCTGTTAGTTATGGGGGAAACAAGTGGCTGCACCATGCCACTACTCCCAATTCTCTCATCAGCTCCCAATATATTTCTCTTGGTCACATCAGAAACTGAAGGAACTGCACCAAGGGCACTATTACTAGGAGCCACATTGCTAGAGCTGACAGGGATACTTGATGGAATTGGTGCAGAGAAGCCACCTCGACTGATGCCCCTTACAAGTCCAGCATCAGAAAGAGATGGTGATGGTCTTCGGCCAGGGAAGCTTGCTAATTCTTCTTCCTTCGCAGAAGCAGACAAGCTTACAGGAGATGAAGAATTAGCAGCCCCTGCATTCTCTGTGACACCCCGAACAGCATTCAAACCTGGAATGGCCAAAACACTTGGCACACTGGGCAGATTATGAGTTGAAACACTTGCAGAGACAGGAGTTGCATGACTCCCAGTTGGTGTTGATGCAGGAGAAGAAGAAAGCGCACCACTTTTAGGAGGCGGAGTTCTAGGAATGTTATCAGCATTACTGTCCTGGGAAACTGGATCTTCAACTGGCTCTTGAACAGAAACACTCTGCTGATTAGCAGAAATAACAGCAGGCTGGAAAAGAAAGATTAAGCTTTAGTACAGCAACATCAGACAGCATCTCACAGAAAGGAAGCAGAGGTCATCAACATATCTCCAAGTTTTAAAAAATTCTAATAGAAAAACCTGAAGGGGGAAAGACTTTCTTATTCAATTTAAACTTCCTTTAAACCAAATGTTAGTTCAATTGCTTACCAATTTTGATTTAAAATCTACTAAAAAGAATTAAAAATGATTGATCCATAGATATGTTATATATCAAAAAATGTCTACTACAAACACATCTTAACATCATTCTGCAACATCACACCAATTATGGATGCAATTGTTTATATAACAAAACTAAAGATACAAACTTCAATTTCCTTAACAGAACCCATACGGCTTCAACTATACAACCTACTCTTTCAAGTACCATTGACTCAAGATTTTGAGGACATACAGGCATTGGAGATGCGAGTGGTGCCAAAGAAGTCTTCAAGCAAAGCATCGGTGCACCCTGCCCCCCAAAAATAAAAAATCAAACTGGGTTTTGACGTGGTCATTAAAATACTAAAATATAGATGATACCTGATGCCATGAAAGATAATGGAATCCAAATAACAAAAACAACAAAATCGATAAGCAAACAATTGATTTGTAAACTTAAAGAAACAACTAGGAATAGGTTTGGATGAGTCAACCACATGTCCTAAACTAAGAACTCAGTTAACAGAGATGAGACAACCTGGCATCTAAATATAACGTCAAATGCGCATCTCTACTAGTGTGGCATAAGAAGGGCCATAAAAGCCGTCTACTTTCCAATTTTTCATCCATTCCTCCTATGGTAGCGGGATAATTTGTATAATCAAAAAAGGATAAACAAACGCATAAGCAAATATTTACTTCGTAAAAAAAAGACTGGTTTAAAAAGACTTTATAACCATTTCTTTTTTTCACATCTATCTCAACTGACAAGATATGTTTCTAATGTAATGAAAGATTACATAAACTAGACCTCCAACTGAATATAAGAACCTTAAATAGAAATTGCATCCAGCAAAAAAAAAAAGTACCTTGATAAGACCAGGAGGAATAATGGCCAGATCTTCAAGGGACTCCACCTTGTCCAATGCTAAGGTGTTGTAAAGCTCATCAACTTCACTAAAGTCATCAAAATCCTCCTGAAAAATAACATAACAAAATAAAAAAGTCTGATAAAGGTAATCGAAAAGCAATCATGACCTCGATTGAGAATGTTCTATATGCTTATTTATAGATGCTGAAAACACAAAGATAAATTTCAAAGCACAATAAACCTGATTGCGTTCCACATAGTCTTCCAAAAAGTCTTTAACATCATTGACCTGCTCAGGACTCAGTTCGTCATTATCCAATAGCCTCAAGATCAGTTCTAACTTCATTATATGAGCCTTATGCCGAGTAATTGATGTCTCTAGATGGGTCTGAGAGACAAAATAAAAATAAATAAATTGTCAAAGAATGCAGAAACCAGACGTCTCCTAAGAATGCAGGTATTTTCTCCTACCAGTCTGGGCGGTCTATTCTTCCCTTTCTTGAAAGTTAGCCCTTCAATCTCAGCTTCAAAGCTGTCAATCTGCGATTCCAACTCCCCAACCTTCTCAACACAATGAAACACCAAAAATACTCACCGAATGATAATGGATAGTTTCAATTACAGAAATTGTAAAACCGATCTCATCAGATATGATTGAACAACCATTATTGACAAGTTATAATGACAAAACAAACATTTGCAATCTAAAGCATAACTGAACAAAAAAAGAACCACAAACGTATAAAACTTCAATAAAGACAATCAGTGGCACCAAGCACCAATGGCAGCCATCAATCAATTATAGAAGTCTACCTTTCACAACCATCCACTGGCACTATACGTATAATTAAATATATATCAGACACGAGAACACACAAGCCAAAACTTATATACAAATAAAACATGGATCATGCAATGAATGAAATATTATGCAGACATAATTTAAACTACAAACGCAGCAGACATCTTAAACCATACTGTTTTATCTAGTCAAGCCTCACAGGCTTCTAAGGCAGCAGAAGTGGGTAACAACAGACTTCAAGAAAAATCTTTTGTTTCACATACCACGTTGTTTATCCAATCCCTTGTCTCTGATTTGGCCTTCTCCCTCGGATCCTATCATAAAAAGGAATAACACAGTTGGTAAGTTGATTCACTACTAAATGGATTATCATAAGGATAAAAGAGCTAAATCTGTGTTCAAGATGGAGAAATAAGCATTGCCACAACAGCATTCCCAAAAAACAAAATTCCTGAATTGATTAAAACCGAGGTGCGAATAAAATGAAACAGGAAGGATTAGTAGTTACGGTTTTAGGTTGTTGGCCCAATCCTTCTTTAGAAAATGCTTTTGTTTTTGTCTCCTTTTCACAGATCTTAAACCTTTCCATTTCGCGCTCAATGAGTTTGCGAGCATCCACTAGAGCCTGCTCATAAGAGGCACTCACCTACGTCAACATGCATCAAAAAAGGAATTAATTGTCATGTCCAAAACCATCGAGTACAAACAAAGGTAGAAAAACTTATAATTTGCAAATCGAAAACAGTTGAGAGAAGTAAAAAAGAGAAAGACCTTCTTATCCTTGATTTCACTGGACTGGATCCAAGTCTTGATTTGGTCCCTGTACCTCTGGAGCTTCTTAATCTCCTTCTTCAGGTCGGCCTCAAACTTCTCCTTCTGGTTCGCATTGTCCGTATCGTAAACCTAATCGCATTGCACAGAAACACGCAACAGTCGTTTTATCGGTTGGAATTTGCGTTTCTGTAAGCAAGCAAACGAGGAAGGTAGAAGAAGCTACAAACCTTGTTCCAAATACTATCGAAGACATCGACGCCTTCCTGCACCTTCTTGAGAACGCGGTCGATCTCGCCCTGGAGCTTCCGACTTGCCCCCATCCTCTAATTCCCCCAACCGGACGATCTGATTGCAACCCCGCTAGGGTTAGGGTTTTTTATTGCTTTGTTTTCCCGAACTCTACAAATTTAGACGACCAATCTATCCACCTAATTTTTAGAATGAGTCGCTTTACTTGTCGGAGTAAAGTTAAACCGTATTCGTATTTATATCTTCTTGGACATTTTAAGCCAATACGACGCAGTCTGTAATGGGCTTTGACTGGTCTCAATTGGGCCTCTTGTCTTTGGGCTGGACAAATAAAACCAACCGTAACACGACGCCGTGTCAAGTGGAACACACTGTCACTGAGTCTCCGATCTCTCCACTCATCAACTCGGCACAGTACTCACCCACTACTCACAGACTGAACAGATAAGAGGAGAGAGAAAAGATGAGAGGGAGTTTTCCGGCGCCGGCGGTTATATCCGGGGCGTTGAGCTTCACAATTACTCAAATTGCTTTGGTGGGCAGTAGAAAGAAAGATTCGTTTGAATTCCCAGTCTGCTCCTCCTCCCAAACAGCTCGCTTTTCCTTCTCAATTCACGACGAGCATAACCAGCTGAGGCAAAGACAGAGGCGAAGACAATGCCTGTGGTTACCAGAGAGAAGCAAATGGAAAGGAGGACGTCGTGCGGGCATTGGCTTGCAATGCAAGTGCAACTACGAAAGCGGAGGAGAGGATAACGAATGGGTGGTGGTGAATTTCTACCATTTCGTGATGATCAAAGACGCAGAGGCGGAGGTGGCCAAGCATATCTCTTTCGTAGAGTACCTCGACATACGAGGACGGATATATCTGAATGAACAAGGGATAAATGCACAGGTACTTATTGCTTTCTTTTTGTAATGTGTGTTTATGAAATCAATGGAATGAACGAATGAATGCTTATATAATGTTACAATCTCTCTTTTTATAGCATATTGCTTTCTTTTGTAATGTGTACGCGCAGAAATTCTCTGTGGACGACATTCGTTCCATAGCCGGATTGTATGTATAACTGAACTGAATTCATGAACCATACATTTTACTGCAACACAAAACAATAAGAAGTGTGTTTGATATCCTGTGTTGTGCGTATGTACAGTACAGTGGGCCGTTGAGAGATGCACTTGCATATGTTGAATGGTTAAGGGGGGACGAGAGATTTTCTGGCATCCTAGTGCAGATTTCTGCAGCAACAAATGGGCACGCCTTTCCAAAACTCAAGTTGCGGTATAAGCCCTCACTGGTTCAGGCAAGCCCCAAAAGCCAACTTCTTCTTTTTCTTCTACTCCTTGTGGCTAATGTCATATCTCCCCCGCTTGCAGTTAGAAGGAGGTATTTCACATCTTCCTTTGCTGGACCCTTCAATGCGAGCAACGCCTCTATTGCCATCTGAATGGAGAAAGAGATTGGAATCACTGAATACAACTAGTGATGCATCAAATGACAATCTTAAAAGAAACCAGATTTTATTGGATGTGAGAAATGGTATTTTACTTCCCAGCCTTATAATTTCAAATGGTTTTTCCTCTTGTTGTTATTCTGGCAATTCCCTTTGTGTATTGATGGTGGAACAATTTGAGTGTGTCATACAGATTTGTTCATAACTGTACATTGGAACAGTTTTGATAGCTAGATATGTTTAACAGTTTCTTCTTTTGTTGTTTGACATGTTGCCCCTGGTCATATTTCTAATGTACAATTGTGCATGCAGTTATTGTTATTTCTGTAGCCTCTACGTCAGTCATATTAATCGTGTTCATAATTTCAGCCACAGAAGTTTGAAGATTTTGTCACTGCTTGTAATCAGGTTATGAGTGGGATATTGGTCATTTTGAAGGGGCTCGGCGACCTGATGTGGACTGCTTTAGGAGCACTTCATTTGGGTTATCGCAACCAGAGGTACGTGACTTTTAGTTCAATGACATGTTAACATGAACTAGTGTTGTTTGGGAAAAATAAAAAAGCTGTGCAGAAGTCCCATAGCCGTAAGGATATTGATGTGTAATGGTTTGAAATGAAGTTCTGATGTGAAGGTTTTTTCCTAGCTATGGAGATTAAGATCAGGCACATTAGCAATTAGGAGGTTCCCTTAGTTTGTGGTCAAGCCGCACTTCTGTGGTATTATATAGTGAAGTTCGCAGCCTATACTTTTTGATATACAAGAATTTAGGCAATAATATGTCCTGAAGGCAGTAGAAACTTCATTTTCTAGTGACGGATGTGAACATACTACTTTCTGTCTGTGTTCATGCTTATTCAGGTCATTGCCGCAGATCCGTTAGAAAATGTTGACAAAGAAAAGACAGATATACTGATGTATTGCACTGGAGGTATCCGTTGTGATGTATATTCCACAATCCTAAGGTAACCCTCCATCTGTTGCGATGTATATTGATGATTGTATTGCATTATTAATGGGAAAATCTGTGATGGAACGGATTGTGTTGTGATGTTGGAATCAATTCTTTATCTTTCTTCACTCGCCTTTCTTATTTTGGTCATTTGTTTGTAATTTAATTTCATCTGCCAGACAACAGGGCTTTCAAAATCTATACACATTAAAGGGAGGTGTTTCTCATTATCTGGAGAATGAAGGTCCTGTCCAGTGGATTGGTAATTTGTTCGTATTTGACTCTCGTCTCTCTCTCCCACCGCCTGCCTACAAGCCTGAAACCACGACTAAAGCAAGCACGCATGAAGATTCAGAGAATAATACGTTCGCTAGATGCTATGTATGCAGTTCACAAGTCTGTGAGTTAAGGCATAGAAACTGTGCAAATCTCGACTGCAATCTGCTGTATCTGTAAGTTCCTTTTGCTATGTTTTCCCTCTCCATCCATCCATCCCTCCCTCCCTCCTACAAGTTGAAGCATCCCCGCCTAAGTATCATTTTACCATCTGAATTACGCAAGGATTTCTATTTCAGATGCTGTATGAACTGTGTGAAGGATTTAAGAGGATGTTGCTGTTCCAACTGCACAACTGCTGCTCGACTCAGACCTCTTCTTCCAGGGTTCCAGAGGTACAAGAAGTGGCACACATATCGAGATTCGATACCACACAGCCGGTTGACGGCTTGATCAGACTCGTAAATCCTTGGGACGGTTCATCACTTATCTAAACCAAAGCATCTGTTGGGCACCATGCTCGTCTTCCTGTTGGATTGTTGCAAACTTGCAATGCATGGTGAAGAGCGGGACGAATTTCCCTTTTCTTTTCTAACAACGGAAAAATGCAAGTTTGGTGTCCGTGGTCATCAAAAGTTACTTGCAGCCTTCGGTGTCCAGAATCTACATCGGCTCATCTCTTCTGCTACAGGAAACAAGCAGCAGCAGCAAATGTAGCAGAAACGAGGAACTGAATCATCTAGCCACAACAATAATTCGAAGCTAGTTGGTCGCATATTTATAATTTTTTGGTTCCCTAAATATTGTAATGTCGACACTGGAGTGCAACATTATCTCATACACGAGACATTTATATGTCCGGATGCCCAAGATCTGCCACGAATGGCTCAATGTTAATGTTAAACTGTTCATCTGAATGTAAATTATGACATAGTAAAATGTAAAAACACGCGATCAGATACGGATACATAAAATAGAGCACAACTGCTCGGTTCCTGTTTTACAAACTGGATGCAGCTTATCCCGCTAATAAAACATAGGGCCCTAAAACATACTAAAGAGTATCAGCATAGAGCAATATATGAATTAAAACTACGGTATACAGAACAAAGTGAGTTTAATCAATGACAGTCTCCAATCAAAGGCTCGTGCAAACGCAACAACTCCACCGTGCCGTTCCTGCCAAGAATTAAACAAAGATATGTTAGACTGGCTGATAACAATGACAGAACAAATGAGACTCATCCGGAAGGCAACAAAGAGAGGGTTCGAGCCACACAAAAACTTGCAACACAAACAAACGCAAACACTGCGCCATAAAGCAGTACAACGAAAATCAGGCCACTTCACCTGGCTAGTCGGCTGCATAACTTTTGATCGAATGAATAGGATGCAAGATGATCACGATGTAGGATAACCCCTAAAACAGGTCAGGTAACATATAGACCTTTTCGACAGGCCTAGCAGTGCAACTCTTTAACTCTTAATCAGGCTCTGCTCATACTAGATGCTAAACTTTTATATCATACTGTGTGTAGAAAATAGAAAAGAGTTGTGGTGGGGCGTGATTGATAATGATTCTATAGCCGTAACAACAAAGCAAAAGGGTCAAAAGATGAGACTCTGAGCAGAAAAAAATAGATGGAGGAAATGACAAAATTGTAGGCCTCACAATGTGTTTGTAACTGTGAACACACTTTCATATCATGGCAACTCTATTGTCCAAAAAAGATAGTAGACATGGTATTCAAGTCATGAACACCAAGCAGAAAAAATGGTTATTTATTCAAGTGCCAAATCTGCACAACTCAGAAGGGGGCTCTATAGAAACTTCGTGATGCAATGGGAATAGTTTGTTTCAGTGTACATAATCGTAATCGTAACAACTACTATCATAATAAGAAAGTGATTATTCAATTCAAATTCAAAGTAATTGAAGTGACACACAACAAATTCGGAACAAAACGGATACACATTACGATTAAGTGTTACAATAATTCAAGTGACGCCCAACAAATTAAGAACAAAATAAAAACACATTACGATTAATTTTTACAGAGAAAAAGAAGAAGGGGACGGACCTGAAACATTGAAGAAGAGCAAGGAAGAGGAATCGGACAGGTGTAAAATAGAACTGATAGTTATTTACAGTAGCGGTCGGCTTTCTTCTTGACGCGGTCGTCAAGAACGTCCTCGACGGACTTCCGTTCAACGGATTTGGGATCGTAGCCGAACTTCTTGGCCTCAACCGGGAACAGCTGCTCGTACTTCATCCGCTTCGCTGCGTCGATGGTGTAAGTCTCCGTTCCTCCTCCAGTTCCTTCTACTGCTGCTGCTGCTGCTTCGGCGCTTCCGTCCTCAGCCACCACTAGGGGATCGTCGTTAGGGTTCATATGCTGCTGCTGCTTCTTTTTCTTCTTCTTCTTCTTGTCGATGGCTTTGCTGCGAGTGGCGAGAGTTCCGTCTTTGAAGGTCAATCTGCCTCCTTTCGCTCTCTCGAATGGATCCGACATAGTCCCCCTAACCCTTGTAAATTTTGATTTGGATTCTGTTTTCCCGAACACTTTCTCTCTCAAAACTCTTCGGAACGCAATCCCAATCAAAGGTTCCACCACCGCCTTCTGCTCCTGTAAATATAGTATAGCCTTTAATTTGCACGTCGCACTAGGCCAGGCCCAAACAAAATACAACCCAGGCGGCCCATCACAAACCCCACGGATCAGATGCAGCCACTCCGGTTTTGTATCATATGGGTGCGTTTGGTATGCGGGACGGGACGGGACGGGACGGGACGGGACGGGACGAGGCGTTCCGTCCCGCGTTTGGTACGCCTAAAACGAGTGGAACGAGGCGTTCCACGGGACAAGTTTTGGATGATTTTTGGTTCCACCTCCCCCCCATGGAACGGGGTCGTTCCACGTCTGTGGGACAAAATTTTTTAACATTTTAGGACAACAATGCCCCTTGTGTTTTTCAAAATTTACAACATCCGTCCCGTCCTGTTCCGTCCCGTCCTGTTCCGTCCCGTCCCGTCCCGTCTGCGTCCGTCCCGTCTGCGTACCAAACGCACACCGGTCCAACTTGCCCTAAGAACCAAATTTTGAGGAATGGATGCCCAAAACCTTCCCTACACATGCTATTTTTCCAATGCTAGGATCTTGAGCACTAATATTTCTAGTGTACATTTAAGTTACACATTTGAACAAGAATCGTTAAATCTCGTTAATTAAAGAAGAACGAAACAAAAAGTCGCATGCTTAAAATGAAATAAAAGAGTCATAAGCGATCGATAAAATATAGGGAGCTTTAATAAAACACCCCTGACACTGTTTACTTTTAACGAAAAACCACTTTTTTACCTTTAACTGTCACTATTCATTATACCTTCAAAAAGGACTTTTCATTAAAACTGTCACTATTCAGGGACTTTTCATTAGTTTTCCATAAAATATACTTGGGATTGTCCGGGACAGTCCATGAAGCAAATGCTGTACCATTTGGATTACAAGGCGATGACATGTATTTTCTCCAAACTTGCAGCAAAATTTTATGATCGTTGACTTTGTTTTCGAGACCAATACAATAATCAGCATGCATCGTGCAAACTTGATTAAAATCCTTACTGGTTGACAGAAGCCACCAAAGTATAGTGTATCAGAAACCCTCATTTTCAATCCAATCTGAGCAACAAAGAGATCAGATTTATCTCATTAAGTACATCTTGTTTGCGGTTTTTTGGATAGGTATTTTTGGAGACCAAAATTTATAGAATAGGACAGTTCGATTATTGGATTTTACATAGAAAAGTCCAGTGTTGGGAAAAATATTTACAGTAAGGATCACCTATGAAGTAATCATATGAAAATTGAATATCTACATTTGGGAAAGAAATGTAAAAATGCATCTCAAAGCCACATTATATCATTATCCTGTGCATTCCGATATGCAATGCATGCAGCAAAATCTAACAATAATTGGAAGGAAAATCACGTACCGTAAAGACAAGCTGTAGCCTTTCTCGAGAAGAAAAGACAAAAACTGGATTTTTCTCCCAGTTATCTGTAAGTAGTTGGAAGACATAAAAAGTGCCTCGCGAGTAAAGTTGGCACCTTGAGTGTTGAGTCGGTAATAATGAGGGTGCGACGCTAGGCGAGCATATGCTTTTTTGTCCAAGAAGATGACTACCAAATGCTTAAGCATCCATTTCGCGTTACTTACGATCTCAAAACTCTCCAGAAACAGATCGAATATTGAATTGGGTTCTGCCCATGCATCATTCAACGTAGTTATTATACCCATTTTTGTTCTTCATGCATCTACTTTTCAAAGCTTTATCCAATGGATCCATATCCTCTAGCTGGTTGGCTTGCATGCACCGATAACCATGCATGCATGTGTGGAGTGCAAAGTAAAAGGGATGAATCAGTGAGAGATAACTAAATAGAAATTAATTAAGAGGACTACAGTACTCACCTGCTGGGAGTGAGTTGTGGCTCTGCAGGACGGGAGGTGTGGTGCCACTGCCAAGGCATCATAACGAACGAGATCCCGGAGGATACACACAATTGTAGACAGTAAAGCAACCGACGACAGCTGCGAAATGTAACCAAGACTGAAGCAATGACTTTTGGTTTTAGCGGGTTTCGTCCAAATCTAGAGATTTAATTGGTAGACATTTGCGGCATTGATTTCCCGATAGGAACTCTAACTTGTACATTTCATGTTGCTGGTTCGAAGTCGGAGTAGGCAACGCAAGTCCCATTTTGATAGTGTCAATTTGTTTTTACTTTTTAGTTTGGTTTCACTGTTGATGTTTATATATGAGAAGAGTGTATATATGAGGGAAAGAATGGATGAAAAATAGGAATGGAAGAGCGGGAAAGAAAAACGGATTAATGAAAACAAAATTTTGAAAGTGAAAACAACAAATGGTGGATTCAGAAAAAATTATTTAGAGGGTCACATATAAAAGTCCACAAACATTTTTCAGAAATATAATAACCTTAAAATTTAAACCATAGTTCCATCATTGATAACTTATACAACGAATATCAATACAAGTTACAATTGTCCACGATGCGGTTTCATATTTTGAAAACACTATATAGCTTCATTATCAATGGGAAAAAAACATTGCTCTCAATATAAATCACCATGCTATCACTCAACCATTGATCTCTCATTCAATTACTCGGTGGACTTTTCGCAATATTCATAGCAGAAAAAGCTCTCTCCACTAAAACATTAGCAGTCAATAGAACCAAAGAAATTTAAATCTAATTATTGATCATAACAAAAAAATAAATCTAATTATTCGGTTTCGTAATGAACTTTTCACAATATTCATAAAATAAATTTAATTTGAATTAGCTATGAAGAACTTACTTTGAAATTTAAAAGATGAATTTTAGGTGGTCGTTTGCCGGAGTAGGGTGGTAGGAGTTTGGACGTTAGGAATTGAGTTTGGGGGATTGAAATTGAGAATTGGAATTGAAAATTTGGAATTGAGTTTGGGGACTAGGTTTTGCTGCTAGCTGCTAGCTGCAGCCTGTGAGTGCGAGTCTTCTCTTTTTAAAATAGCACATCGTTTTGGCTAGGTAATATTTTAAAAAGAAATAATAAGAAGAGCAACACTTCTTTGAGTCATTTATCAAATAGTTGGAGGACATGTATGAAGGCCAACTCCAACCTTCAAATGAACAACACCCAAGTTATCCATGAATTTTCACCGAAATTTGGACGGTCAACTAACCATCCAAACCTCCTAGTGCGTTCGCCTTTGAAAACAACTTACTATAGTTTTTTTTTTCTTTTTGTATCAAATGACGTCATCGCCTCCAAAATGATTTTTTTCTTTTTTATTTTTTTATTTTTACCTTTTCTATTTTTGTAATCTTCTTGCCAAGAACTTTTGTAATTTTTCTATTGCCAATGCATACAGTTGATGCTTCCAATTATGATAGAAAAAGCCCTACCCTCACCTTTCTTCACAAGCCTTCGGAGGTCCATTGTCATGGGTGTGCGGAGATACTCCTTTCTAGTATAGATATTCGATTGCTTGACAGAAGCCGTCAACAACTCAAGGACAGTGGATTTTCCCAATCTTGTGATCTCATCCATTTAAGAATTGTAATAGTACAACTCCGCCTGTTTAAGGATTGCTCTTAGTAAAGTGTGAGGGAGATAATTGTGTGAAAGTCAGGTGTTACTAATCCATTTTACTTTAATAATCTAACTACGCTTATACAAATGTTAGCGGTTGATATGAATAAATAGAATTGAAATTTTACATTAATTACGTATCTATCCCTTCTGATTTGTAAATCTCAAAGTTGATACATACTAATTACACATTATAAATCTCACACTTATGGCTTTTCGTTTATTCCCGTTGTCGTAATTCATAAATGGAGGGCATATCCTTTTTCACTAATTCACTTCTGATACCATTGCAAAAACAAAAACAGCTGCAAAATAAATTTTGTAATAATCATGAGCAAGATGCCATATATTTGATCACCAAGGAGCAATTTCCATCGTTGGACTTAACCCTCTTTTTCTTCTACCTGAAATGACAATATACATGATAAAGTAGAACTATACATGTCAGATTAAGTTTCAAAGATATTTGATAACGTAACATTGTATAAGATTTACCTGTAATTAAAAGTTTCAAAAGCTCCGGATTGGAATAATATTGTTGAAGTTTCACTCCCTTCTCCGGTTATTATGCTTCCAACGGCGTTCGAAGGAAGTGCTTCAAGTCAATTAGATAGTCAAAGGGTCAATATATATATATATATATATATATATATATATATATATGTAAAGATAAATATGAAACTAGAAATGGGATTGCAATATATATATATATGTAAAGATAAATATGAAACTAGAAATGGGATTGCAACTTCGAAGATAAATATGAAATTAGAAATAGGCTTAACAGAAGAAGATTCATAACTGATGGATAAAATATACCTGCAATATTTTTGTGGGACGGTCCATAAAGCTTGTGATGTGCCAGTGGCGTTACGAGGCGATGACATGTATTTTTTCCAAATTTGCAGCAAAGCTTTAAGGTCGTTGACTTTGTTTTCAAGACCAATACAACAATTAGCATGCATTGTGCAAACTTGGTTAACATCCTTACTTGGGTCACAGAATCCACTAAAGTATTTTGTATCCAAGAATCTCACTTTCAATCCAATCTTCGCAATGAAAGGATCAAATTTTATCCTATTAAGAACATCTTGCTCATTCGTCTTTGGATATGTGTTTTTGGAGAGGTACCAAAATTTGTAAAATCCAATAGTTCGATCATTGGATTTTACATTGACAAATCCACAGTTTGGATGATTTTTAAAACTATAAGAATCTCCTAGAAATTTATCTGTTGCAATTTGAAAATCTGCATCTGGATAGAAGTGTGGGAATGGATCTCGAAGCCACATTATATCGGTATCCTGTTCATTAATTTCACTAAATAGTTCATACATGGAAAAGTAAGTAAAAATTGGAAGAAATTAAGGACTAAGAAAGGGGAGTTACATGTATATAATATACATACCGTAAAGACAAAGTTGTAGCCTTTGTCGAGAATGGAAGACAAAATCTGGGTTCTTCTCCACATCATCTCTAAGTAATCGGGAGTAAGATAAAATACCTCACCGGTAAAATTGGCACCTTGAGTGTAAAGTAAGTAACAATGAGGGTGTGATGCTAAGCAACGAGCATATGCTGTTTGGTCCACGCAGATGACTAGCAAATGCTTGAGCAGCCATTTCGTGTTACTTCCGATGTTAAAGCTCTCAAGAAAGAGATCAAATATTGAATTGGGTTCTGCCCATGCATCATTTAACGTAGTTATTATAACCGTTTTGTTCTTCATGCATGCATTTTTCAGAGCTTTATCTAATGGATCTATATCCTCCAGTTGGTTGCCCTGCATGCACCGATAACCATGCATGCATGTTATATATATGTGCGTACATATGCTAAAATAATTAATATATTTGTGGAGTAGAAAGTGAAAGGGATTAATTAGTGAGAGATAACTAACGAATAAAGAGGACTAGTGTACTCGCCTGCTGAAGTGGAGGGGTTGTGGTTTTACAGGAGGGGAGGTGTCGTGCCAAGCCATCATAACGAAATCCAGTAGGGTACACAAAATTGTAGACAATAAAGCAACCGGCGACGGCTGCTGCCGCCATAAACACCAGTGTCATCCGTACATTAATCCTCTTCCCAGTAATATCAAGAATCGCCGAGTTTCTCATTCTTGATGCTTTTTCAACTTACACCCTTTTTCTTCTTGAATATTGGGCTGTAATATGCCAAACTGCGTTAGACTTGGCTATATATAACGTATTGTACTTAATTTATATGTATAGATCTTAGAGAGATTTTTTCAACATGTGTTAGATTGCTGCAAAAAGCAGGAAAGCTAACTAGAGTAGTAGTCATTACGCACAATAGTATATTATAGCGTCGAAGTCCGGGATTGAATTGGTAGACAATTCCGGCATTGGACTTTCGGATATATATATATACACACACACACACAAGAACTCTGATTTTTTTACATTTCAAGTTGCAGGTTCGAAGTTGAAGTAGGCATTACGCAAGTGCCATTTTGGTAGTGGCAATTTGTTTTTAGGTTTGGTTTTACTGTTTGTGCTTGAGATTATGGGGAGTTTATGAGGAAATGAATTGATGAAAAATGGTGATGGAAAAGAGAGGGAAAGAAATAAAGAATAATAACTGAAAACAACATTTTGAAAGTGATAACTTAAATTGTTTTTGGTTATCAATTTTGTTGGTTTTTATTTTGTGTGTTTGTTGTTATAAATTTCTTCTATGTCTTTCCCACCATCATTCCTTTTTTCTTCTTTGTCCCTCTTATTTTTTTTCTCTATCATTAACACAAAAAGTGAGATCTAAAAATAAAATAAAAAACTAAATGGTTACCAAATACACCTCTGCTTTTTTTTCTTTTCAATTTTTATAATGTTTATGATGTGTTTACTTGTGTGGCCTTGGTGCTCATGCATGGCTACGGGAGGAAGGAGTTGCATATCATTATGTTTCCATTATATATAGAACTGGAATTCAAAGAGTAGTGCAAACTGTGCCAGTTTCGTATTAATCAATTTTGTGTCAAGATGACATGATAATTGATCACCAAGGTGCCATTTCCGTCGTCCTCTTATACCTGAAATAACAACATAAAATACAAAACGTCAGATCCATGCTTCTTAAATCAAGTTTCAATTACTATATATATTCTATTTGGAACGTCATAAACAATGCAATATGATAAAAGTGTTTTCCCACTAATCTTGTATATTAGATGTATTCGAGGCCAATTTAATTAAATACATGTATGTGCACATATGCGTATACGATTTACCTGTAACTAAATCTTGCAAAAGCTCTACAGAATGTAAGAATTTTGTGCAATTTCCTTTCCCTTCTCTTCCTGTCACGATTGCTTTTCAAGGCGTTGGAAGGAAGTGCTTCAAGCCAATAACAAAGTCGAAGGAAAAAAGTTTAATATTAAACGACAAATCGTATAGTTCTAAAACAAACAAACAAAAAATACAACAAACCGCATAGTTCTTGAAGAAAATTTTTGAAGAACAATAAAAATTTATTTTCCCTCAATTTCATCACATCGGGTAGGAACCATAAGATGGCCGGGAACCGACAACGATACGACTGCACCAATGCGGAAAAAGATATAGAAAATGTTGGGATAAAAAACTCAACATGACTAGGATTAAACATGAATTTCTTAGAAGTTTAAAAAGGTGAAAACCAGTTTCCTAAATATAATAAGAAAAGTCACAATTGAATACAATCGATAAAATATAATATGTATACCTGCAATTTTGTGGAACAGTCCATGAAAGCTGTGGTGTGGCAGTTGCATTAGGAGGTAAGGACATGTACTTTCTCCAAACTTGAAGCAAAATTTTAAGATCATTGACTTTGTTTTCGAGGCCAACACAACAATTGGCATGCATTGTGCAAACTTGGTTAAAGTCCTTACTCGCCTGGCAGAAGCCACCAAAGTATAGTGTATCCAAGAACCTCATTTCCAATCCAATTTGGGTGAGGAAGGGATCAAATTTGATTTCATTGAGAACGTCTTGGTCATGCATCTTTGGATACGCGTTTCTTGAGAAGTACCAAAACTTATAAAATTGAATCGTGCGATTGTTTGATTTTACATAGCTAAACCCTCCATTGGGAAAATTCTTCATGCTATAAGAATCACCGAGAAAGTAATCGCATGCAATTTGAAAATCTGCATCTGGATAGAATCGTGGGAATGGATTCCGTAGCCACATTATATCAATGTCCTGTGCATCCAATTTTGGAAAAAGAAAAAAGTAAGTGAAATTTGGATATATATATATAGATAGGTATATTGGTAGGTGAGAGACAATGGAAAATTAGGAGTATTAGATCGAGGGAGTTACTGTAAAGACAAAGTTGTAGCCTCTGTCGAGAATAGAAGACAAAAATTGGATTCGTCTCCACATCATGTCCAGGTACTTTGAAGACATGAAAGCAGCTTCGCTGGTGAAGTTGGCACCTTGAGTGTAGAGTTGGTAGCAATGAGGGTGTGATGCCAAGCAACGTGCATATGCTTTTTTGTCCAAGCATATGACCACCAAATGCTTGAGCAGCCATTTTGTGTTACTTCCTATCTCGAAACTCTCTAAAAAGGAATCGAATATTGAATTGGGTTTTGCCCATGCATCATTTAGAGTAGTTACGATAATGGTTTTGTTCTTCATGGATGCATTTCTGAGAACTGTGTCCAATGGGTCTTCTACTTTGGTCTGCGTCATCAAGATCAAATCAAATAAATGATCCATGCAATGGCATTGCATAACCACAACCCCAGGCCCTAGGGATTGTTCAATAGGGTTATCCTTACAGAGAAACTCACATATACGAGATCAGTGTGAAATTAGGTGACGAGATAAAATTATAGAGATTTTCATATGTATGCGAGAACTGTCGGACATGCCCGGTGGTACGGCAACTTGACCCAAGATTTTTCATTGGGCCCCGACCCTGAAGGGAGTAAAGGGTGCCACAAGACAAGGACAACCACTCCATGTGTAAAAATGCATTAACCCTTTTTTGAGTCATGTAGCATCAACAATTACAGGATAAAAAAGAAGAGTAGCTAATTATAAAATATGAGTAAAATCCGGATTAAAAATTGGCATGGATGTGTAACGTAGAGAGAAAGGTAATGATCAGAAAACAAAAAGTCCTTTTTTCTTTCTCTCTCTTGGCAATGAAGGAAGATTATGGAACATGAATCGATAAACATAATTATCTGAGTGCCAAATCCTTCATAATTATGTATATATTGATTTCGGATTAGCTAGCTAGCATACATTGTTTTACTTAATTTGCTCCAGAGTCTACAAGTAATTACTACCACCTTGATATTTTATGTGTAATTGATCGTTTTTTAGGAAAACTAATAAAAAAAAACATGTTGATGCTGGATTATGCCGGCTTAATTATGACTAAAATAACAAGCCTTGGGATGAACACAAAATAGAACATGCGAGAGAGAGAGAGAGAGAGAGAGAGAGAGAGAGAGATTCCTGGCCTGATGAGAAGTTACGGTTCTGGTGGCAGACAAAGCGTAGTCATAAGAGGATCTGAGCAGAAATCCGGAAGTGTAGACAGAATTGTAGAAGCCAAAGCAACACACAGTGGCTGCGGCAAACAGCAACGTCACCTTTAGAAGCTTCTTCGCCACCAACGCTCGATTACTGCTACCTGATGATCCATTTCCACCGTTGGATGATGGTGATGACGACGACGACGACGACGACGACGACGACGACGACGATGATGATGATGATGATACTAGTAATTTCATCATATTATTCCCGCTAACATAATTTCCAGCTGCTTCATCTGCCGATAATTTGCTCATTCTCACTTCTCTCTCTCTCTCTCTCTCTCTCTCGCTTTTGGAGTCGGAAGGATATAATTTGGCAACCTCCGCCTCTTAATTCCCTGATTTTTTTGCCGATGCGAGAAGTCAACCTGTATAACCTGCCTGCCTGGCTAGTTGTTTCCTCTTTGATCCTTATTATCCTTCTGTTAATATTTACTTTATTTTTCAATTGTAATATTAGGTTGCCATCCCTCACCGCTAGTTTTGTTTGACTAAAACCTGAATAGTTTTTAATATTATGATTGAGGTCCCCGGCCCTTCAGGTAAGTTTTGCGATGCTGCCTAATTTTTAGGGTTATTACATACTCATTCATTAATCAGTTTCCTTTTTTTTTAGGAATTTATTTAGTAAAATTATTTCATAATTTCAATTTTAAAAACATTTCTAAATTACAAGATGTACCCATTTTCACATTGCCTTTTTTTTTTTTAATTTATAAAAAAAACTTTCTCATTTAGCAAAATGTATCCAATAAAAAAATGTAATCTGAAAACATAAGAACAAAATTTGTAACCAAAGGTAGTAAAACGTACCCTAAAGAATTTCGTTGACATTAAGGGTGAAAATATAAGAAAAAAAATATGTACTCTAAAAGCAGCAAAATATACCCATTGATTGAAGCTTTTTTCTTATCTAATTCCAAACATTAGATATAGATCAACTAAATGTATATTAAAAAAAAAAGTACCTACCGCAGCTATTGCATCAAACAATACAAGTGCAAACAGAGGACAAGGTCATCGTTCTAAATATTTTGTGTAAAAACAAATAGATAGAAAGTATCCACCACAAAATTGTGATGAGCACTATAACCAGGAGCAACATCGCAAAAATAAACTAGCAGGTACAAATGAAACCAAAACAAAAGCCAAGAACAAACACTTAATCATAAAATTGGATATGTATCTGCAATTAATAATGTTCACCCTTGGATGTATATAGAATACATTTTTTGAATCACGATGTACTACGATAGACTTACACGTTTTAAATATTTTTATATAAAAAAAATGTACAAAAAGGATTAATTATGTTTTATGCGTGTCTGAAAGACCTTTTTTTTATAACCGACACTACACGTCTCTAAAATATTTTAAACATGTTTAAAAATAGAGAAAGTAATATTTAATAAACAACTAATTGAATCATATTATTACTAACCCATCGTAAAGTACAAATTAATTTTTTTAAATGCACGGAAAAAGTTAAATATTAAAAACACTGTTTAACACTGTACATTAAATAGTAAAATATTAAAATACTATTTATCACTGTAGACTAAATAATAAAATATTAAAAATACTGTTTATATGACGAAAAGATTCCGCCATTATTTTGAATTATTTTTATTTAGAAGGCATTTTTTATCCTAAGATTTTTTGGTGAAGTTGGTAATTCCAAAAAGGGCGGCTGGCTTTATATAATAGATAAAGTAATAATGTTCGCCCTTGGAGCAATTTAGTATTATATAAATCTAATTATTATCAGATATACATAATTATAATTTTGACCACTATGTCATTGCAGATAGCGGACAGACGATGGTACATGGCGTGGGGATGGGGGCTCTCCTCTTCCAAAATTTAATATCATGTCATGTCTAATAAAAGTATGTTCTTTCACAAAATTAATCAATCAAAAGATTTAAACAATTTCAAAAAGAATTTCTTATTTAGGAGAAATTTTTTATTGTAATTGGAACACAGATGGTACATTGCGTATTCTAATATAAGTGAAGAGAAAAATTATTTTTTAAGTTATTAACTTTTTAATACATATATCATACCATTTATATAGTAACACATAATGTGTTATTCTGTGTTTCGATCGCACTGAAAAATCTCTTGTTATTTAGGGGAGTGGATTTAATATTTCGTTGCCAAGTTGCCAAGCTGCCAAGTCAAAAGACACCCACACAAAACACATGTGTTGTTGTTTCGGTGATGGGAAAAGGATCCTCCGGATCCTCATTGTGAGAATTTTGGAAATTCTCGAAATCGGTGTATTTATCGTTTATTGTGCGATCAGTTTTTGTTAGGTATTGTTCATATTTAATATTAAATACATATATTTAAAATAATTTATGACTGCACGATAAACGCACAAAATTCAATGATCTCTAGGATCCTCACAAAGAGAGGATCCGGTGATCCTCTTCCTTGGTGATGGGTGTTGTCACTAGTCTAACATGATTCACAAGAGTCCTCAATCAGAATTGGAGTCTTGAAGATTTCATGAATTTGTGTTCTGTCTTTTTTTTTTTTTTTTTTTTACAACCAATGATTTTGTAAAAGTCAAATTTTGATTTAGAAGATAGAGTATAATACTCTAGTCAATTTAGTTAAACTTAGATCTACAAACTTGTGTTAATTACGTACAAATAATTACATAACAATTTGTCACAATTTTTTAAAATATTCAAACAAATACTTATTGTTTTGAGAATTGAGAATTGCGCATTTGTTAAGTCACTAGAACTAGGTGGTGCAAATGGTTGGTATGAATGGATCAATAAGCTTATGTTTGGCTTTTTATGTTCACTTGACCTACTTGTAGCCTTTTTTTTTCAGTTTTATTTCTAGTAGCCTTTTTTTTTTTTTTGAAAAATCAATGAAGCTTATGTTTGAGAAAAAAATAAAAAATAAAGAAGAGGTAGTGACAATGTAAATGCATGTGCGGTATATTAAGATGCAAATGCATGTGCACGTGCACGTGCACTGGCATGGTCGTCGTTTACCTCCTTAATCATCGATCGATCAATCTTTCTTTATCACTTCCAAAGAGTAATTTGCCACGTTATAAAAGAAAGTGGTCCACCGTGGCCGAGGGTGGCACTACCTGGTGCCTGCCACTGCCAGCACAGCAGCACCCTCTACTCATCGCTATCAAATTAATAAATAAATATATATATATATATATATATATATATATAATAGGGTAATTCTAAGGAGATTATTTATTAAATTATATTTTGTAAATCATATGATATTGTTGTTGATACTTGTATTATTACTTCAAATATTAATTAACATACTTATTTTTTGTTCGTGAAACATCACATAATTTGTAATCTGTAAAAAGAATACAGAATACTGTAATTAATCTTTATTATTTGATTGGAAGTTGGAGAGAATTTACATGACCATTGCGAGTTGATCTCACTTTATATTTAATTTTAATTTATACAATTAATTGTACATATTCCTAATCTTGTAATAAAGAATGATGAAAAAACCAAGGATGACGCAGCTGCAATTCCATGGGCATCGTGCTCTGCTGCGGCTTCGAGGTTGGCCAAGCTCCCTACCTTCATCCCTCTCCCTGCCAAATGAATTAATCCACCTATTTATCAATCACAAATTCAGGATTTAATTAAGCAAGCTCCCTACGTTACGTACTAATTATATACGTACGTTGGTGTCAGCTGAGGGACTGCTGAGGTTGGTGCTGCTGGCGGCTCCGGAGGTTTGGATCCTGCCGCCGTTGTTGGTTGGTCGACAGCTGCAGTTACAGCCCTTGGCGCCGGTTGTTCGTATCCATCACTTGGAACAGCTACATCCTTTGCCTGCATTAACATACAACGTGTATTTTACAGCCTGTTTAAGAGTGATTATGGCAGGGTCAGAATCACGAGACGTACCAATTTCCTAAAGAGGAGATTGTAAAACATATGAATGTAGGTTTCCTTGGCTAGCTTTTGGTCATCTCTCAACTGCCTCCAAAATCCATAAGTTGATCCCATGTTCAGCACTTTGTTTGCATATATCTTCCATGTATAGCTGCAAGAAAACCAAAAATTAATAAAATCATGCACAATGGCAAACACTTTTACTGCAAGTTCGTTTACTATAAGCATGTCGAAATTTTTATAAAAAAACTCTAGTACTTAAATGGACAAAAAGTGTTTTTAAGGTTTAAAACGTAGTCAGAAACACTTTTCGTTATCATAAAACACTTCAGTTATTCCAAAAACAGTCTCAAATAGGCCTGCAGTCATAGCCGTCTAACTATTTGTGAGTAATTACCATTCGTTTATACGCTGCAATCCGGCAGCTGACATGTTATTCCAGTATTTTCCATCCGTCTTGCATTTCTCAAAAAAGTCAGCAATCTTGTTGCTGGATTCATCACCATTGTTGGGATCAATATGGAACCCTGAGACGCCATCCACAATGATTTCTGCAGGGCCGCCTTGGTTGGTTGCAAATGTAGGCAACCCACAGTTCATGGCCTCAATGACTGTGAGACCGAAAGCTTCGTACAGCGCAGGCTGCACGAAAGCTCCCTTTGTGTCTGCAATGCACCGATACAGCTCCCCATTTCTGTATCTGTCAGTCTGAGCCGCTATCCATCTGAACTGACCGCTAAGTTGATATTCTTGCACCAAGGCATGAAGTTTCTTGATTTCAGCAATTTCTTCCCTGTCTTTGGATTTAGATGGATCGAAGAATCCCCCGACAATTACAATATTGACAAAATTCCTCAGCCTCTTGTTCTTTCCGAACCATTCAACGAGTCCTGTGATGTTCTTCACTGTGTCCAGCCTTGCCATTGAGAATATGATAGGTTTCTTCTTGTCTGCCAAAAATCCTCTGTTCCAAGCATGTTTATTGTTCAAGAGTTTTCATTAAGAAACTGCCACAACAAATGTGCAAGAACTTATAAATGTGAAAGAATTAATTACATGTGCTCATCGTTTTCCTCTTTCGTGTAGAGTAGTTCTTCGATGGCAGATTGAAACTTGGTAAATCGTCTTTGTTTCTCAGAGTAGGGAAAGTAGACGGATTGGTCAGCTCCAGGGGCAGCAATGTTGAACTTTGGATCAAACACATCAATGCCTGACACAACTCGATAGAGTCCTGGCATTGTAAATGCTGTATGGCTTTCGTACTGTCCAGGTCGGTCCTTGCTGCAACACGAAAAACAACACATTGATCGATTGAGGAGAAGATCATATCAACCTTGTATGTTAATTTTGGTTTTGGCATGAAAGACTACTAACCCTCCGGCAATTTCTTGAAATGTGCTTGTTATGACAAAATCAGCACAATTCATAGAGATTATGTCAGCTGTGAACTGACAAGAGAAGTGGTATTTAGGATCAAATTCCTTCCATTTGGCATCAGAATCTTCGTACTTGGTCTTTTCTAGCGCATGCGCTATCGTTCCCTGCAGAGAGTTAATTACTTGGAACAGGTTAATTAAGTTGAGATTCAAGTTTTTAACCAACATTTATGTATTGAAGGAGGTGGTTACGTGTCGACTTAGACCTGAGTGATTCCAAGTTTAGAAGCAATCAAAGAGGCCACCAAGTTTCCATCACTGTAGTTCCCAATTATGAGGTCCGGTTTGCATTCCATGTGTTGTAAGATCTTTGAAGTTGCATCCTAATAAACAACGATGAGAACAGAATAAATATGTAAATCATCTATTTTTCTTTCCAGTAACTCACATAAACTAGTACCGGAGAAATGAGATCAGAAGAATAAATTGATCATATATATGATAGCTAGAGTGAGAAGATGAATGCCTGTGCAAATGTTTCGAGATAAGGGTAGATATCGAAACGAGAAACCCATTGGCGGAGAAGGCCTTTTTCTGTCCTGAATGGAACCCTAAGGATGTGGGAGTGCTTAGTGTCGATGATAGCTTCCAACTCCTGGTTGCACTTTGTTCCTCGAGCGTCTGGTATCAGTCGTGTCACCTATGTACATGACACATACGTACAGACATTGTACATACAAAGTACAAATTAGAATTGCAACGTGTACAGCATTATTCAGTATTCTTTTGTTTATGTATACTTAGCCCAGCTCACCACAAGAATCTGAGGCTTCACAGCAAGGCCTTGTTGTTTAATTCTGAGAAGCAACTCTTCCTCCAAAGCTCTCACTTGATCAAGAATATAAACCACCTGTCCACCCGTGTCAGGCAATCCAAGGACATCCGACTGGCCAAAGTAGCCGTGAGGAGAGAAGATAACGATGTTGAATGTGTTGGGAAGTCTGCTAAACAACGACTCCAACTTCACCGAGTCTGGCGCTTGGAATACTTCTGACAGCAGCCTCATTGTCTCTCCAACTCTTTCTGCTGTATCTCCCCATCCTTTCTCAAAACCCAACACTTTTAACCTGCTCAAGATTGAATACAACATTTGTTCGTATATAAACGATCAAGATCTGCAGCATTTAACACATACATTCTGTAGTTAAGGTTCATGAGAGATAACCTTTGCTCAAAACTCGGAAATGGTGTGGTTTTTGGAAGTGTGGAGACGAGTACTTCTGCTTGGATCAATGCAGTTTGAAGTTTTGCAACGGTATCTAGACTTTCATTGATCATAAGATTCTGCATATACATACATTGTACTTTAATTAGGAAAAATTAATAGAGAGGCCGCAAAAGATCAGGTAATTAATCAGTTAATCTCAAACAAAATTAACATATATGAGATTTCAACCTCTCCGTGATAATTAAGCGGTAATAAGTAGCCAAGAAGGGGTTTAGCATAATCGGAACAGCCGGCATGAGTACTGAGCCTTGATGAGATTAACTTTAAGACGAAGTTAAGTCCATTTCCGATTGAAGAAGGAAGCGTCATTCGAGGAGTAGAGAAGTCGATGGCTCCAAAGTCTATTTCCAAAGCATTTTCATCGTTCGCCCTGTTGCATGCATGCATCACTCAAATTAATTTGACATTAGTCATGCATATATATATATATATACACGTAGCTACATACGTATGCGTATAAAACGTACCAGCTCTCGTCAAAGATCAGTTCCTTGAACTTCAAGTATTCGGTAGCAGAAATGCCATCCACTGTTAGATCATCTGAATTCACCTTAACAAATTCTGAGAAACCGGGATTCGGTCTCACTGCAAAAGCAACATAGGGTGGAACAACAGCTGCCTCCTGAGTGCGACTGAGGATGTAACCAAGTAAACCCTCCAAGACCTTGCTTCTTTCATGCCCATCTTCTATCGATTTTTCCAGCTCCTCCATTATATGCTGCGGCTTCATTAGCCTTTTCCCCGTTCCAACAAAACTTTTTGCATGCATGTTTTAATTTGTTGATTAGTTAAACGAGAACATCAACATTCGAATTTCACAAATATATAGTATATAAAAATATTGAATGAAAAAAAAAAAAAAAAAAACAACAACAACAACCTGGCAAAACATTTCTTCATATGAAAGCGACTCGCTCTAAGTGCTTCTGGCATGGTTTCTGCAATCGTATCAGATCTCTTCAAAGACGGTGAGGTGGAAGCCATTTCGGTCAACTAATTAGAACAATCGATCAACAAGCGATCTTCGAAGTAGGTTTAGTTTTGTTTATTGGTGAATTTATAGGGAACTTTAAAATGCAGGAAGAGAAGAGTGGTTAGGTTACATGTGGCTGAAATTGCCGTGGGAGGAGAAAGAACATCCTTTATTCTGTTATGCCTTTTGCAGGAAAGGAAAGATGAAAACAAGAAAGGAATTTTTACATGGGTTGAAGCAAATCTTCAGATTTGGCTTTCATAGTGGTATATATTTGTTTTAAAAGTGGAGGGAAAGAATCTCAAGGAATTCGTACTTGGTCCTTGTAAACGTGCATTTTTTTATACTTTACTTCTTCCAATCTCAAGTTTACGACGTGTTTCATGTCAAATTGTGTACAAGTTTTTCACCACCACAACAGTGGCACACTGTAACGAAGTGTTACCAACACAATCATTCATGTTACGCGAAATTTTTTGTTAATGCCATACCAAAGTTTATGAAATATCAACTTTGTCCGCATAGAATAATACATCAATTAGTAACACCACAAATACACACTCGTACTATTACAAATTTATTTATTAATATTATGCTTAGATATTTGACATATCAACCATGTCATCTGCAAGATGTACTAGACGGGTAAAAAAACTAATTAGCATTTCAATTTGAAGTTGGAAAGAATGCAATTTAATAGCGTTCTCAATGAAGGGTTATATATGGGGCTAGAAAAGTGGTGGATATATATAGCTCAATTTAGAGTTATGAGGAATCTTTGGGGCTCTAAAAAAATAATTTGTCCCAATAAGGGGCTATATATCTTTCAGACTCTATATGAGGCTATATATTTTATTTTGTAGTAATTTGATTATACGGTAAATTTATTTTTGTCTGAACTTTTATTAACTTGATTTTTGGAGTGTTATCTAAAATTTATTTTTGTCTGAACTTTTCTTAACTTGATTTTTGGAGTCTTATCTCAATCTCATTCGTTGATATATTTCTATGAAATCATATAGGATAAGATTTCATTTCATAACAACCATTGGATATGTTTATCTTATATCAATCTCATCCATTGGTTTATTTCTCTGATTGACACATTCTCTGAAATCAAAGAAGATTTTTATTTTATAACAACCGTTGGATTGGATTATCTTAGCACAATTTACTTATGTTATTTGTTTATATTTTTTGTTTAGGTCTCTAAACTACCAATGAAATTTCATACTTTTTTTATGAATTTTTCAATTTGGTGTGAATTCCCCTACTTTTAGGGGCTAGATGTAGCTTAACTCTTTGCTACCCAGTGATTGAAGTTACTAGCCCATGTGATGAATGTAGTTCCCTTTTTCAGCCCATTGAAAATGAAATTTTTCATCAGAGCTACAAATATGGTAGCCTCAAAGAGAATAAAGCCAACTACATGGGGTAATTTGGGTCTTTCTTCGAACTTTGGGTCCTTTTTATGGAAAATATATTTCATTTTCCTTGCACTGAAGAGCACCCTCGTCGGTACAGAATATTGGATTATATGATTAAAAAACTATTTTAAGGATCTTTAAGGAAGAAATGGTAAAATTGTAAGCAAGAGTGCACTCCGACAACCGAATTAAAGTTGTCACTTAATACTGTAATCAAATAGCATTTCTTTTCATTTGAATGCAAGAAGTCTTAAGTTTAAATTTCATAAATAACAAAATTGTAAGAGTGCACTCCAACAACCGAATTAAAGTTGTCACTTAATATTACAATCTAGCAATATTTCTCTTCATTTAGATGTAACAGACCTTAAATTCAAATCCCATAAATAGCAAATTCGATACCAAATTAAGCTGCCCATTATATAACTTTGCCAAACTCTTCCTCTCTCTAATGTAAAAACTTCGATGTACTAAAAAAAAAAAAAAACACAGCCGAATTAAAGTTGAAAGTTGTACGAGGACTTGCAAATTAACCGAAAGCAGCAAATAGTTGTCCGAGTTCCATCTCAAACTACATCATAAGATAACTAACTTCCCAAAAACAATCAACTGGGTTGCAGAGCAGTAACAACCGCATACCAGTCGGTTGAAACGGGAAATTTCAGATACTAAACGGCGGCAGACATCTAAAACAAAGAGTGCAGCGAAGGCAATAGACACCCTTGGCACTTGGCAGACTTCAAAACGACACCATTACATTGCATAATCTTGCTACATGCTTTTATGGGCGACATCTCTTCGCAACCTCAACCAAACGACTCCCCTCTCTTTAACAGTAGAACATAACCCTTTTGACATTCTCCTTGAGCGCAGGCAAGGGCCTCACTGCAGCATTTGGACCTGCTGCTCTTGTGCTCCGCGGACCCATACCCCCACCCATGCCCCCGCGTCCAGGAGCACCACTGGTCATTGACCCGCTGTCGGACGTCTCTGGTTCCATGTAAAACCGAGCTCGGAATGCAGCAAGATGGGCGTAGTACGCCGGAGGAACTGCAATTTTAAGGCCCAATCAGAACAATCTCTATTTAAAGAATAAACAAGGAAAACTAATGAAAAAACATCAGAGTGAGAGCATACCAATGGAAACCGAACGCGTGCATCTTGCGTACCTACAAGAGTTCAAGAGGTCAACTATTCAGCACTGGAGTTTAAGGATTCAAAAATATAAAAAAATTCAAGTGACTGAAAACGCTAAATCAGCCAACTTACGTATAGCAAAGATTGTTTGTGAGAGACTGCAGTTCATCAGCTGTAAACTTGTTTTCATCCCACAGCACATGGTAATGAGCCGGACGGCTTGTACCCTGCAAAACATGGTGTATACAGTTTTATAAACATCCTGCTTCACAAACACACACACCACACAAAACACAAGGAAAAATCATTGCCTGAATTCCAGCATGGCTGCAGAGGTAGAAGTCAAACTCTGTTGGATGACAGATTTTGGAGTCCACAACCGTGCCTGCAGAAATAATTGGGTGCAAATTCCTCATAACAAGCATGAAAACTGAACTACATCATCCAAACATTTCATACAGTAAAATTAATTACCAGGTAAGATATTTCCACTCCTGTCAACTGCATTACGATCATTATGATTGTTGGCAAACAGCCTTGTGTGGTGACGTTTCTGAACCACAACAAAAGTCACAGGTGGCTGATAGTTTGGCTCCAAGGAAGCACAAGCCTGAAGAAGAAAGATGACAAGAAGCAAAATGATGTTAATAATATCACTAACACAGAACAATATACACAAACTATACTAACTTCAGAATAATCCCAAAATTGCAAGTTTACCTTACGAATCGCATCAAGCTCGTACAGTAGAACTTGGTAGAACTGCCCCTCGCTGACACCGTCCCTGAAAAAGCAAAGGTGGGTGTATACATACACACCATTAGACACAGGAGAAGTACATAGGACACAAACAATGGCAAAGGAGCGTTAAATGCCTGTAAAATATGATGCGTTGTGGCTTCTGTCCTGTTGCTCTACGGAACGAAATTAGCAGTTCCCTACATTAACAAACAAATTCAACTCAGTTCTGCACTTCCTAACAATCCCCAGTAAGTAGAGAAATAATATAATTATTGAGATAGATAGAGAGAGGGGAGAGAGAGACTTTATCATTCCACCAGTTACAGTGCCCCTCTGAGGATCCTGCCAAGTTTTGAAGAGGTCCTGGATAAGCTCCTGGCGATGAGCTTGTGCACAGACCAAGCCAGCGTACTTGGTGATTTCTGGCCAGTCTTGTGAGGCCACAACCTGTCATAAAAGACATGTGAACAATTAAATTGTAACTCCCTACGTGAATTCGAGACAAATATGTACGCACTAGCTAAAGCCCATAGATATCATCGACAACGTACTGCCGCAATTGATGGGCTTGAATCCTCCCCAGGATGAGGATGGGTGACATCAGCGCCAAAAATTATAGTAGGGCGGTCACTGACTAAAGGAATACGTCTTGACAGTGCATCAACAAGCACTGTGTTCCTTCCGCCAACCTTCACATTTATCTTCAAAGCAACATTTGCCAAGTATTGTTTACTCATTCTGAAAACATGTTTCGTCAAACAGCACTGGGATACTAGGCCAAGATCCGTCTCACAAATTCGTTTCAAGTCACCTGGATGGACATCAGTATATACAAGAATCTAGAACTTCAGGACAACACAAAATTGAGACGATATTATAGAGAGATAAAAAGCAGAATGAGATAATGGAGCCAAATGGTTTCAAATGCATACCATAAAGATTGCCATTATTATCTGGTAAAATAACAACAAGCAGGTCAAGCTCCTTGTTCTGGGGCCGGAGTTTGGTCATTGCATCATGGTACCTAGTTTTTAAGGCCTTCTCTGCCTGATCAGGTCGAGCACTGATTGGTGGAAGTACCGATTCTGGATTAAAAGCCTAATATAATACACACTTCAGCATCAAAGAAATCCAAATATAGAAATCAAACAATGCAATTAAAACCAGTGGAAACCACAAAGATTAAAGAAAATTTCCATACCATGCCAGAAATGTAACACATTTGAGCAAGTTCATTACAGAAGGAACGGGCCACATTGTCTTGAACATTTCGTGAAAAGTTAATGCAAATCCAATTGTTTACTCTTCCTCCATTGACCATTTTCTGCAAAAATATCATAGTAATTCAAAAGGTCTTTAATAATTCAGCAAGACACAGGACATTCATTGGTCTACAGAAACAACCATAAGTCCAAATAAGTATTTATTAACCAAGTAAACATGCAAACTTCTGCATGAATAATCACATAGTAAATTGGGTAAACAGTTAGAAACAATTGATCATACAAATATCCAGATATACAATTTCATATGTGACTGAAGACAATAAATAACTTTCGTAAAAGGCATTAAATAAACATTAATGCATAAAAATAAAAGAGGACTTTCTTGGGGTCGAAAGACAGATCACACTGACCACACACTTACTTAAGTCAAGGTGAACAAGGGTTTAGAGGGGTGCCAGAATATTACCTTATTCATCATATTCCACTGACCAACTTGGGGCAGGCAATCCTTTTCCCTTCCAGTATCATGATATTTCAGCTGCGCAAAACAAAAATCAATACAGGTATACTATCAAAGTACCTTTTGGGACTAAACGCAATTACATATCTTACCCAGGGTGCAGGAAGAATACGAGCTTCAACCTGAGCCAGATTCTCACTAATTTTGATTCCAAACTCCTTGGCATAAGGATCTTCATGGTAAGCATTATGACGAACCGTCTGTAACATGTACAAAAATATTGAAATGGGATTTATCATATCACCATGAACTACATTTCTGGATAAAAGATGCCTTCTACCATAAAACCTCAAATGATGTGAGCGTTTAAATTATGACACAGAAGATAAAAGTTAAGGACAACAAGGTGACCGTATTATCAAATAACAAAGCAGTAAGCAAAGGACTCATGGCATCAACTGCAACGAAAACCATGTCATGATAAAATACAATAACCAAAAGAAAACACACCCGAATAATATCTTGCTCCCTGTCATGAGGGCGCTGACAGGTGACCTTAAGCAAAGCAGTAATCTGTTTCTCGTTCAATCTCTTGGAATACCTTTGACCTTCGACAATTTTACAAACCTGAATCCAGTTACTGCTCATTAACATCCATATCACCATAGTATTACAAGCTAGAAATTATAGAAACAACTCACCTCCATGGGCAAATAATTCGGCCGCTGTTGATTTCCAACTTGAAGGCAAGGCCATTGTGTATGTTGAATGACGAAACCATAAGTTTCATAGAAGTACTCAACAACAGATTTCATAGTTCTTTTTTCATCAACAGGGAAACTGAACAGACAAAATACAATCTCAGGGAAACAAGTTTTTTTTTTGAGAAAGATCAGGGAAACAAGTTTCACGCACCTCAATGTGCTCTTAAAACAAATACCATGTTAATAAATATACAAGCATACGAAGGCATAAGAAATATACAAATATACGAGTTAAGAAGTACTCACGTCAGTTCCCTTGTTGCCTGTGACGTTAAACCAGAAATACGGTACTTTCTGCGCATATTTCCTCGGTGTGTGACCTCAACCTTGACTCCGCGAAGAGCCTTTTTAATCTGTTCACAAGTAAAAAGTTACTATGATAGCTAATATAAAAATTATGGCAAATATAACTGTACACTAATCGTGATACACACTCCATATACACCATCAGATCTATAAACATATAGTTTTAAGTGAATGTACAAGGATCAAGGATTACCTCCAAAAGAACTATACAAACATTAACCCTAGTCAACGAGTTTTCACGTATGTAAGTTAATTTTAACAAACAGATATACACAAGGAAACACGAAACAGATTAGAAGTACCAACACCAGTGCACCACAATAATTGTCAAACTTTGAAACAAACACTCAAGAGAAACAATTAAATCACCAAAACAGAAAAAATTAGGGAAACCTAACCTTTACACGATCAGAATCAGAAAGTGGCCTATGTGTAACATCCCGATTCAGTAGCTGTGTTACAAACTCAATAACTGGCAATGGCTCAATAAAAGCAGTAGAGGACATGTCTGGACAGCACATGTTTTGTAAACAAAGCATCAGTCAGCAGAATAACTATGCAGTGTAATACATCACTATTACAACAATTAAATTGATAAGAGTAGATAATCTGTTATTCACAGAAATGATGCACGTAGGGATTAGCATAAAATTAAGTACCAATATTCAGAGACAGCCCCATCTGAGTTGGACGAATACTCTGATAAAAACCACGCCAACTTTCCAAACCATCACCAAGTGACTGTCTTCTACCCAAATCAGGGGAATAAAATGAACGGCCCACAGGACAGTACCTACAACCGAAAAGGAGAAATTAGCTATCAAACATATAAAACATAAATGTGTCATTATGTCATCACCAGGTGGAAGAAACACTGTGTACCTAGAAGTAGGCAATTCGCGCAGAACAATGTCCAAAACCTGAAGTGCCTCTTGAGGTGCATCAGCTTGCCTCCCTTGCAAAAAGAGACCTAAATGGTGTAGGTCAGCGCGTGCTGCAAATTTTATGACAACCCTAAATTCCCTCTCTCTCCTGCCATCAAGAAGAAAGCCATGATTGAATACATACAAAATAAGAGTGCACAGAAAAAATTGTACAAAAAATAAAGAGTTGTGAGTCCGCACCTTTGTCCACCTGATCCATCATCATCATCAATAAGAGTGATTTTAAACTCCTTTGAAAGGAAAGGAAGTGGGCCAGCAGTATACAGGCTCTTTCGTCCATCATAAGCTGGTAGACGTTTTCCAAGATGGGATTCCCTGTACTGTTTCACCAGCTGCTCCATCACAGCACGATTTACACCCCTTGATGTGACCTCTGGTGTAATAGTAACCTATTACATATAATGAAAAGATACATTATCAATAGTAGTACAATATCAAAAGATAGACACAGATGGCAAGAGAGCTTACGTCATACTGGTGGAGGTCTTTGTCGGGTAATTCTGCAAAGAAATGATTTGCCTTCACTGTACACCTTCTGCCAGTGCTACCCTTGCCCGGGCGAAGAGGGAACCTGACTGACTTACTTGAGGGCGCCACAGGTTGAATAGCCTGGCTAGGTGCACTCTCTTGCCGGACGGTAAGGTCAGCAAGCTGCTCCGCCACTTCTGAAGGCTCAGGTGGCTGGGATGATGATGAACTTCCACCATATACAGGCGGAGAGGTGACCCCTTGATAAGGAACTTGGGGGGTGGCCCCTTGGTAAGGAACTGGGGTTGCTTGGTGCAGCTCGGGGAACTGAGGTCTGATTGGACCACCAGGAGAAGGTGGTCCTCCACGGCCAATGCCACCACGACCACCTCCATAACCTCCACGACCTCCTTGCTGAGTCGGCCCTCCCCTGCCTCTGCCTTGATATTCCTGTGGCCCACCATACTGCTGTTGTTGGTATTCTTGGGGCCCGCCATATTGCTGCTGTTGTGGCACTCCGCGGCCACCACGACCCCCTCCATAGCCTCCATGACCTCCCTGGGGGGGCGGTCCACGACCACCTTGGTAGTTTCCTCCACCCTGTTGTTGTGGTGGAGTCCTTTCAGGAGCATGCTGGGAACCACGACCACTACCCCCAGCAGGTTCATGAGACTCAGAGCTTTCCCCACCAGGGAGTTCAGTTCGCCTCTTCCTCACCATGATGATGTCTATACAAAGAGAATCAGCATTACATCAAAAGAACCATTCGCAAAGAAATCAAAGGCTATAGACCGAAAACAATGTATTAAAGAATATATACAATAAAAGTAAATGCATAACGTACACCAACAAGCCAAAGAATCCACTCATGGGCTAGGGTTTTCCAGATTACAAACATATATCCGAGGGTTTTCAAAAGGCTGAGAGATACATACCCAGAACCACATCATATACAGTGCCCCGAATAAATAACAAGCAAACACTAAAATAACAGAAAATACTTCAATCAGAACGAGTGAAGGTTACCCAGAATTTTCCAGTGCGATAATTTTGAAAATCCTATGTGCGTTCCTGGAATTTGGTAAAATGTACCAGGAATTTCATATAAAATTCAGTTTTTTTTTTAAATAAAAAAATACGAGAAAAATTATATAAACAGAAGATATAATGGCTATCATCAATTACTTTGATACAAGCACGCCCTAAAGTACAAACCCAAAATAAATAAATCACTATACCAACTATAAACCCTAAAAGATCACCTTTTTAGAATCCCAAACAACCACACATGCTTCCCAGCATTGCAAAAAACGCACGAGATCTAACGATCTACCAAAACAAAACGCAACGAAAAACCCAAGCGACGATTAAGCCTTTCAGAAAAAATAAAAATAAAAAATAAAATACGTAAATAGACCTTAGTGAGAGAAACTAGAACCTAACACCAATTTTAAGGCAAAATATGCAGATCCATACCACAAATTAGCAAATAGAAAAGTGAGAGCGAGAAGAAAAACAGCAACGGGAACAAATGGGAGTACCAAACCCTAAAACGAGTCGTTTCGAGTGGTTACCGTGAAATCAGAGTCCCGATGACCGTCGTACAACGCGCGGCAGCGGTTGCTTCAGAGGGCGAGAACGATGAAAACGACAAGGGGCTTGCCTGCCTACTCAGTACTCACTATCTCCCCCCTCTCGCTCTCAGTTGAATATTCTAAATAATTTTATAAATAAAAAACCCCAACCCAACAACGCGTCCCACAATGTGCTTTTATACTACCCAGCGGTAGGTCATTCGAAATGGCCACTCTGTCCTTCTTCCTACCCCTACTTCATCCAATAATATTAATTTCTTTTTTTAGGTTGTGAAAGCTAGATTTCTTTCTAAAATGAAGAAAATAAAACTTGTTTTTAATATTTTAAAATAGTCATCTCGCACTTATTTAAATAAAATTCATTGTAAAATGATATTTAAAGGTGTATTTAATCACATTAAAATAAAAATAGAAAGTGTAACGATTACTTTTTATAATTTTGAGGAGAGTCGTACACGACACGTTGAATGAAAACAGCGTACTCTGATTCGAGTTTATCGGGTCATATTGAAAACGAATAGATCCGTTACTTTATGGGTTGTGCCGTGTCAACACTCTACACTTATTTCGACACGTTGACAAAGGTCTAATTACTCATTTAAGGCCTATTCAAACATGTTAAGGGGTTGATGTTCCAACCTAAAACAAAGTGGGCATATAAGGGTGTGAAGAAATGTCTCAATTCACTAGTTAATTTGTCTATGTGCTTAACCCAACCACACACGAGTGGGCATACGGGTGTGAAGAAATGTTCTACTTGAGAAAGTTTAAAAACATTGCAAAGGGCCTCTAAGAATATGGGTTTAAGTCTATAAGGAATTAGTCACCCACCCTGTTGCCAATTGATTTTGGTATAAAACTTTAAGAATGGGTTTAAAGATGTATAAAAAAAAAAAAAAGGTTTTAAAGATAAATGCACACCTTAATAAACCAAACCAATTAAAATAGGTCTTATTTGAAGAAGCTTTTACGGAAAAGACTTATCCTCATAGCGGTATTGTTGTACATGAATGGAAAAAACACATCCATTTTTAACTTTTACACACTTTTTTTAATTTTCGACTATCGAATCGAATAAATTAAAAAAAAAATTAATAAACAAACTTTAACAAAAATGTGTAACAAGTAAAAATAAATATATAAATAGTACCATCAATAATGATATCTACCTGAAAGAGATGGGAGAATGATGTTGTACATGAATGGCTACCTGGATAGTGATGGCATCAAATGCCAGCGTGGGTAACAGCAACACATCTCTTTTCTTTTCTTTTCTTTTCTTTACTTTCTTTTCTTTACAGCAGCGCCACCTATTCATTCAGGGTGCGTTTGGCCCGTCCCGTCCCGCGTTTGGTACGCCTAAAACGAGTGGGACGAGGCGTTCCACGGGACAAGTTTTGGATGATTTTTGGTTCCACCTCCCCCCATGGAACGGGGTTGTTCCACGTCTGTGGGACAGAAATTTTTAACATTTTAGGACAACAATGCCCCTTGTCTTTTTCAAAATTTACAACATCCGTCCCAACCCGTTCCATCCCGTCCCGTCCCGTCTGCGTACCAAACACACCCTCATTTCACATAATTTTTTCCCTGAGGCTGCTTATTAAGTTACCAAAGTACCCCGCTCTATTATCCAATCCAATCCAACGGTCAATGTATTCGCAGAGGCAGCTTCATTTTATAGCTAGCTATGAAGGGCAAGCTATCTACGCTTGATCGGGTTCAAGTTTATGCTCCTCGTGTCAATCCTTCTTGTTCATTCTCTGGAACTTGGTTTGAATCTCACGCTCATCATTTTTTTAGTGCCTTTTTAGTATAACGATTTGGCGCTCCGTTTTGGTTGCTTGTGACGTGCCTCGGTTAAATCCTGTATGGCCTCTATTCATAGATTGGGTGGCTTCTCATTGAAACGGAAGTTCATTGGTTCCTATGGTGAAGAAGTTGTATTTGGATGCTACTGTGTTACGGTCTATGAAAAGAAAGGAACAATCGGATCTTCAACAACTCTAGGAGTTCTATTCTCACCACTGATAAGAAGAAGCTTTGAGGCTTTACTATCTGGTTCGGAATGGACAACGGTTATGACGGGCGGATAACTGCGGTTATTTATCTATAACTATTTATTCTCATGCCTGCATAACTGTTTACCCGTTGGGTAATTACCTAAACGGTTATACTCATACCCATAACCGTTTATAAACGATTAACCATATCCATAACCGCGTACCCATTTAACTGTAACCGTTTAATACCCGTTTATAAACGGTTAACCATACCCACTTAACCGTAACCGTTTAGTACCCGTTTACCCATTTATCATTTTTAACCCGTTTATCTTTTCTTTTTTACCATTTACTCATTTTTCATTCGCCTACATATTTTTTTAACAACTTAAAAATAAATAAAAAAGAAAAATTTGTCATAAATTTATTTTTCTAACAATTAAACACCGTTATAAGTACATTCATCATACATTTCCACATTTTAATTTTTTTTAAGTCCTTATACAATTCCAATAATTGAAATAATAGTTTACAGATGATATTTTTAACTATTAATAATGAAGGTAATATAAAATTTGATAAGTATTCTTGAGTTACGAAAACTGTTAAAAGACAGTATTCTTTGGTTATTTAAATCGGAATGTAAAGTATTAACATAATATATATAATGGACCATGAAATTTAAAGTGGTTAAGGAAAACTATATTATATTAGCTACAAAAATTATGCACTATAGTCAATAGCATTGATCTAAGTTTTATTCGATAGAGAACATGGTTTGTGTTAATTTTACATATATAAAATAAATGGATAAACAGTTACTCATTTATAACTGTGGTTAATATCCATAACCGTCCATTTAAATTTCGCAGCTAAACGGTTATACCCAACAACAACAACAACAAAGCCTTTTCCCACTAAGTGAGGTCGGCTATATGAATCCTAGAACGCCATTACGCTCAATCTTGTGTCATGTCGCCCGTTAAATCCAAATACTCTAAGTCTTTTCTTAGAGTTTCTTCCAAAGTCTTCCTAGGTCTCCCACTATCCATTCGGCCCTGAACCTCTGTCCCGTAGTCGCATCTTCTAAATGGTTATACCCATAACTGTTTATTTATCTAAACGGTTACCCATAATCATAACCGTTTAATTTAAATGAGCAGATAATCGTAGTTACCCATAACTAATGAGTATTTGTCCATCCCTATGCGCGCCTCTCTCTAATTTATCAAAGGTAACCTTGATTATTACTATTATTATATGTTAAGACGGTGGATTTTTCTGCAAATGTGAAGTGTCCCAGCAAATGGAAAACCTCCCTCATTTGAAGTACAGGTCAGAGAAGATAAAGAGACTCCATCCAGTAGATTCGGAGGGCTTTTACATCTTCACAAAGGACTTCCTCAGATTATTTTAAGAAAAAGCATCCCTTCTATAAACCCAAACTCACATTACAAAAGATTTGAGGAATCTTTAACTTTCTTTTCTTTTCTTTTTTGTTTAATCTCCCAGGAAGGCAAAACCTAATTATACAGTGTAAAGAAACTGTAGTATGGCCTACATCTGCAGCAACTACAACTTGTGAACTTGTCAATGTAATGGAAATGCTCAGTTAATCGTAAATGAAACTAACCTGCTAAAAAATGCAGCAATTATATAGCCAAAGAGACAAGGGGAAGGTTGAACAATCCACCCCTGAATCCATCTGCTTCACCAGAAGTCTGCACAACTGCAAATTCCTTCCTTGAAATGATGAAACCGACTCACATCTCTTACAGTTATTTCTCTCTTTGTAACAAGAGTGATGAACTTTATGGCAGCATGGCAATCACCACAAACCCGCAAATTCTTAGTAACTAAGATGGGTTTGCCTGGGCTCAGACTAAGAATTGCATAGGCAATGGCTAGTTTCTCACCGTGGTAAAGGAGGATTCTTTCTTTCTCCTCTTCCTCAACATCTTGGAGAACAAATCTATTTTCCGCACGATATCCCAGCTGTTTCATATCTACTAGTAGTTCTTCTAGTTTTTCATGTATCTGAGCTGACTGAGGATGGGACTGATCTCCACCGACAAATCCATGGATAACGCCATCGATCTCAACCCAACTGCATCCTGGACTCTTCTTAAGGCCTTGGTCCTTCTGCTTGATTCTGACATCGGCTGCATCATCCCACCTCCCAACAGCACTGTATAAGTTAGATAAAAGGACCAAATTCCCAGTACCTTCAAGTCCTTTCCCTTGAATTTTCTTGGATACTTCTTCCCCAAGTTCCATATTATTGTGGACTCTGCATGCAGCAAGCAGTGCACTCCACACACGAACATCAGCCTCAAACGGCATTCTTTGGATGAAACTATGTGCCTCATCCAAAAGTCCTGCCCGGGCGAGAATATCCACCATGCATATGTAATGTTCCATCCTCGGGTTTATGTTGTACTCCTGACTCATTGCACTAAACCAGTGTTTGCCTTCAGTTACAAGCCCCGAATGGCTGCAAGCAGACAAGAGGCCAATGAAAGTCACATCATCGGGCTTAATGCCAGATGACTGCATATGATGGAACTGTGAGATTGCTTCCAACCCAAGGCCATGATTCCCATAACCAACTATCATTGCGTTCCATGAAATAATATCACGCGTAACCATTTTATCAAAAACTTGCCTTCCTATATTGATCTTCCCACACTTTGAGTACATGTCTATTAAGGCATTACAGATTGAGGTGTCTGTACAAAATCCATGAACAATTGAATAAGCATGTCCACAGGCCCCGTGCTGTAGAGCGGCCAAATGTGAACAAGCCGGCAAAACACCCTTCATGGCTGCCACATCTGGATTGATTCCACACAATTGCAAATTATGGAACATAAGCAAAGCTTCCTTTGCATAACCATTCTGCACACAGCCTGAGATGATAGCACCATAAGAAACTGTATCTTTGGAGTTCATTGTATCAAAGAATCTGACTGCATCATCTATAATCCCACACTTCGCATACACAGACAGCATTGTGTTACCCACCATGTTATCTAAATCAAATCCAGCTTTAATTGCATAGCAATGAACCCGTCTCCCTCTATTCAGGTCAGTTAACTTTGCGCAAGCTCTTAGAATGCTCCCGAGAGTTACTGCTGTTGGATTTATTTCCTCTCGTAGCACCATTTCATCAAACAATGTTATCGCCTCTATCATAGAGTCACAGATAACATATGCACCTATCATAGCACTCCAACAAACCTCGTTCTTGAAATTCATAGCATCAAAGATTCTCCTCGCATAAGCTATGCACTGGCATTTAGAATACATATCCAAAAGCCCAGTACCAAGCACCACCTCACCACTAAAGCCCCTTCTTAGGGAGTAACTATGCATTGCCTTCCCCTGCCTCAATGCATTAGCTTGTGCAATCGTGGGAAGAACCGAAACAATGGTAGAAGAGTTTGGGCTTGTTCCCGCTCTCTGCATTTGAACAAGCAATTGTACAGTGTCATCATAAAGACCGTGTAGTGAAAACCCAGCAATCATTGCATTCCACGCCACAATGTCTTTGTACAGCATGCCATGGAACACGCTCTGAGCCTCCACCAAGTCCCCACACTTGGCATACAGGTCGATCAAAGCAGTGCAAACGTAGACATCAGAGTGAAGCCCAAGTCCTCTGGCATGTTCATGGATCTTTCGGCCAACTTCGAGTGCTTGTAAACCGGAGCACGCCTTGAGAACAAAAGGGTAAGTATAGTTGGTGGGTTGAACGCCGGATTTGAGCATGCCATTGAACAAGTCGATGGCTTTATCAAAGGGCCCGTTCCAAGCGTATCCTCTTATCAAAAGGTTCCAAAGAATAACACTTGGTTGGGGAATTTTATCGAACACGCGGCATGCAAGGTGGAGTTGATTGCAGGTTATGTACAAATGGGCTACTTTTTCAAGCAAAAAGGAGCTGTCTTTGAGGTGGGTAGTGTTTTTCAGGAGGAGTTGATGGATTTTCTTGCCTTGAAGGAGGGATTTGGATCGAATGCACGCTTCGAGAAGGTGTTTGTAATCAAAGTCGAGACGAGTGAGGGTGTTTGTCGAAAAGTTGTGGGTTAATATCACTATGGCTTGCTGAGTGGTATGATAGTATTGACTCCGACTTCGAGAGAGTGATCGCCTTCCAAAACATAACATCTCCCTCCCTCCCTCCCTCCCTCCCTGTTCTCTACTTTCGCTTAATCAGGACGACTCTAAAACTGTAAAGTTAAATAGACTTTTGCACAAATTTAGAAATAAGGTTTCAACCGAAAGTAAATAAAAAATATATAATTAAAAAAAAAACTAAAAGGGTCGTCTTAGAGGAAGTGATGGGTTAAGCCTCACAATAGGACATCAATAATATGGTTCAAATTTGTTTTTAGCGATAATCGAACCTAAAACTATGAAGAAGAATACCACTCTACCGTAATACTAAATAGCAAAAGGATATTAAATTTCAATATAAGTTCAATTTTGTAATTCATTATTAAGTTAGGCGACTCGATAATTATATTTTTTATTAAAGGGTAATGCTTGATGGCTACGAATTACCCACACAAATTGATCAAGACATTGCAATATCACTAAAAGTAGCATCGGTTTCTCATTTATGATGAAAAAATATGAACTCTCCTTTCGACTCCCAAACAAGAGCCTACATAGGAAAGCCTACTCGTCCTTGTACCTCTCCTCCACTTCCTACTCGTCCTTGCAGATGTTAATCACCTTCTACGCTCCGTCGGAGCTCAGCTCCAAGAAGTACAATCGCCGTTGCAGCAAAAATAACACCTAGAGCAATTCATGGCGATTTCCAAGAGAAGTTATGATTACCAGCACATGCATGGTCATGGATCCAAAGCCGGCCACCACAACAAATTTCCCATAAACGATGTAGGAGGATATTGTTGCAATGATTTCGGAAGGGAGTCGTTCAGTAAGTTGAATGGCAAGTTCAGTTGATCCCAAAAGTGAAGCTTGAGGTCCGGAATTCTACCTGTGAATTCGTATTGCTGAAGAAGGGTGCAATTGGCTTAGGCTATTAAATCTTAGACTGTGCATGCTATGAATGCAATTTGGTATTTGTTCGGTGCAGGTATTACCTTAAAGATACAAGTTCTCCATCATCAGGCAGGCTGACAAATCTGCCGGTAAAGTGCCGGTGAGTCTATTCATTCGAAAGGCCATCGGTTTTAGATGCCTCAGGTGTTAGAAATTAAATTCCATCCGGAATAACACCAGATAGTTGCGTTCTTGAAGGGCGAAGAGCCACACCAGTCTATGTGCAGGGTGGCCCACTTTCATTTCATTGCAATATTTCTCCGTTGCAATGTCTGAAAAATTGTAAAGTATTTCTTTGTTGCAATAGTCTTCCACGTAGACGTTGATCACACTGAGCACCAACGTGTTCTTCTGTTGATATTCGGCATACAAGTCAACTATGATGTAGCGTTTGAAGTCCTGCACCGTGATTTCTTCACGGAGTATTGGAATTTCCAATTCAACAAGATTAGATCCCGCCAACAACTTCTGAAGTAATTTCAAGAATTCCCCATGAGTTGAGTCGTCAAGTTCAGAATAATCGAGGTAGAGAACGTTAGCTTTAATCTACTTGATGTTGCCCAAGCAGATTGAAACTATGTAATTGTATAGTACAAATATCATGTTGATTGAAACTATGTAAAAAGCCATCGAAGTAGAAGCTTTCCAATTGAAGAAGCCATGGACGAAGCAGCATTCCAATTGAGAGAGAGAGAGAGAGAGAGAGAGAGAGAGAGAGAGAGAGAACTTTTCACACAAAAAAAGAGAGGGAGAGAAAAATTAATGGACGCGTCGTTGATTATTTGGTTCAACATACATGAGGAATGACGAAATAAATTTTGGCACAGATTGTGTGTCGATAAGACTTTTGGTTGTTAAAAAAAAAAAAAATTTGGTTGTTAAAGAAAGATTGGTTTCATAGCAAAGTACAAACTATGTGGTTAAGTATTTAATATGATTCCATAAGATATAGTTGTGATCAATTTAGAAATAATAATTTCGGTTTCATTCGTAATGAAATCCTCATGCTATTTTAGTAGATGAAAATAGATAGCATAAGACCTACCATATATTCTCAGAATCTCAATGAGGAGGCAGCCGTGCAAATAATCCTTATGTTTATATATGGAGGTAACCAATAACCCCATGTACATATGCGTCTGATTTCAACTATACAAAAAACATGCACATTAATTCAAGGCTACAAGATAATAAAGAAACAATTACAGTCTAGAGGAATGTGTGTTGTAGGGGTGAGCACTTAGAACCGAAAACCGAAACCAAAACACGAATCAAATCTAACCGCACCGAACGGTTTGGTTTTGCGGTTTTGAAACGGTTTTGGTTTTGAAACCGAACCGCAACATAGAAAACGGTTTGATTTCAGTTTTAGCTTTTGAAAACCGCACCGTAAATATTAATAAACATTTAATTAAATATCCATATTAGATTTTATGTTTTAATTTGTCGTTTGTTAGAATCCATACACTTAGTATGGACTAAACCACACTAGGAATAGGATGACAGAAAATTGTACTCTGAAAACACTCATAGACAAGTAATGCTACATTTACCATATATTTGTACTATATCTCTTATAGAGGTAGGGCTCGCCAACCCATGTGGGTCTCATCTCATCTTTATTAGTGGTACAAATTATAGTACAAATAGGTAGTAAGAGTTGCATTTTGCTCATAGACCTCTCTATAAAGTCCTTTTTTTTTTGTCAAAATGTTGTCATAAACACTTTTTATTTTATTATATTAAAACAATTTTAATCATTTTAAAGACACGTTCAAATATACCAACAAAAAAAAATTCATAAAATTTAATAAAACCCCTAAAAGGTAGTAACAAGGATTTTGAAACCCTCCATCCATGTTAAAAAGGGGCCAAAACGGATTTTGAGATTGACATAACTCCTTACTTTTTTTTTCTTCGTCAAACAATAGATTTTTTTTAATTAGATGTTAGATTAGGGAGCCGACATGGTTCGAACCCCTGTCGTAGTGTAAGGGCAATACTCCTCTCCACCACTGTGGTAGAAGGCCACTTTCTGACATAACTCCTTACTTTAGTCCTTCAAATTTGATATCGATAAAAGTAGTCTCTGAGTTTATGCACCATTAATCATTTTGGTCATGCCGGGAAATTTTTTCGTTGTTACTATGAGTTAGAAAAATAATATAAACTAATAGTGAAGCCACCAAAGAAATTTGTAGGTGTTGAAAAATATTTGGGATGTCCTAAATTAATTTTAGAAAACATGTGGTGCGACTAAAACGACTCAAATTTTGGCTTATAATGAATCTTGTAAAAGTTCTTAAAATTGATTGGAAAACGTGAGTTATAACTTACAGTTTTTGTAAAAAAATTAAAAATTTTAGTTTTAGGAAATATCTTACGTGGGAATTAATGAAAATGTTGCAAGACATTTGGATGTGATTTTTCCTTTATTAGGTCCCGAAGCTATTTTTCATTAATTTTTAAAGTTGAAAATAGAAAAAAATAATGAATGCTAATAGTGGAGCCCCCAAAGAGATGTGTAGGTGTACGAAATCTTGGAAATATCTTAAATTAACTTTATAAAACATGTGATGCGAGTAGAATGACTCCAACTTTAGCTTATAATGAATGTTGTAAAAGTTCTCAAAATCGATTAGAAAATTGTGGGTAACTCACAGTTTTTGTGTGTTTTTAGCTTTAGGAAATATTTTGCGTCAGAGTTAAGATCTTGCAAAACCTTTGGATGTGATCCTACCATTTATTAGGTCTCGGAATAATTTTTTATTGATTTTAAAACTTGAAAAAAAAATCTTTAAATTTAAATTTTAAATCGTTGATTTCAAGTGTTTAAATATGAATTAAATATTTTCTATAGAAAAACATATTTTGAAGAACATGAATATGATAGTTTGTTGTTATGGTAAGAGAAATAAAAGAAAAATTAACAAATATTAAAATATTAAAAAATAAATGAAAAATTAACATGAATGTGAATTATAATATAGTCGCTAGAAATATAGCGACTGTTTGGGGAATTAGTCGCTATCTTACTAGCAACTATAAAATAGGTAAATCGCTATTTAAGTACCGATCGTATATTTTTCTATTTTTTTATTCTTTTCTCTATTTTTATTTTTAAAAAACTAATGAAAATTGTTTGAAAACTTAAATACGTTACTTTATTTAAATTTAAATACTTTTAGATTTAAATTTAGATTTGTATCTTGTTTTCAAATTTTTTGACATGGATTATAAGAAATCATTCTGCATTTCGGCATCTACAAATATTTTTGGGGCCTCGCCATTGTTTATTAAATTGAGAATATTTTTTCATTTTAATTCTTATTTAAGTAAATTTTTATGAAAATGATTGATGGTGGGCAAATTCAAAGAACATTTTTAACTATTTCGAATCTAAAAAATGAGAGTAAAGAGTTATGTCAATCTCGACAATTTTTTGCTAAAAGAGAGGGAAGGTCGTTGTTGGCGAGAGATTTTGTAAGATCTCACATCACCCAGGAGTGAGGATCATGTAAGCCTTATATGTACATGCCCACTTCCAATTAGCACGAGGCCGTTTGGGAGCTCACTGGCGGAACTCCGAAGTTAAGCGAGTTCGGGCAAGAGCAATCCCAGGATGGGTGACCCACTGGGAAGTTCTCGTTTGAGTTCCCAGAAACAAAACCGTGAGGGTGTGGTAGGGGCCCAAAGCGGACAATATCGTGTTGCGGCTGAGTCGAGCCCAGGCCGGGATGTGACAGATTTTTCAATGTAATTGCAACACGAGATAGTATACCACGTGTTACTGTATAAATGGTGACAGGTGGTAGACTTGTCACCCTCCACTTTCTCTCTCCTTCCACGCGTCTTTTTCCCAACCTTCCCTGCTTTTTCTCTGTGCGCCCCTAATTTTGGCTCGCACGCTCTGTTGTTATCTCCCTCTCTGACCCTCTTCTTCCAAATTCTGTTACCTCCCTCCCCTACAAAGCATCACCTTCAAAGGTTCACCCAAAAAGCTTAACCCAAAAAAACTTCACTTTCAAAGCATCACCTACAAAGCTTCACTTTCAAAGCTTCACCTACAAAGTTTCACCTACAAAGCTTCACCTTCAAAGCTTCAAAGCTTCATTTTCAAAGTTTCACCTACAAAACTTCACCTTCAAAGCTTTACCTACAAAGCTTCACCTTCAAAGTTACACCTGCAAAGCTTTATTACAAAATTTCAATACTAAAACATGCAAGAGCTTCACACTCTTGATCAAGATAGTATGAAGCTAAACCAAGTTTTATGTTCTAAAAATAGCTTCAACCATTCAAGCTATACAGCCAAATAAAAACCCACAACAAAAACCTACATTCAACAAACCTTACCTATTGAACTACACACACTCCGATCTTCAACAAATTTCTGCAACTCCTCATTTTCTTCAATGGAGCTGAATTTTGGACCTCTTATAGTCCTTGAGCAGATGAACAAATTTTAAGAAGGAACCTTTTTTGTTTAAGCAACGTAAATTAGAGTATTGAAGCTCCAAACAAAACGGTTGAATTTCTGCAGATTTTAATGCTGCTGCAGTGTTTCAACGATCTGGAAATATTTAACGGTTAGTTTGTTCTGAATTGTTGATATCTTATGGAAAAGAGGATAAGGAACAACTTTGATGAAGAAAGTATATTGATCTGAGCAGAGAATATGGAGTTTCGAAGCTCACAACAGGTCTAACCGGTTGACAGGCAAATAATGAACAATCAATGATCATACTTGAATTTCTAGAGTTTTACTACTCTGATGGGTCTCAAATTTGGATATGTTGTATTTAACAAGTTAAGGAACAACTTTCATGAAGATGGCTTTACAATTTGAGCTACAGAGGATGGTGTTATATTGTAGTGACTCAGGCTAATTAGTGGAAACGAAAAAGAATTCCACCAAAAAATGAGCAGTAGCAAAAAGTAGCAGAAACTTGGTTACTAGCAAGACACCTCCTTCGTCAACTCCTCGCTCGAAGACTTGGGGGACTCCTACCATATGCTACTACGCTTCGGTAATCAAAAGTTTCACGACTACTCAATACCTTGGAGCTTTCAAGTCCCTAAGCGAAAAGCTTTCCTCACTCGGGAAACTAGGGGAGCACTATTGCAACTTACAGGATCCACCCACGAAGTTTCGACATGCAAACTTCAACAAAAGAAAAGATTCAAAGAACTTAGCAAATGATGCCTTAGGGTATTTAACACAATATGCTAAACAAAGTAAAGCTTGTTTATTGGAATTTCCGATAAATTACATACATGGACATACACAAAAATCAAAACAAACAAAGAGGAGGGAGCCTTCACAAGGTTACTCGTGAGAAGCCTCAGTACTCGGCAGAGCACCAAAAAAAGGAGACACTGGAGGTTGATCATTTGGAGTTTCGGTACGCGATAAAGCTCCAGAAGACGAAGGCAGTAGATGCCTTTGGAACAAATCCACAAACCTCTGATGATCACTCAGAATCTGACTCTCGAATTCCTGCAGCTGGTCAAGCTTTCTCTTCATGCCCGTGGAGTAGTTATATGCAAGCATGTGCAATTGTCTATTTTCATGCTTGAGTCCCATGATTTCTTGTTTGAGACTTGCCACTTCCGCCATCAATAACTCATCTTGACGGGTTCGAGCAAACAAGCGTTGGCCCATATTCGACACAGAAGCCGCACACTGAACACTAAAAGCCAGAGAACCCTGAACAGCCAACTCATCGGACCGTTTGGAGAGTATCTTATTATCTTTGGGGGTAAGAAGATTCCTAGCCACCACAGTAGCGGTCATATCATTCTTCATCACAGAGTCCCCGATGGTAAGAGAACCAGTAGGGGATAAGAAGGATGGATACCATATGTTGTCTTAAGAAGACATGAATACCTCTTCCACGACATTCAAATCAAAATGGTGGTCGGATGGGCAAGCTATTTGCAGAAATGACGAAGGAAAAATGAGGCACAATAAATCTCAGAAGTACGAAAATAAGGGGGAACTTCTACAAGCAGTAGCTCTCTGAATGTACTCCTTGAACACAATTGGGACCCCTATAAAAGGAATGGCAACATGGCCACGTGTTCAAAAATTGAAGAAGCACCATACTCCAAATTTCGAGAGCCAAGTCCCCTTGGATAAAAAATTTTGGCAATCCCCACACGCAAAATCAGCTCTTTGGATACCACGGATAACTTGGGCAAAGATCTCTGACAAAGCTAAGGCACACAAATTTTGAAGTGCCAGCTACCCTACTATTACCCACAAGGGCAAAGGAAGGACACCACTACTTGCTAAGTGGGAAACCCCTGTATATGTCGATTTCCGTCCTCCATGGCAAAGCAAGCTTGGGAAAAGGCCTACTTTTTCATCATCCCCGAGAATGCATCTTCAACAAAGATCTACGTGTTCAAAAATCGAAGAGACACCATTCTCACTGATTTCGAAAACCCAGACCTTCAACAGATCAGCTTGTTCAAAAATCGAAGAGACATCACTATCCGGATTTCGAGAGCCAGGTTTTCTTGGATAAAAGATAAAATGTCTCGACACTCTTCACACGCAACATTAGCTTTCTGGATACCACAGACCAGTTTGCCAAAGATATCCGACAACACGTGAACCTTGCAACTCCCACTACATTGCTATGACCAAGAAGGGTAAAAGAACAGTATTACCACTTATTGTTGGGCAGACCTACAAGAAATGCTCAACCCTTCCTTAAATCCGAGATGGCACTCCCAACGAAACCTCTCAAAACACTCAGCTTTCTTTCCCCCCCCCGATAATATCTCTGCAAACAAGCCACACTAGAGCAAGAGTACCTCATATCACCAGGGTCGAAAGCAAGAGTATCTCATATCATGCTTTCTCCATGTCATTGTCTTTATCCTTGTTCTCACCTACAAGACAAGGAGAAAAAGAGCAATCAGTTGGAACCTGAAGTTAGAATTTCGATCTGGAACTGATTGCCTGTAACCCTTGCCTGATTGCTTCCCTAGCATTGCTCTCGAGTACTCATCCTCAACTATTTTCAAGGTCACGAATTCCTCTGGCAAATACCCCATGACAGTTGATCAGATATTGGCTCTTTACACTGAAGCTGCCAAGCATGGATGAGTCACTAAGAACTAGTGTTCTAAAGGAGAAGGGTCAACGATTGAAGCAGAAGGGTACACACCACTTCGGTTATGCAAAAGATTGAAGCAAAAGGGTCAACGATGAGCTGGAATAGGTCACTACGACACGACGCCCTTCCTACAGAACCGCATAATCTAGATGAATGAGTCTAAGTCAAAACCAAGCTCGGCATCACTGCCCCATCCGAAGAACTCGAGAAGCCATAACAACCTTTCGCTAGCACTATCGCCGAAGAGCAACAGTATCCTATATCATCAGGATTGAATGTACTCTAGATTTGATGGAGTTGTTTTGACTCTTAAATTCTCGAGTCGGCTCGCTCCTTTAGAAGAAACCAAAAAACCCTCCAACCCAGTTCAAGAATAAGCCTGTGGAAAGTCAACAAGTACAACAAAGCACATACCGATTCATCTGGTACATCTTCAAAAGCAAAAGTATCTCATATCATCTATTTTCCCTGTGCTTCTCCTTATCCTTCATGCAACCTGCAAGACAATGAGAAAGAGAACAAGAAGCCGGAGTCCGAAGTCAAACCTTCGATCTGCGATTGCTTGCTTGAGACTCTGATTGCTTACCTTGTCTGTTACCTCATTCGGCATATATTCTCAATCAGAGACTTAGGGGACTCCCACTATATGGTTTGTATCACACTTGACCAAGCCTGAAACTAAAAGTAAGCGTCAAGTGAAAATGATACATTACCTTGTGCGTCAACATATATTCAAGATACCACTCCTATATATGGGACATAGGCAACTAAAGATGATACCACACTTCGACACTTAGAAGTTTCGTGATTACTCAGTAGCTTGGATCTTGTAAGTCTTCAACCGAGAAGCTTCCCTCACTCGGGAACTTAGGGAAGCACTGTTTGTACCATACTTGACCAACCCCGAAACTACTAAGCACCGGTCAACATTATACCTTCAAGGACCCACAAGAGTTTCCTTCCAATCAAGAGGCCAATCACAATGCGACATATGTCAACGTCAGAGGCCAATCACATCATGACACATGTCAACATCAGAGGCCAATCACAACATGACACGTGTCAATGTCAGAACAAAACTAGAAACTCTCTTCTATAAATAGGGATCATTCTCCCATAATGAATCCATAATGTCATTTGTACTAAATCATTCACTAGAACTCACAAAACGAGAGCTTGAACCTATGTACTTGTGTGAACCCTTCACAATTAATGAGAACTCCTCTACTCCGTGGACGTAGCCAATTTGGGTGAATCACGTACATCTGGTGTTTGCTTCCATGCCTCTATATCTTTACATACTTATCTGCACTAGTGACTGAAGCAATCTAGCGAAGGTCACACACCTGACACTTTCTGTTGTACCAAATTCCTCACTAATTTTGTGCATCAACACGTTTATTAACTTGAAGGACCTTTGTTATCTTATACCATCACACACACATATATATACAAGGGTGGACTAATCTTGTTATCAAGAGTCGAACAATGATCTAATGAAGTCCACTCATTTGAAGCATAATATCACATATTCTAGTATGAAAGTTTTGCTCACGTTTAATGAATTCAAATTTATTCAACTTGTTTTATGAAAAACATTGTAAGGAATACCCTTTTGTTGCACAAACATGTTTTAACATCACAACTGCATGCAACATGCTAATTATTTACATAACAAATGTCTTTTTTCATATTATTATTGGGAAATGCTTATTAATATGTTAAATTGCAAATTGTACTTTTTTTAAAAAAAACCAAACGAAACCATTTGAAACCGCACTGAACCGAACCAAATGGTTTGGTTTCATTTTGGTTTTGGCTTCAAAACCGCACCAAACCAAAACGCAAAAACTTGCGGTTTTGGTTTTAGTTTCACTCAAAGCAGCACCAAACCGAACCGTGCCCACCTCTTGTGTGTTTTTTAGAAACTCATATGTTCCAGACAAAAGAGTAGATATTTTATAATTTGAGAATAATTATATCATTTCGAAAAAAAGGAAGAGAGAGGGGGAGGGGCCACGTGGCCCCTAGCCCTTCTTCAGCTTCATCCCAGTATACGACGTCACCTTGTTGACATCACACGATCTACATCTAAAGCTTGATGCGGATTTTGTAGTGACTAATAGCTGGTAAAAGTAGAAGGTAAACAATGAAAGACAATAAAATATATTATGTAAAGGTAAATGAAGATGACAGCCTTGTTTTGAGTTTTGGTCCAGTAGTACAGTATAGATAATTTAGTAACTCAACTCAACTCAACTCGTTGCCAAAATCTGATAAGATACTACTGTAACTGTAAATTATTAAAAAAGCGTTCGGCCGGAAGGGGATAAGGGGATTGAAGCTTGAAAAAAACAAAAAAGAAATTAAGCTACCAAATTAATTAACAGAAGATATGATGTGTTGCAAGAGCGAGTGACACATGCTATACTGCGTTGTGATGAATGTTTGAATGTGCGATTGAAATTCACAATCTAATAACAACGTATTTTGATGATAAATCCTAACATGAGAATGTATATAATATTTATGAATACACGCAGATTTATATGATTTTTGCTTACAAATAATTTTTTTCTTTGGTAAAAACAAATAAGCAAAATTGAAAGATAAGTAAAATTAAAAAACATTCAGTAAGGCAGAGAAGTGTCAATAGGAAGAAGGTTTTGTCTGAGAATCTGGAAAAGGAAAAGTGAGGTTCTGATGAGGAGTGGAGAAAGACCTTAACACAAGGGACTTTCAGTCCTTTTTATACGTGTATATATAACATGATCATGATGCCATAGATCTTTAGCTAGCTAGCTAGGAGGAGGAGAAGGGCGATCGATCGCCAAGGAAACAATCAGTAACAACAAAACTAGCTAGCTTGCGCCGTGCTTTGATATCAATTATATGGCGCCAGTGGGATTACCTCCCGGTTTTAGGTTCCATCCAACGGACGAGGAGCTGGTGAATTATTATCTCAAGAGGAAAATCAACGGCCAAGAGATTGAGCTCGACATCATTCCTGAAGTTGATCTCTACAAATGCGAGCCTTGGGAATTAGCAGGTCGTTCATCGATCATCATTCGAGTCCTTTTACTTTATCAACATCATTATTATTCAAGCAGTATACCATTCATGATAGTTAACTACCTGATTAGCGTTTGAGCGTTATCTTAGTATATGTATAATGCAAATTATGTCATCTATATACTTAAATGTATAGTTGTATACAGTAACATATTTGATTGTGCATCAATGCAGAAAAATCGTTTTTGCCAAGTAGAGACCCCGAGTGGTACTTCTTTGGGCCGCGGGATCGAAAATACCCTAATGGATTCAGAACAAACAGAGCAACGAGAGCAGGATATTGGAAGTCGACTGGGAAAGACAGGAGAGTGACGTGCCAGAATCGAGCAATCGGAATGAAGAAGACGCTGGTTTACTACAGAGGCCGAGCCCCTCAGGGCATTCGGACTGACTGGGTCATGCACGAGTATCGCCTCGACGACAAGGACTACTACTGCTCCTCCGACCTCGACACCTCCTCCTCATCATCTGCCGCAATTCAGGTACAATATTCTCCATCAATTTATACACGCATTGTTTGTGCTCTAAATTAATTAATAATACACACATAAGTATACATATATAATGTCCACACGTTAATTAGTCAATTGGGAGGATTCAGCATTCTTTGTATCTGTAGCTCATTTTATTTGTCCCAAAATATTCTCATCATTAAATTGATGAGTATAGTGGGATTTAATTAATGATAGGTGCGAGTGTGACTTATAAATTCTAGATGATCACTCTCACTAATTTATTCATTAGAAGGAACTTACTAGTGTCACCGTTACTGATTATCCAATGAAAAAGAAAGATAAGATGATTAGAAGGTTTATAGTGAGCTTTAATTAGTTGGGGGAAGTACAATTTCACATTATATTTCAACAATCAAACCATTTATTTTTAAGTTTCCGTAAAAAATTATCACTACCAAAAATCACGCAGAACGGAAACCATGAGACCATTGTTTCAGAGATTAATTTTTTTCGAATCAGCATACTAAAAGCATGAAGTTCGATGCTTGAGGCAGGGAGAAAAGCATTTTCTTTTTTCAGGCTTTTTATTATAATTTTACATCTTTTGCAGCGTGAGATGCAAAAGCTTGGCTACGCTGCCCCTAAACTTAATTAACACTCCACTTATACTTAAAAAGAAAAAATAATTGATTAATTATAGAGCATAATCAGTCAGAAAGCTTTGGACCATAATCTAATAGTGTATAATAATGAAAAGTAAAACTATCCACGTAAAACTTGCATGAGTTTGCATTTGCATGCATGGAATTTACGATATTATACTTTGAAATATATAAATAATGGAATAAATAAACAAATAGCTAACAATATTCGTTGCTTGCAGTGGATCACTTAAATCTCTTTTCTTTTTCTAATCAGACAAAAGTACAATCCTCCACAAGATTCAGAAACGAATTAATATCCCTTAATTAACTCAAGCTTACTAAAGAATTAAGGATTATTATACTGTAATTACGTTTGATCATACAACTAACTAACCACAAAAAGCAGCCTAGCTAGCTCCACATCGATCACTTTCATTTATGTAAGGTGTCGGTGACTTTTTACTTTATTCCGAACTCCAAATAATAAAATATGCATATATTGTTATAAATTATACGATAACTTTTTTAGTATTCTAAAAAATACTGTACGCCAAATGACATAAAACGAGTAGTTTAATGCTTAAAAAAAATTAAATATTTATATTATGACACTTAGTATATTGAGCCATGTTCTAACAAAACTAGCACATTAAAAAATCTCCCATTATACAATATCATTCCAACTCCTTTTACACTTTGCTTGATAAATTAACAAATATTGAATTTATATAGCAGGATTCTTTTGCATTGTGTCGCGTGTTTAAGAAAAATGGCATTTGCGCGGAGATTGAAGAGCAGCAAGGCCAATCAAGCCATTTAACACCAAATAATATTCATGAACGATCACAAGGTGTAAACAATGATTATTGTGATCAAAACATGTCACCGGAGATTCCGATGGCATCGTCATCGTCGATCTCATGCCTGCAGGAGGCAGATGACAAAGACGATTCCTGGATGCAGTTCATCACAGATGATACGTGGATGCAGTGTTCTTTTAACACCGGTGTCAGTGGTGAAGATCAGCTCTCTCATGTGGCCTTCACAAACTAACTGATCACTGAAGATGAGTACATGGATGGTTACCGGAATTGGTGTTAACGGTAAATAACCTGAAAATGCATGCATGGACGGATGTAATTTTCAAACAATAAAATACAACGTGTATATATATATATATATATGCACACACGATTTCATGAAGAACACTAGACAAAGTTTGTAAGGTTTGTCATCATATCTTCATTAATTTTTAGATTAATTATCTTAAATTGGCTTTAGCCATTTTATGACGGTTTGGTTTGGTTCGGTTTAGTTTTGTTGGTGGATTCTCTTGAGAGTCAGTTTATCAGATGACCAGTCTAGAGATTTAGTTATTAACCTCTTTCCTGAGGTGATTTGGGTGTTACTTGTGGAATAAATATATACAATACATTTTTAACGATTGGATTTTGAAGTACCTCTTGAATGTCATTAATCTTCAGAGTTTCCACTGCTTGAATTCTGCAGAGCCTAACATGAAGGAACTAGCATTTCGATGCCCACCGCCTCCAAATTCCTGAGAAGAAAATGCAAAAAAGTATATGTGCCAGTTAATTCCATGTTTAACAGGAAGAAAGAAAATCCATATGATGAGAGAACAACCTGTGAGATGAGTGTTGTGTCTTTGGTTTCCACACTCCTAAGGCTTATTTTTAGCATTTGGTCATTTTCAAGCTCAGGCACTCTGTATACAACAGCACCAATGCCCCTACAGAGAATTTGAAAATAAAATAAAATAAATAACTAAAATGTAAAATGGAAGGATAGCACCGATTACAATACATCTCAAACAAGTTGATGAATGTGCATTGGATATCCAGATGGGTGGAACAGTTTGAGTTGAGCTCAATAAAAACTACTGGAGGTGATGGAAACCATGCTTTGGAAGAGATCAAACTCAATAAACAGGCATAAAAATACGATTCCACATAAAACAAACAAAATAACACGAATACAGTTCTGAAAAATGAAGATGACAGGATACACCTCATTTGTACTAAGTTTATCCACATTGATTTCAAACTGAAAAACAAGACGAAATCATGAATCGCTAGAATAGTGCATTCAAGGAGGAGTCTCACATGGGTCCAATTAGGAACAAATATAGCCCCACTGGTTCAACATGCTTCAGTCCTAGCATCAGTTTGGATAGATAGCTGTATTTTTACATCGAATGGTTTCTCCCTTAGAACTTTTACATTTTCTTTCTACAATTCTTGTAATTGCAAATCCATTTGCAAATGGAGAAACTACTTCCTCAAATAAAATTCCTTCGCCAAAAATATCATCATCATGAATGCAGCTCTTGAAAAGATTACTATGTCGGTAGTTGATATTCCATTTTTTTAGCAAAATACTTGGTTCTCCTAATCAGATGTGATTTGTGACCCTCCAGACATCATGGATTGCGAATCTAAGAAGAGGCAGTTTCTGGAGAATGGAATTCCACAATTGAGTAAACTCTCCTCTATGAGGCTACAACTGAGACGTCTCCAATCATTGCTCTTTCAACTAAGGGGACATTTTCTCCATTTGAATGAATGAAATACTACCACAGTTATATAAATAAACATGATAACTGAGGAACTACCAGTGTCATATATAAGATGCCACTCCAATGCTATAAAAGGAAAAAAAGCTATATTCATCGTGCAATTGTTAACACTGCTTTATAGTTTTGTGCATTCAACTTTCTTGGTGCATTTAACTTATAAACAATAAAGACAAGAATAGGAACGTGATAAGCAAAATACATTGTGGCATCACCGCAATTGCAGCACTTTCGAAGAAAGCAAAAACAAGGCAAGAAATTCAATAACTTTCACAAAATTGGAACTAGAACCAATGACAAAATCACACTAAATTCAAACTAAAAAAAGCCCAAGACTTGTAATCATGATGCATTGCAGTAATGTAAAGAGCGGCAACATTAAGCGTGCCGCGAACACTATTGAAAAGTTTGGAAAGGAAAAAAGTAACAGAGTGACCAGACAAAAATTCCGATAAATGTATACATTTCAAGACCATGAGCAAGGAAACAGAACGACACATACCTTAAGTTTAGACTACGGCTTTTAGTAGCTAATTGATGTCCGAGTTCACTCCTCAACTCGGAGATAGAATCTGCATTGATAGCCTACAAGCAGAAAAGATAAGACTATGCATAAACACACACACACACACAGCAGCAGCAGCAGCAGCAGTCCAATAGAATGCAGAAAAAAAGTATACTAATAATACCAGGCAATTTCCAAAGGCTCCACCGCCAAGCACAATTTCATAAGACTGACTGAGAGCTTCATCTATTAATTTCTGCTTTTCCGATAAGCTCGCCATTCCTTCACTAATCAAAGACTCCAAATCCAAAGAAATCAGCTGCTCATTCAAACCAAAAATCAATAGCACACAACTTTTCAGTAATTTCAACGCCAGCAATTAATGAAGCAAGCAAATTTGAAATTATCTGTTGGAACAAAGATGGGTTCAGCCCGACGTCGTACTGAAGGTTCAAATCTTTGAAACCACTACCGAAAGCTTTACTGTTGGGAAGCTTCCACCTCCATAGATCACCATCTTCGATATACTCGAACAGCCTCCTCACTCCGTCAAACGGAGCAACCGCTGCCTTGTTGTCGGCGTCAATTTTGTCCCTGAAGTAATCGAAAGCGATGGTGGCGCCGCTCCGGTTCATGTCTACGACGCCGGCCACGTTTCCGCCAATGGGGGTTCCAATGGCAGTCTTGTGGTGGTCCAAGACGACGACGTTGGGGACCACGGAGGAGATCTCCTGGACGAAACCAGGGGGACCCACTAAGTCGAGGAGGTAGAGGTGGTCGATGTTGGGGAGAGGGAGGTGTTGGGGAAAAAGAGGGGTTCTCCAAATGAAGGATGCTTTGCCAATTGTCAATGTCTTCGTTTCGTACCACTGAAGAGAACTTAAGAAATGCCTTCCAAAATTTTGGACTACTTGTATTAATGGAGAGAATATATCAAGGAGAGTGTATTAATGGTGAGAATGCATTCACCAAGTGAAAGCAACAATGCATCGAGGAGAGTGTCACAGGAGCAATAGAGTTTCATGGTAATTTTATACACACATGGTAAAAGGGAGATGTTGGACGCTTGGGATTTTGGCTTACTTCTACCAGGGCCCCTTACGTAGAACGGATACCTTGATTGGCAACGTGAAAAGGTTTCTATCACCTTGTTATGATCATCTAAACCAATGGTGGCGCGTAAACTTACCACGAGAAGTGTAGGCATCGCATGCTCTGCTCTAACATGATGCCATCATTTTCAGCTGCGCTGCCCTGATTGTGACTCCCATTATTTTCAGAAGCGTGTGTTAGCCTCATAAATCGAATCCCCTTGAGGATATTTGTTGAAGTTGCAAGGCCGAGATCAGAGCTTCGTCAACCTCCCAAACAAAACCCAAGACGGTATTGAAATGCATAAACTGGAAATGCGAAAATCGCTTCCCTGGATTGCATAAACCGTGACCAAGAAAGAGTCGAGGAAACGAATATCTATTGAATTGAGGCCTAATGATTTCATTTAAAGAATAGGGTTCAAAGAATACACTCAGAAAGGAAGTTACAATTATTGCATGTTGCAAAACTGCAACATCATCCGACTGGAAGATGTCGTATTGTAAACTTACAATCACAGGGGCGTATTGCAGCAAACTTGAAAACAGAACATCTGGAATGCAAAACTATGAGCAGACACGAGGCCTTCGCCTGTCCCTCGTGTCTTCATAAACTATGGCAGATGAGTTCTTATTTACATCTGCTAAACATCGTTTGTACGCTGCAAGCCCCTTTCGTGAACTGCAGGGGACCGAACAAGCTTCTTCGAGCAACGAATCAACAGCCTCTATGTGCCTCTCACCTAAACTTTCCACTGCACTATGAAAGGATCTTTCCGTAATTTTAGCTGAGTTTTGGTTACATGATCTGACTTGAAGGTACGGTAAACCATGATGCATAGCCCACCATGGCAGAGGAGCTTCAGGATTAGGGCTGTGTTTTTGGTGTTCCCATTTTGTTGTAGCACCACATGCCGATGAAACCACGTTGCCAACAATCCCACCAAGTGTTAAACTCGTATCTAATTGATCTGATCTTGATAATTGAACAAGCTTATCATTCTCCCTCTCACATTTGTCTTCTTCCACCTTTGATGTCAACGTCTTAGAATCCTCAGCACCAGGTGGCGGTTGTTTCTCCGAGTCTGGTACCAAAACTGTCCTTCCAAAGAGCTTAATGCTCACAGAAGCTCTTATATTGCCGGCATCGTCTTCAGTACTCACAGTGTGCTTTGAACCTGATCTGTAATTCTGAAAATCCAGATCAACACAAGGGCAACCAGAGTCAGAACCCAAAACAGAATAAAGGAATCTAAATTCATAACCAGCATAACAGTGCATCATACCACGGATGGAAATTTTTCCAATTGGACTGATGGTGAGGACCCTTTCACTTCGTCAGTGGATAAGCTCGTAGAGTGCATGTCAGTGGTACATGAAGTCGGGGGTGGAGATCTGTTATGCTGGTCGAAAGCTGCAGACCCCAGTACATCTGAATCATGTGCAGATAGTACTGAAGTGGGAGATTGCTGGTCTTTCCCTTGAGCCGAAAATTGTGGCGACGGTGACCTTTCCGGTGATCCACTGATATAATCCACTGATTTACGTGGATAAGGATGCACAGGCTTCCGCTTAGGCCGGGGAGGAGGAATCTCAATCAGTCTGATGGAGCCTTCGCTAGGTCCACATGACTCCTTAGATACCTAAAAGCATGAAAAACCATATTAATACAGTGAAGGATACATGCTAACTAAAAAATACGGCCGAATGATGATTTAATGGCACAGGGTCTTGAATATTTAACAAAAGAAATTTCAGAATCCTGTTCATACTATTAAAGGAAATAGGGACTAAGGTCGAAACGGTATTAAACCTTAGAGAAGAACTTTTGAGCATGACTTCGAATTTGAACTGCAGTTTTGGTGCCTACATATTCTGCATAAAGATAAGTTTAACTTCATCGTCAGATGGTGTGAAAGAAACTTGCTCTAGAATATAGATACAGTTACGAGGCACTGAGCTTATACCTTCTATCTGACGCCAACCTCGGCCATACAATTTCAAGGCTTCAAGGAACTTCTGATGCTCCTCCTCTGTCCATTTTTCTCTTTGTTTTGTAATCGTATACGGTTTCCTAACCTGAAGAAACAAGGCAACAACAAAGAACCGTTCAGCGAAAATTTGAGTAGGTACATAAATTTAGGCAAAAGGAACCCCTCTGCAACGAAAGCAATGAAAAGAAGGTGACCTTGGGTGCATGGTCATTGCCAAAGGAACAAATCTCCGCATTAGATTGCGCATCACCGTTTGAACTGCAATTTCCAACCGCAACAGAGGCGTTTGAACCTGTGGCTTCAATCTGATCCTATGTCCAAACAACAAAGTCGGGTTGATACTTTTGATTCCAACATAGTAAAAAAACAAGCCACAAAGCGTTCATCATTAGTACACAATTCAGTTCAAAAACACGCAAATTGCCTGATCTTGTTACCAGAAATCAGGCAAATTGCCTCATCTTGTTACCAGAAACACAATCAATCCAAGCAAACATATTCATTAATTGATCATAAACTTAGTAACTGTGAATAAAGTAACAACTGCATCAAAATCTAATCTTGATTCGAGACATCTATCTAAGCATGCATCGAATCGACAGCCAAATTCCTCAACTTTTGGAATAAATTGTACTAAGAAAGTATTCATTCACATACCCTGATCAAATTCCGACCAAAACAATTGATTGAAACATAGTAACACAGATTGCTTTTGCATACCTCAACTGCCATTGCTGCTCAAATCAAACAGAACAAGTCCGACACGTTTACTCCCAACTGTTACCAAACTAAACCTGTGATCTGATAAATTGATTCCCAACAAATCAAAACAGAATTTCATCAACTGGATATTCCGCTGAATCTAAATTAATAAATAAATAAAACAAATTATTTATGAACAAATAAGGTTAAATAAGAACCAAGAATCAAACTTTATGAACAATTTTTGACAAAAAAAAAAAAAAAAAAAACTTTATGAACAATTATTTTTCTGAAAAGAAGAATAAGAAAAGAAAAGATTTTTATGGGAAAATAAAGCAGATCAATCAGAAGCTTACCTGAAATGGTATTTGAAAGACTGAAAATAAACTTTGTCTCGACAGTTTTCTAAGCAGGAGAGAAAACTGAAATCAAACTTTCCCGAGAAACAAACAAACGGATTCCGCCGTCGGATTGCCGGAAAATACAAGAAAACAGAAAATCCAAATCGAGAGAAGGAGAGGAGGGTGGATGTCGAGAGATAAGAAGAAAGAAATGCGAGAGCAGAGAAGAAGCGCACAAGGAAACCCAGAGTTAAATGGGGGAGGAAGAAACTAAAAGCAGGGGCTGCCACGTCAGAGTCAGACTGAGAATATTAATTTAAATTTAATTGTTTTAGAAAATAAAAAAGATATATGGCAAGTTTGGGAAGGAAAACTCTGGAAGGCAGTGGCGCAATGGGGAAATCTTGTGGCTTAGAACGCAAGGGACCCACGGAAGCACTTTCTTGTACTCTTGTCTCCCACCTTTTCGGATTTTATTTTATTTTTCTTGATATTCTTGTGGAAGATATTTAATCTCCCCAATACTCAAACACATATTCGGATAATTACTCCAAGAGTGAGTCTTTTCACACTAATTAGATATTTCCATCCTTTTTTCCAAAATTACACTCGTCACAATCTCACATTTTACCATTATTTTTCAGAGTTGTTATTGATATTTTAAAACAATTCTCGCACTTATATAAATAAATAAGTAAATATTATATTCATGCAATGAAAAATTAAATATACAATGATATATTTACATTTAAATATAAAAATTTAAACTCATCCACCCAACGAGCGAGTCAAATCAAATATAAACTATCCAACTACAAATAACGAGGAATAAAACCAGTTCTAATAAGTGAAGCAAATGATAATATCTGAAATAATAAAGCGAAGAAAATATCTAAGCCACAAGAAACAAACGAGAGACAGAGTGGAAAGTGCAAGTGGTGTCCATTCAGCCTTCAATCTTGATCATATAATAAAAGATTAGATAGATAGATGTACTAAGATGTATCAAACAAAATATATTTATATTATTTGAAGTGATTTTTGGTTGCAATTTTACTAAAAAATTAGAGGAGACGTGGGGAGGTGTGCTCGTGACGAACTGAGGTGGTCCCTACTCGACCTTTATCTGCGCTTTTTGACACATCAGCTGCCCTTTATTTCGTGTCTTCCTTATTTAAACTACCACCGCCATTCTCTTTCTATTTGTCCAACGAGATTTTCATGTTGACCACAAAAAATTGATAATTCTATTTTTTTTAATATATAAAAATTATACGAAGAGGATAATTTATCCAATTGTAAATTTGTAACTGGAAAATTAAAGACAATTTATATATTAATGTGTTTCTTTTTTTACTATTAAAAAGTTAATTCAAACCAATTACAAAATGCAGGTTAAGAAAGGAGAATTTTGAACACAAAATACATGAGTGGATACGAATTATTTTTCTAACATATGGTACGAGCACCCTGGTTACTATGATATTTTTTTAATCTTTTTACTAGTGTTATACGAACAATTATAGTATTATACTGAGTAAAATAGGGTTTAATAAGCTTCAATTTTACCGAGTAAACCCAACACCCTCTCGAGATTTAACCCTTTTAGTTTTAACTTTTATACAAACTATTCAAAAAGTTAATTAAATTATATCATAAACTCTTAGTAATTTGTTTAAAATATCACATTACTTTTTTAACACATTCAATCCTATCTACATTAAAGAATACAAGAGTGAAATAAACTTAACAGTGGATTAGTCTGTTAGCACTATTTTGAGTATAAAAAAAACAATAGACTAATTATAATAATTTTGTTCAAATTCATTTTTTATGAGAATCGAGCATAACAACATATAATTTAAAAGAAATATTACTAAATTATAATATTAAGTGATAAAATATTTTGTTATTAAAAGTGCATTAATATTCGACTCCAGATGAAACTGGCTTTAATAATAGAAAACTTTAACAAAAAAACTCTTGGCACTATTCGCTTTAACGAAAAATTACATTTTTATACTAAAAAGTCAATTCTGGTACTATTTACTTTACCCTTTTATTTTGTCTTTATTCTTAAAACTCAAAGTTTTCAAATTTTTTTTATTAGTTTTTCTTTAAAGAATGGAATAGGAAGCCTAATTAGTTGGTGATAAATATGGAACCCACCTAATACTATTTAGGCCAAAAACTTAGAAAGATAAAGACAAAAAAAGAAAAATTAAATAAAGAAATCATGAAATTTTGCAACCACAAGTTTCTAGCTTTCTAGTATCTTGCTGGTAGTTGGGTTAGATTTCGACTCTTTAATTTCTAATTTCTTGGTTAGTTGGGTTCATGTTTAAGCTCCAAAAGACAATTGACACGCGCCCCGCAAACCCATTCGCATTTTCAGAAGGAGAAACAACCATCATTCAATGGAGATGGATTTTTTTTTTTTTTAATATTTTTTTTTAGGAAGCAATGGAGATGGATCTTTGTTTTTCAAAATGTCCTTTTGCACAAGATTTTTTTTAAGTCTACGGAAATGCGGTGAAATACTTGTAATACTTAATGTATTAGACTGTATTTTTAGTACACTAAATTTTTTTATACGTGTTTGCGTTTTATAAAATACTACGTTTTTGTATTATAAGTAGTGTACAAAGTATTTAGCATAAAATAGGCAAAAAAAATGTAATACGAAAAATGTGAAGTATATATTTATAATACACGCTCTTAATAAATCACATAAAATGAAAAATGTAGTACATGCGTATCTAACATTATCGTTGTTTTGTGAAAAGAATTATTTGGAAACAACATTGTTATGCTCATATTAAGGAAGAAGGAAAAAAACAAGAATGTTGCCACTAAAAATTTAAAATATTTGGTTTGTAAAGTATACTAGCAAGAATCTCATCAATTATAAAATTGTATCAATTAAATGCATTCTTAAGGAAAGATATGACAAACTCAAGTACGTTATTGAGTTTCATGTAGATTTCTCCATAAGAGTTATCACATTTTCGTATCAAAAGGTTTCCAAATGTGCGCATGCCAAACACAACCGCATACGAGAATGAGAATGAGAATGAAATCTCATGTTCAATCCCTAATCCCATTCTTGTAAAACAGATGCTACCTTTGAATGTGTTTTTTTTAGTCTGGCTGTGCTGAAGTTGGAGAGGGATCACCAGCTTCTTTCTTAGCAAGCTCAAGTAATAATTAAATCTGTGTGTATGTTTTGGATGTTTCATATGCTATCATTATATATACACATATGATCATCTGCATATGTATGCTTGTTTGTTTGTTTGCCCGACTTGTCGCGCTCGCTGGCACTTGATAATCCTCGCCCAACTCAAAGCCAACCAATAGCCTGTGGGGTTTTAGATAGAACAAGATCCATCGGCACTGTCACATCACATGGTTTCGTGTATCTAGATAGTATGCCTCCCTCATCAGAGATTCGAATCCAAAATCTAAAGCGAACAACTCAAATCGAAAAATCTGGGCAAATTAAACATAACAAAATCGATCCAATTTCACTTTACGATTTGAGAATATCATTAATAGTCGTTTGATTAACAGTTTAGGCTCATCATCATGCGGATCCCTACTTCATTATAGACCTGATGGTTGAGTTCCACGACAAGATCTTAGTTGATAACAGAGAAATAACATCTTAGTAATTTCACACAATTATTGACTCAAATCGGAGCTCAGACGTCAAATCTACAAATTCCTATTGCATCCTTTTGCCGTCAACAGTTCATTTTCTCTTCAATCCATTAGACCATTTGTTCTACATCATCGAATCATGATACTTTGATCTTTCTCACACTGCAGGAGCATTGTCAGATGCATTAAGGAACCTAGGTGGTCCCAATACGACCTTGAAGACTATATAAGTGGCTGTGAGGACCTTCAAGAACCACCAAGTTTGGGCATGTGGTGGAGGAGAAGAGTGCAGCGGCATACCCGAGGGGTGCAAGTTATGAAAACGATTAACGAAGGAGAAGAAGACTATTTCTTAAAAGACTTGAAAAAAACAACGTCGTTTTGAGACGAACCATTTAAAACAAAATAATTAAAAGCAAGTTTTATATTATGCCACATGACTACACGAGGGAGATCCTTTTTGGGAGATTATATTCACACACCCCAAATTACTTCTCCCACACTTTTTTAATTTTTTAATATTTTTCTATCAAGTGTTAGTGGTGTGTAGAAAATATTAAAAAATTAAAAAGGTGTGAGAGAAGTAATTTGGAGTGTGTGAATATAATCTCTCATCCTTTTTAATTAAACAAAAATAAAGAGAGTCTATTGTCTTTCCTTCTACTCGAGATCTCCACCAAAATCTCATTTTTCATTCACTTTCTCCAGTTGGGTAATTCCCAATTCCAATTCCTTTTTTTTTCTCTAACCACACCCAACCGATCTAGGCCACCACCAGCGAAAATCATCATCGATTATCTCTGATTTTATTCTAAATATTTCAACTCCAAATAATTTAGAGAGTTCAAATCTTATTCCGGATAGTTCAACCCAATTTTGGGATAGTTCCAAATCCTTATCAATCTGTTTTCTCTTGTATTGACAATGAAACTGTCATGACATATTTTTGGAGTATGAAACCTCGTCGTGGGCAAATTTAGTCTTTGTAGCTTAAAATACTTGTATGAAAATTATGAATGAAAAGTTGGTAATTTATCTTTTAATTTTTTTTGAAACCTTTATATTGGGATTATCCTGATATTAAAATTCCGAATCCATCATGGTCGACAGTGAGGACCCATGCATTGCATTCATGCTTCAATTTAGGTCTTTAGTTAATTTTGGGTGCTTTAGGCAACTCTCTTCCTCCTCTAGTCTCTCACATGGTATGTAGGAGCCAAACCAGCCCTTTATTCGGCCTAATTTTCCTACTTCTACAGATATTTAATTCGGGCCATGTGATTAGCTCATTCATATGTGAGGTTAAATTAGTTCAGTTTCTCTAATATCTCACGTTCGGTTAGTTAGACACATTAGGTGGTTAGGTCATTCGAAATCTCATACCCTAATTTGCAATGGCGTCAGGTATGTTTGAACGATACCTTGTAGTGAGCTCTGCATTTATTTTATTTATTTATTTTTGTTGTTTCATGCTTCCCGAAATGCATACAAAGGGCCCGCTTTGGCTTGGAGAGTTTAAGGTTGTGCTAAAAAATGGGCCCGAGTGTTGTGGTGAGAAGCCCATCAAATATTGGCTTTGTCAGTTTGGCTATCCCTTGTGAGATTGAGCCCTAGTTTGGGAGTGAGGTGCTTTAAAAAAAAGCACCCATGAAAAAAAACTGTAAGAGTTTTAGGTGTTTGGTAAACTAAAAAAAAAGGGCTTATTTTGGAAGCTGCTGTGAGAATAAGCTGAAATCAAAGTAAAATCGAAGCACTCTTCTTCTTTGTTGCCTGTAGCTGCACCTCTTCTCCTCTTCATCATTTTCCTCTCTCTCCGTCGGTCTCAGCGCCAGCCGTCGCCTTCCCTCCTTCCTCTGGTAAGCTTCTCTTCTCTAAAATTTTGTTATTTATTTGTTTGGATTTTTTAATTTGGGGATGGGGAGAGTGAAAGAGGGGTGGGAAGAGTGAAGGGATGAGTGTATGGGTGTCGGGAAACTAGGGATAGAGAAAACAATTGGGGAAAAAATTAGGGTTTGTGGAGGAAACAAGAAAATTTGAGAGAGAAGAAAAATTGATTACTTCTCTATTCATGTTCCCTGAATCTTGTTTTGGATTAAAGAGTTATTTGTGTTTTTGTTGTGCTTGGCTGGGGAGAATGTGTATGTTGTATATCAATGTTTAGATTCAATGAACACCCGTATAATAAACACATTAAAATTAAATTGCGTATGTTTTAGGGCTAATTAACATGTTCTGAAGAAGCTTATTCAGATGGAGTTATGTGATCACAGCTTCTCCATAAACAAGTTGTCCCGACCATTCAAAGATGGGGAGATTTTAGAAGCCATGTAAACACGTACTAGCACCAAAACTTTTAATAGATTGAGTACATAGCAGGGATCCCTTTTTACTACATTTGAGAAGTCAATGAGGTTTTCACTCACGAAACGAGAAACAGGGTTGCTAGGCCCTTTCATCACAAACACCTACATTGAATCCTAATAATCAATGCACTACTCCCCTCTAGGTTATAGAGTGCATTCAATCATGAATTTTTGATTCTCGAAAATCATAATAAATTAAAGTGTGTGTGTGTGTTTGTGTTCTGTTTTCCTCATCTTTTGAGAGAGATACCTGTCCTTGACATCCGTATGAATGTTTAGATGTTCCATTTTTGGTGTTTAGCTCAGTCCTTTGCTTGCTCGATTCTATAGAAAATACTATCCTGAAGGGAGATCACAGGGCTATCGTAAACTAGATGGAATGGGTTTAATATAATGTATGCCCATATTCATATCACAGTCACTTTAGAATGCACACTCACTGGCATTGACACATATCTGAGGTCCTATCTCCCAGGCTGTAGTATTAGATTAATTCTAACTCTTTTTAACTTGACAAGGTTTCCACTTCTGCTCGCATATGCTAATTTCTCGTATAAAAATATGTACAGATTGCAAAAGCGTTGCAGTTTATGCATGGGAGAGGAATAGTTCACTTAGATGTAAAACCTGATAATATATATGTGAAGAATGGTATTTATAAGCTTGGTGACTTTGGATGTGCAACTCTACTTGACAAGAGCCTACCGATTGAAGAGGGTGATGCTCGATATATGCCTCAAGAAATCCTGAATGAGAAATATGATGATCTTGACAAGGCCGATGTCTTCTCATGGGGAGTCACTATTTATGAGTTACCAGAATCAGGGCCTTAAATTTTAAATCTTAGGGAGGGAAAGTTGCCACTTCTTCCTGGTCATTCATTGCAATTTCAGAACTTACTCAAGGTAACATGGCTGTGAACTTGTGACTTTCACTTTTGTTATTTGTATTTGTTGCAATTAATTTTCATGCGAGAATGACATGTCTCGTGCTCGATTACGTATTGCCAATCTTTGCTAAAGGAAATGGTATTTGTTTTCTGTTACGTGTTTCTTAGTTATGAACTTATCCTGCAGTATGAGTGTGTATTGAGAAGAATGAATGAATTAACAGTTTACCGCCTCCTTTCCTTGAAGATCTTGGAATTAGAAATCAAAGTTTTGTTAATGGGAACTACTCCATTAGTTAGGATGTACGGTACCATATTGTGTGAATTGTGATAAGGTTTGCTGATAATTACAAAGTAAGAATAGCATGGAGAGATAATGGTCACTGGATATAGTCAATTAGTTCTGTTAATATTAATAATTTTCTAAGACATCGCTTGCATTCTACACGTAGCATCCTACGATTCTTGGTTCATGATACTAAACAAAACTTGTGATAGCATTGCTGATTGCATTACATTTTAATAAATCTCTCAGGTCATGCTGGATCCAAATCCAATATGGAGGCCGTCAGCGAAAGATTTGGTCGAAAATCCAAATTTTGACCAATTTTGTAATCTATAAGTTATTCCTCTAATCTAAGGTTCTAATGGCAGAGAGAGAGAGAGAGAGAGAGAGAGAGAGAGAGAGAGAGAGAGAGAGATTAGGAAGAAGTATTGAATAATGTCATTCTTTTGATTTTATGTTGGTGATGGATTTTCTTCAAAGTTTTTATTAGATTAAAGGCATGAAAGTTTGTTCAATTGGTCACCCACCAAGCAAAACCAATATCTAGAGTTGTTTTTTATGTTATGGTTCAAAAGTTTTTTAAACCAGAATACACTACAAATTTTGTTCACTCGCACTCTGAGTTGTGATAAATATGGAGATATTCTGAACGTGATCGTCATTTTGATGACCCCATGGACTTTTGTGAAGAGAGCGATAGTAGTGATGATAATGATGAAGAATACCAAAATTATTAAGTTGAAGGATCACATGAGATAGAGGCATTAAGAAATAGAGCAGCGGCAAATTTGATGAATGCATCTAATTAGACTACATATTGTACTAATTATTCCTAGCTATTCAGTCTAAAATATTTCAATTGAAGTAGTTTCTCATACTAATTAATATTTAAGATAAAGTTTATAAATATTTTAAAAAAAAAGTATATTTAGTAATTCACTTTTATTTGTGAAGAAAATTAAATTAATAGCACATATAGTATTATACCCTTATTGGTCATTTCACACAGTCACAGCTGTTTTACATAAAAGTTTACCAAACACTATCATACTGTTTTTTTTTTCAAAAGCACTTTTACAAAAAAGTTTACCAAACACTCTGCTGCTTTATTTTACAGCCGCTTATTCTCACAGTAGAGTTGCTTATTCTCACAGCAGTTTTTTTTTCAAAGCACAGCAATGCCAAACTAGCCCTGAGACCAACGATACTCTACCCTAAATTGCACAAAATGTGAAAATGAGTTTTTAACTCGGAACGTAATAAATTGAAAAAGATTTTAACTGCTAGGAAAATCCATCACATGCTCTTACATACCAACATTAAGTGATAGATTATGGGAAAAATCGGCCAAAATGCTCATATATTAAATCTCAATTATTAAGTTGATCAAAATTAAACATTGGCTATATCGTGATCCAACATTATTTGACATAGCGATCGTATATATCGACAACATATTTAAATAATATGATAGTCGCATAAACCGAAAACCGAAAATTGAAACATGTCACAGCCAATCTCTCTAGAGACTAGACAGGTTAGATGCAAGCCCTTGATAGCAGGATGGAGGTATAGACTAGTAGTATATGAAGGGGGTGTGATATCCACACACCCTTTTTTACTTCTCCCACACTTTTTGGATTTCGGCCGTCGGATCGGATGAATTAAAGAAGATCTAACAGGCACACCCCTATATGGAGATATGTCAGTGTCTGCCTTCAAAACTACTTCGTTTCTAATCACAACTCTACCATCGGGATCATTTAATGAAATGAAACCCTACTAGCAAGTAGAGCTAGAGGTAAAACAAAGGAGGTGGTGGGTGGGATGATTGTGTACAAGCAAGCACCAGAAGCAAGGGGTTGAGACGAGACGAGGGTGGATGAAATCAAAGTAGGGAGACGAGACGAGGGAGGATGAAATCAAAGTATGGTGTGAGATGTTTTCTGTGTGCAATCAAACAACCACGTGATCCGGTTGTTCAAAGTTCAGTTATTATCTTTGGGGAGAGGGGTTCATATTTCATGTCAAATAAGTATATCCTGCATTTCATTGATTGAACACAATATATCTACATTCCTTGTTTTTGTTGGAAATTTTGTGCTTTGAGTAGAAAGTTCATTGTCCCACATTGACCATTCTCAAAAGGTTTCTACACTATATAAGGCTTTGTCCCTTACAAAAAGTGATTGGAATGATGGACCTTGGAGACTAAAAATGGGTTCACACTTTAATTAATTATTTTTGAATTTAATTAATTAAAATATTTTTTGAACAGGCTCATCTTTTCAGATGAAGTCTGCAGTGAATGAAAAAACGTAGAACCCCTCTAAAGAGATGTCTCCCAACAGTCACACCCCATTCTCATACCTGTTGCAAACAGGCATCCACACTCTATATATACATTCATCTGCATGACATTTAGAAGATATAAAATCATCAATCCTTGCATACTGAGAGAACCACAAAGAAATTCGCCAGAAGTCTAGTTTTCCGGTGCTGGAATTCAAAACTTAGATCGTTGAATCCTGGTGGAGCAGATGTCCGTAGAACTATAAGCACAAAGTAGGGACGAAATTTCTGTTTCAAGAACATTGTGGTACGCAAGCCTCGATTTTCAAGTTGTCTGTTTTTATATTTTTGTATTCTTGTTCATACTCTGTTAGATTCTTATTCGCATTTATTTATTAGCATATATAAATTATCATTGATTGTTGATATATATCCAACAGTTTTTTGGTTTGTTCCTTAATGTCACACAAGTTATATAGCAACCAAAGAGGTAACAAGGCACTTACGTACTTTACTTAATAGGGTTACCAAGTAAAGCAGTGGAAAGCTAGGGTTGCATGGTGAATGTTCATGGATGGATGATGTGCGTGTATGTAGAGTAAGCGCTTTTGACACACGTTTTTATTAGGTTTACTTTGTAATGTATTTTAACTATTCAATTATCTATTTTTATGTCTTACCTCAAAGATCATGTCTACCAAAAAATCATCCAAATCGGAAACCATATGACCGTTGGATTAAATTTAGTGCTTTGTAGAACCGTATTGTTTATTTCTTTCACTACAAAATAATGTCTTAATAGTTTTAGATTTTTCTAATTTTTTGCAAAGATGATATATGAAAATACCAAAATTATTCGAATCGTTAAAATATATTACGAAGTGGATCTTAAAAAATAGATATCAAAATGTGCATCAAAAGCGTGTGTTTCCATATCTCAATCTACACACAAACACATATATGTATGTATATAGGTAGGTGGAATCATCAGAAATCAGAGAGCTACATGATGCATTGATGGTGTATTTATGGCTGACTATACCATACTGGCTTTGTTGCAGCACTTTTGGCCCTCGCTTATCCGTCTCTTTTACAAACATCAAAGTATAATAAAATTGTGCTTTGTTCTGGTCCATAGCCAATAACAAACCAAGTCCAATTTATTGTCTTCTGTGCTAACTTTCATGAACCCCGCCTTTATGACTCGCTGTTTCCATAGCAGCACAGCTTAAGCTGTGTAAGCTGGGGTGGATGGATGATCATATTCTCCTTCTTCCCCTTCTCCCATGACTAGCAAATGGCGATTTTAACACTCCTTGCTTAGCTCGTAATTTTTACACTCTTTATTTTCGTTTAGCTTTTTGCTCTTCATACATATGTGGCTATAAACAAATCGTAAATATTTAGTTTGAAGCGCAAATAAAGGAAAGAGGGGTGCTAAAATCGCCAGCCTTCTCCCATTGCAACTCCTCTTAAACATACCCAGGTTTAATTACTTGTGCCTTACTTAACATAAGGCAAGAAGAATAATGGTTAATTGCCAATTAATTAGACAACGAAAGATTCAAAAGTTTCAAAAGTACAACGGCTCGATTGGTTGATGGCCCCAAGCTTATGGGGGATCCACCCTTATTTAACAACTTGACCATCCAACTCAATCTCATACTCAAACTCAAAGAATTTGGTTAAATGAAGTAATAAGTGGACAGTTAGGCAGTCAGTTAGGGTCATACCAATCAAAGTTCATCAAGGAAATGCTTTTTCCCTCCAGAAAATGTCGAGGCATAAAAGTTCAATCTTTAAGCTCAATTTCCACTTTTGCAGTCTCTAGGAAAAGCATGGAGATGGATGGAGCCCCTACCTGGCCATCATCGCTCATCGTAGAAGAAAAACTTGAATATGATTGTCTGATCACGTCATCTATAAAATATATTATGAAGAACTTATGTACTTTGATCTTCTTTTATACGATCTCGCTCGATTTAAAATAAATGGAACCACACAAATTTATCAAGGCACATTTGATTTGTCAATCAACAAGAAGGAAAAACAGTTGAGAGAAAATTTAAATTTAGTTTAAATTAAGATACATAAGTCGATGAACAAGAAGTCAATGCCCGAACCATACAACTTTTTTTTCTTGCTGGAGAGAGATGGACGGAGAGAAATTCAGCAAGAAAGAAGACGCGTATGGTGCGTTCTTGACTCCCTCTTTTAATGCTCTACTTTTCCAAACCTAAACTTGCAAAATAACAAAACCAAGGCTAGCGATTTTAACACTCCTCTTCTAACCACGCGCACTCCCCTACTGAATACTCTATAATTTGTTAGGCACTCACGGAAGGAGAACATGAGATTGAAAAGAGGAACGTTAAAATCACTGGCCAGAACAAAAACCTACCCCACCAAAAAAAATTAAAGTTTGTAGTTGGTGTAAACTGTAATGCACCTTGGAAGCAAAAACACAGCTCTTCTGAACCACCACCAGCAGCAGCACCAACAGTGGAAGTAAATGTACAGCCTCAGGTCTTTGATGAGAGGGCATTCAAAGTTTCCAACTAACCGCGATGCTTTGTCCCACATTGAATACCTCTGATCATTTCTGATCAGAAATATTTAAGATCAATAGTAGACAAGAAAACAGTTGTGTAGCAGAGAGTGATCATCATCAGGAACTATTGCAATTCAAGGCTGTCTTAATTTGCTGGACAGTTGCTCCGATTAAGTTGTTAACGGTGTTTACCGACTCCAAGTTCAGCTTAGCGGATGGCAAGCTGCTCACCAGAATTTGTAATGCCACTGTGACTAGTGATCCACTCCCATTTGAATTGCAAGAACTTGATGAGGCGCCGTCCCCTTGATCTGCCCGCCCATCTGGTGAAATGGTGAATCCTGATGGCAGGAGGGGAATGTACGAAGAATCCTCGCCGCTCATTGCGATGTTGATGGCCGGTAGGTCAATAGGAGAGTACACGACAAGTGAGCCTGATGAGTCTATGCAGCTCTCTTGGAGTATCAACATGTTGTTCTGGTTGCTGTTGAAAGCCTATACACGTTAAAGGGCAATTAATTTGCAATCTATATAATTAAGTAGTCCCTAAATTAAGTTGCGTGTAACAATGAAGATACGAGGGTAGGGGTACATAATGACTTTTTTGGAATGCTAATAACAATTTTCAACACGAAAAACAGAATTACTTGTTTCGCAAATATAGAGTAGTCTTACTCGAAGAACAGATATGCAGTTCCCTGGATGTGAACCATTTGCTATATGGGCAACATCTTGCACTGCATTGCCATTTGAAAGCACATCCCACTAGAGGAAAAATTCAAAACCAATTTAAAAGTTGAATATAATTGAATCTGATTAGTATGTTACAAAATTTGAGCAACAATTTCTAGTAAGCGTAAATGTACCTGAGGTCGAGTTCTTTTATCCTTGAAAAAATTGAAGACATTCTGTGGCGATAATGGGAGCCAAATGGTAGTACCTGCACTAAGAACCACACCGTTGGGCTGACCAGGATCGGTACTCTTATGGATAGCGACTCGGACTCCAATCTCGTCCATCCCAGAAAGTGTGGTCCATCTATGTCCGTTGGATGCACTAATGTTTGCGCAGAAGTTGTTTACCATCCTTTGAGCAAGTTTCATCATGCTCCTCTTTCCTTCGGGCGATGGAATCACTAATTGTTTCACAAAAAACATAAGAAAATAATGTTCAAATTTAGCTGCTAGGGTCTGTTAATGATCGTTGAATAACTATGCTGTTGAAAATTGATACCTCCTTCAAGATCTCTAGTATAAGTGCCTGAAACCATTAGACACGCAAATCTTTCACACATTCTCTGCAGAGTAGCAAGCCATCGTTGAGCTCCAAATGCTAATCCACTGTGAATAAGATCTCTATAAATCCGATGAGTTGGAACTTTGTCTTCTATTTCCACATGTTCCAGCCAAGTAACCTATTTTTTCGCAATGATATGAGGAAGTAAGTGAAGATATTACCATTACATTTTACAGACAGAAAAAATACTTTTTTTGCTTGTGACACAAACCTTGGAATATCCATTTGGCATGTCTTGAATCAAGCACCCAGAAGGAAGCCTATGAGACCGACATTGGTTTGCAAACTGGTTGTCTTGTGGAAAATTGTAAGAGACATCGACAATTGCCCACAGGCCTTGCTCGATTTGCTGACAATAACGAAGGAAATAGAACTCCCGAGTTGGTACCAATGGCGAAAGCACTTGCAACTCGTTGTACATCTAGGTAACATCCTTCAAGTGATCAAAAACTTATCCAAGCATAATTCCAGCAGAAGACTAGACAAATCAAAATAAAGTAAAAAGATTTTAAGCCACATACCAACTGCAAAGAGCCATGACCACCCAACATTCCAGATGATATTACTTCGATTGTTCTTGCCATTGAGACAATTGTTGGAAACAACTCCGCAAATTTGTTCTGCAAACTTCAAATTGTTAAACACTTGGATATAAATTATTAAGCTACAATTCAGGTTTTGGGAATTGCAAATTAGACGACAATACAGAGAGAACTAGGAGGAGAAGAGAATTACCAGGTCAATAAACATGTCAACTAATGCTAAACCACTCATGATAACCACACCAGAATCTCGTGATGCTTCAAATCTAACATTGGGGTTTTTCAAATGACTAGTAACCCTCGGAAAAATCCTCTCGTAGGTTTCAAGATCAAGAACATCCCTCCCATCAGTAGAAGACTTCATCCACAAAGGTTCATTGGTCTGCAGAAGCCTAAGCAACTCTGCCATGGCATTTGCAGCAATGTCAGTCATGAGGGACTTATCCATGTCCGAAAACCCAGGAGGCTGGTAAGGCAAATTGGGCATGGTAGATGAAGCACTCCCCGGAGGAAGGTCAAGATCAATCGAAGGCCCAGCCAATCCATGGCCCCCAAAACTTGTCATTGATAAGTCCAAAGTCGAAATATGAATAGGCTGCACTGGTGGGAGCTGGGAAATTGGCCTCCCAATATATTTTGCAGCAATACTAGACACCCTATCTAGCTGCAAATGAATGAAAGATTGAAAATTTGAATATACACATACTAAATAAACATAGTAACTGAAAGAACATTGCGTCAAGCTTGAAACTTTAGTACAAAATCGAAATGGAAATCGAGTAAAAACCTCTTGTCTCAACTGGGCATTCTCCATTCGCAATTTCTGTTCATCAAAGTGGGAATCTTCGTTGAGTGGAGGGACACCGCAAGAGGGGCAAATGACATTCTTGAGGGCCTCTCTGATTGCAATGTTTTCGCATCGGATCTTGTCGTTCTCTGATCGAAGTGCGAAGTTGTCCGCTCTTTCGTTTTGCGCCTGCCATTAGTAGTAGAGCAATGAGGCACAAAGAAATGAAGAAAAAAGTGCAGTAATTTAATTATCCAGCAAAAGAGTGAGTGAGTGAGTAAGAATTTGCCTTCATCTGGGTCCTGCGGTTTTGAAACCAAAATTTGATCTGGCGAGGAGCCAAACCCAACTCTCTGCTCAACTGCATCCTCTGCTTTTCATCTGGGTGAGGGCACTCCTTATACATTCTTCATAGTTCATATCGAACATATGCAGCCAATATTATCAGTTATTCCGATCACTCCCACATTACCAACAAACCCAACAAATCAGACACAGAAATGCAGAGCACTAGTCGTAGACTTTAGACTTACCCTTCAAGCCTCTGAATCTGGTGAGCAGTGTGACGGTGGTAACGCTTCTTCCTTCTTTGAGAGCCGGAGGCGTCGTCGTGGTGGTCTCCGCCACCAGAGCCACCGCCTCCGCTGCCGTACTCCATTTCCTCCTGTAATTCTTGAGCCACACGCACACTAGTAGTTCTGTCCTGAGTTGGGAAGTAGCTAGAAGAAAGCTACCAAATGGTTTTATGATCACTTGATCAGCAGAAGAAGCTGAGTCACACGAGAGAAACAGCAAGCAAACAAGAAAAGTGACTGATATATTTATATGGGTTTTGACCTTGTGTTGTTGTTTGTGGGTCATATAGTATATACACACACACGTATATACGTATATATAATATAATGGGGATTTGGAAAACTAGGTTTAAGGAGGAAATGTGGTGGTTTGAAATATATATATATAGAGAAAGAGCATCAGTTATGGAAGCCAAGGACAGCCATTAGTGCACCAAAAATTTCATAAACGGCTGCCAAAAGATTATCAAGATATCGACTTGATTTGGGAAAGATTAAATCTTGGACCTGTAATTAACTTTTACCATAACAAAATCACCCACAAGTATCCAATATATATGTAGAGAGAGAAAGATGAGAGAGAGAGAGTGGACTAGGCAGTCACCCCTCTCACTATCCCCACTTCCACTGATTTCTGCGGTTTTTGTAACTGATGAGTTTTGGAAGCGTTTGCTTTTCTACTAACAACTCCCAAATGTCCAAGAGAGAGAGAGAGAGAGAGACAGAGACAGAGACAGAGGAGAGAGAAGCAAAAGGGTAGAGAAATTTAATTTCTCAACACACCCCATTGGAGGGCATAATACTTTTCTGGTTTTTTTGTGTGTGGTGGTACAAATATAGAAGGGGGTACACTCAGGGCCAGGTGTGTAGCCGTTGAGCTTTTAATACATGCTCCCTAAGCCGTACTACTTGCTACTCCTACCCACCGGTGGACAACACTGCTCATTTCCCGGCTACCTCATTCAATTCCCCACCCTCCTTCCCCCCTTCCCAATTTCCACCACAGCTTTTGCGTTTTTAATTTTTTTGCTCTTCTTCGTTCTAATTCTGCTGTATTTCTTTCTCAGAATGTTTAATTCTAGAGAAACTATATATTTTTTTTCAACTTCAAAGTACTTAATTCATTTACAAGAAAGTTTGAAAGTCGTACAGTACAAGAAGGTCATGGTACAAATTAATAGGCTCAATAAAAATTCTGTTGAAAATTTCAACTCGTTGAAAAGAAAAAATAGCGTCCCGCAACTAAGTTACCAAGATAAATTATGTTCTATAATTAGATTTATAATAAACTACATAATATGGTTATTTACAGTTGATTTTTTGTTTCAAATTATTTAGATTATGAAATCTTACTTTATTTTCACGTGATGTGATTTATCAATCATGGTTTAAAAAAATGACCCCTAACATTTTTCTTAGCCATTTTATTTTTCTTACACATTTTTTATTTTTAACCGTCGAATCAAATAAATAAAAAAAATTAATAGACAAAATTTATTAAGAGATGTGTGAAAAATAAAATATAATGTGTGAATAACACTCTTATTTTCTTAAAGAAATCAATATATGTCGCATTTTTCTTTGTGTGACACATCATGTAATGAACAAATTTAATTTAAAAATTTGATCTGCATAACATTATTTTTTGAAGACGCTCTTAAAAATATTTTTGATGATTCGCATTAAAAAAGAAGCAAAAATAAATAAAGGTTATCTGTAACTGATTGCACTTATGTGATCTGTTGGTTTAACAATATTCAATCTACAGCGTGTTTGAGAGAGATTTTACATTTGAATCATATTTCATTGTAACTCATCGGTGGTTAACGAGGAGTTATACAAGTATTTTGTAAATATCTTAGTTTGAAACATGGTGGTGCTCACTTGCTATAAGCCTTTTGTTTTGTACGAGTTTCCTTCCAAATCGATCGCTTGGTCAATGTCCGGTCAAATATTGGACAATTTTAAGGATGATTTAAGGCGGATATTTAATTTTTATAAACTCTTCCAGCTTTACCTTTCCCCGATTGATGGTATTTAGTTGATTGTTTGTTTGGTTTTTTTTTTAATTAATTTTTATACTTCAAAACAGGCCAGTACAGTACCCCAGCTTTCTTAAAAAAAACAAACAATATGGCTTGCAGCTAAAATATTAAGGAAAACTAATGAAAAAGACTTGAAAACTTTGAGTTTAACGAAAAGCCACTTTTAAAAATATAGTGAACAGTGACAGTTAAAGGTAAAAAAGTGGTTTTTCGTTAAAAGTAAACAGTACCGGGGATGTTTTATTAAACCTCCCAAAATATTACTCTAATTATCGCATACATGAATGCAAACTTTTGATTTATTATTTGTCAATGTGCTTTTGCAGTTTTTTTTTTTAATTTTTGCCCAGAAAAAAAAAATCAAACTAAAACGTGAAGAACTGAATTTAGGGTGGCAAGTGCGCGATGATGAAGTTTTTTTATTTTATTTTTATTTTATATTATTACAAAGAAGAATGAGATGATTTAAAACTATTACAATAATTTAGAGAATGAAAAGTTTTGAACCCTATGAGTGGAAACGCAATACCATATCCACTAAGATATTGGACCACGTGCACGTGATGATGACAATTCAAAAACCATGAAGATGAGGATTTATCTGTTGTTACGGTCATTTAAAGTGAAAATGTAACCTAAATGGTTGAGCAGTTAATGAAAGTGATCTACTACTACAAACAAGGGAGGTAAATCAAAACTAGGAAGATCATGAAACTGATTATTGGATTTGATCCTTGAAAATCCCAAAATATATTGTTTGGGGGCGGGGCAGTGGGCATTGGATCGAGTACTATAAGAATATATGGAGGTTAAGATCCTAAATGAGAACATGTTTCTACCTAGTTTTTTTTTTTTTTTTTTTTTTTTTTGGGGGTCTCAAATGATATATTTGTTATATTAAATGTTAGACTAGAGAGTTGATAGGATTCGAACACACATCGTGATGTAAGAGCAACACTTCTTCACCATTGTGGGTAGAGGGCCACTTGCCATGTTTCTACCTAGTTGACGTCGCTATGTTATGTGAGTGTCTTATAGGTCATTTTACCTTCCACATATTTTTGTTAATTTTTTGTCAGTGATCCTCTTCAATTCAATTGATCCGACAACCGTTTATTGAGAACAGTGTGTGAGAAGTAAAAATGAGTTAGAGGATAGAAGCCTTGTGTAAAGGTGCAGTTTGGGATTGAGGTGATTAATAAAAAAGCTGGGATGAAAAATAGCTGTGAGGGTTTTTGGTGTTTAGTAAACTTTCAAAAACAACTTTATTTCAAAGTTAGGGGTGAAAAAAAGCCCAAAACCTGAAGCTGACCTGAAGCTGCAAATAGCAGCTTCCAAAAACAACTTATTTTGAAAACACGGGTGAACAATGGTACGTTTAATGAAATTTTCAATAACCCAAAATTGCCCTCCGTTTCGTCGTCTTCTTCGTTCTCTCGCTGGTCTTTGAATATATATATCATGCTGTAAAGTGCCATGCAAGATAGAGAGCTAGGAACCCTTGACCTCAAGTAATTAATCTTAAAATCAAGCCTCGTTGTTTTAATTATAAGGTCTCAATGAATTTGCTTCACTAATTAAAGAGGGATTAATTTTCACTACACTTGTTTCATTTAGTGGTTCAATTACACGCATGGAAATTTAATTAGGTTGGCGAATTTAATTAACTTGATTGTTCCATGAAAAATAAAGGATCCATAAATTAAAATGCATGCTGAATATTTTTGTCCTAACTCTTTGTTAATCGAAATATATATATTTTTTAGGGTTATATCAAAGGTAATAGCTTGTGCCAAATATATTCATTATAGATGAAAAAATTGTTTGGTAAGTATTGTATTAAAAGAAATTGAATATTAATTTTCATAATTACAGCCTTATTAGACCATCTCCAACCCTGGGCTAAAAGCCAAATTACCCCCCAAAATTTCCCCCCAAACTCACTCCAACCCAAAGGGAAAATTTGGGCTAAATGCTAAATGCTAAACCAAGGCCAGATTCCTCCCAGAATTTAGCCCAGAAATCGGTGTGGGCTCCACCAAACTGAATGAAAATATTTATCGAAATTTAATTTTTTTTTGATTAAAATGTTCATAAAATTAATTTACGATAGTCTACATATTTATTTTTTTAAAAAAAATTTAATTTAAGAAAAAAAATAGCCTAAGTTTATTCTTTAATAATTCCGGACTAAAATTTTAGGCTAGAAAGGGTTGGAGTAGAAAAACTGTTTCTGGGCTAAAAACTAAATTTTTCGGGCTAAAAAATTTAGCTTTTAGCCCAAGGGTTGGAGATGGTCTTAATACTCGATCGATACATACATTTATCCTTCGTCAAACAATATCTTATGGTTTTGAGCTGATTTCACAAAGTAGGATGAGAAATGGATTTCAATTGAAAAAGTTAGGGCCTGTTTGGTAGTGTACTTGAATCCAACTTTTTAAACTCAAAAACAGTTTTCAAGTTTTAGGTCTTAAAAACTTGTTTGGTATGACTATTTTTAAAAACTGAACTCAAGACTAACTCAAAAATATAGTCTATTTCTTAAAAACAGAAAAAGTGAGTTTTTAGAGTTTTTAAACTTAAATTTACTCATTTCTTTTCTCTCCCTCCTCCCCTCACTCCAAATATATATCTCTTCTACTTTCTTTCTCCTTTTTTTTTTACTTTTTTTCATCTCTACTCCAATCCAATCAAGTTTAAGTCGTAAGATTTAAAAATTTTAAATCACAAACCAATCAAGTTTTTGAGTCATAAAGAAAATTGTTTTCAAGAAATGTTCTTAAAAAATGTTTTGAGAAATGATAAAAAAATTTAAATAAGATACCAAATAGGCCCTTAATGTTTTATTCGAGGGCATTCCCAAATCAAAATACGATATTTTTCCACCAAGGGGCATCTAATTGGTGGCGAAATTAATGTCTAATTCAAGGTCCGGAACCGTGTGGTTAAAGGGGGATCGAAATACGAAAATTTTCCACCGACGGACATCTAACCACCAGAGGAAAAAATCTATCAAAGGGCTGCGTGATGTGAGGTTATGAGTATTATCCGCGATTATAACAAGTATCCATCAGTTATGGGTATTACCCGCGATTATAAATAGTATATATTACCCATTTAATTTAATATATGTACAATAAATAATAAATAATAAAAACCTTAAAATTTTCGATTACAGATGAGTTATGAGTTTTCCTGAAGCATAAGTGACACACCCCGTCCCGAAGGAGGGCATGCTGGCCGTCACGTGGGAGTGACGTAACCATTTACACAGTACGGAAGCTTTAAATATATCATTTCTAAGATGAAACACCCGTAGGTGAGACCTAATTTTGTCCATTCTGTCAGAACCCCGTTGAAATTCCTCGTAGTCACCACACCTCTGCTATCTTGAACCTGGAGGGGCGCAAAACCAAATTGAGTGGGTCAGTAAAACCAATCTTTTCCAAATCCAAACATTTATCAAAACGTTGTAACCCCTCTCCGTAAAACCTGTATACTTTCCCAGAAATGTAAAATATCAATATATATACATATATATTCTCAAAACTTAAATCACTATCTCAACATTATTTTCAATACAATATGCCATGCCATGTCTAAATTCAACAGTATAGTATGAATGCATTAACATAAATCAGGTGGAAGGAAATAATCAACCGGAGACCCTCTAATGGCCCTGTACGGCTGAATCTAGAGCTCAAAATTTCATCTTGTTCAAAATTTCATCCTGCCGGAGTCACCACCTGTGAACCTGTACGGCCTTCTGCACATAAGTCGGAACCACCTAATGTAGTCTGTACGGCTTAATGGTTAATATTACGCTCTAGTGCTTTTCTCATCAATCATCTGTGCACATAATCTAAGGTCACCCACCAGTCGGAACCTCTCTAAAGGTCTGTACGACTGGCCTGTCGGAACCACCTCCTATGGTCTGTACGACTAGCATCTACTTGGATCCAAGGCGAGCGTGCGATGCGGTGAATAATATAAGCACTAATACCATGGTGCAGGTTATGAGCTCAACATATCTCAACATCATCACACAATAATAATACTTACCTGATACTCACATGTGCGTCCACCGCACCATTTTATATATATGCATCATACAACAATTTATAATATTCATGAAATTCTATGCATGGCAATTCGATTCACATTTCTATATACTTTTCACATACTTCTATGCATGGCATTTCGAATTATATTTTCATATGAATCTACGCATGACATTTGAAAACATACTTTTCATATACTTTTATACATTGCATTTAAAGCATATTTTCATTCAATTTCAATTTCTGGGAAAACGTCAAGTATATATATATATATACGGAAAATAAAACTGCCCACTCACCGTACTTAGTCATCCCACGCGGCGCTGCTAGCGAATCTTGTAAAGCTACAATATATGCACCTAGCACATAAAAGGTTCAATATAGTCAAACTCTATTCAAACGAATTTATTTGGGAAAACGGACTTCAAAAACGGGTCCAGGACGTCGAAATTAGCCTAGGAGGGGTCCCGGACAAAATCCGAAAAAGTCAACCGAAAAGTCAACGTTGACCGTTGACCGATCAAAGTCAAAGTCAACGTTGACCGTTGACCAAGTCAACGGGTCAGTCCACCGGGTCGGGTCAAAGTCAAACGGGTTGGGTCCACGGGTCAACTGTGTTGGGTTGGATCCGGATTGGGTTTAGGTTTGGGTTTGGTGGGTTAATGTGTTAGCCCAATAGGGTTTTGGGTTCAACAGTCACAGGCCCTAAATAAACAAAGGAAAACTAACGAAAAGTCCCTGAATAGTGACAGTTTTAATGAAAAGTCCTTTTTGAAGATATAATGAATAGTGACAGTTAAAGGTAAAAAAGTGGTTTTTCGTTAAAAGTAAACAGTGCCAGGGGTGTTTTATTAAAGCTCCCAATAAACAAAGGCCCAAGGCCTTAACATTAAGCTAAAACAGAAAATGAAATATAAAACTGGGCTGGAGTTTTGGGCCTGCGGGCCTAAGGCCCAAGGAGTTTCAGAAACGGCCCAAAGGCTTGGGTTGAACGGAGAAGAAGGCCGGAATTTCGGCCGGAATACCATACCATCTTCAAACGTCCATAACTTTACCAATACTCGACGAAATCAAGTGAAAAAAAAACGAAAGTTGTAGCCCTCGAAGAGACGAAGAGAATGGTACCTCGCACGACGTCTAACTCGCCGTGGTTTGGCCGGAAATCGCCTCGAAAGCCGTCGGACTCGCCGGAAACTGGGTAAGATTCAAATGAGTATAACTTCTTCAATACTCAACGAAATTGGGTGAAACAAAAAGGAAAATCGTAGTACTCGACAAGACGAAGAGATTGATACCTTGCACGCCGGCCAACTCTCAGTGGTTTGGCCGGAAATTGGCTCGAAAGTCGCCGGAGTCGTCGGAGCTTGGGTTTTGGGTGTTCTTTCTTCGTTTTTGAGAGCACAAGGGTGATGGTGATGATGTTTGATGACGAGGAAGGAGAGAGCGCTTGGGTGTGTGGGTGTGTGTAGTTCACGGTGAAGGAGAGGGAGAGAGAACAGAGAGTTCCAGAGAGAAAGAGATGGGAGAGGGAAATACGGGAAATGGGGGAACAAAAGCAGGGGTGGGCTCCTTGGCTCACCAAAACCCGGAACAAAACAATAAAAAAAAAATTAAAAGGAAAAGGAGGATAAGGTTTAGGGACTAAAATGAACATTTGCAAAACCTTCCGGATTAAAACGAATAATTGAAAAAGGGTTTGGGGATAAATTTCTAAAATTTCAATATAATCGAGGGGCGGGTGTGACAATAAGTCCAAGCCATGATGCCCTCTTTGACATACACCCAAACCTTCACATATTGAAACTTTCAGTTTATAAACAACAGATAATGCAAAGTATCCAAAAAAAAAAAAAACAAAATTTAAGAGCATAATTGTGATGCTGTCAAATTGATCCAGGAAAGTTGAATGATTTTGATGATGAAATCTGATGAAAGCAGAAAAAGAAAGAGTAATTTCTTATTACAATTACACAATGTTAAATAAAAGAGAGTCATTCTCACCCAAAATCAACTACATATATTTGCAAAGAAAAATGAAGTCAATACCAAAATGGAGGGGGTAACCAACTGCACCCGCACAATTGGTGTCGGTATTTCTAAATGGGATACTAATTCAATTTATACATTTCTTTTGTAGGCATCTTTTGGTAACAACGAGTTGATGAGACTTTGTGATTGAACGTGCTAAATCATTAGTGTTTGAAAGTGTTTAGTTTCGGAATATTTTTGTAAAATTTTGCATTTAGTGTGTATACATATGTACATGTACGTATGTATATATAATTAGTTTTTTTTTACTGACCCACCTGGCCACTTAGAAGGCAACACAATATTTTGGGTGAGATTGCCATCTCTTCTTGCAGTCTATAACTTAAGAGCATTTCCACCGGGGGCTCAATAGCCCAGCCCCCAGTCCAAAAAAGGTGCTGGCACCCTGTCCATCAACTCCACCCCACAAAGTTGCCCAGCCCCCAGCCCAAGCTGGTCTCTCGGCCAGCCTAGAATGGACTGAGAGAGAAGCCGGGCCATTGGCCTGGCGCGTGCAGCACACTCGCAACTGGGCGCAAGTAGGAAACAAGCAAGCAGGCGGCGGGGCCCAGCGCGCAGGCGCACTAATGCTTCCCCGGGTGTGGGCGACGTGGCCCATTATATGCCGTTGGATTTCCAACGGCTAGTTTTTCTAGACCGTTGGATTTCCAACGGTAACAAAATTTCAAATTTCTGTTTTAAAATGGACCGTTCGATCAAAGATCAACGGTCCACGTTTTTTCCTCAAAATAAAAAAAATAAAAAAACCCAACGGTCAGATTTATGACCATTGGACACGTGGCATGATCTTTACTGTTGGATTTGAATATTTTTCAAATCCAACGGTCCAGATTAATTAAGCACATTAAAATTAATTTAAAATTATAAAAAAATACAGAAAATTATTTTTAAAATACAGAAAAAATTTAAATTTTTTTTTCTATAAATACCTAACCCTCATCTTCCACTTTACACCACATTTCAATATTTCTACACTCTTTATACTTTCTACATTTCAATATTTTCTACACTTTAAGAGAGAAAAAATGTCTTCGTGGAAGCTCATTGAAGATGTTACGTTGTGTGAAAGTTGGGTTCGCACTACTCATGACCCGCTTACGGGTAATGAGATGGATAAGCGAGAAATGTGGAGTAAAATTACGAAAGCGTTTTGCAATGTACATGGAAAAGACTCCAGAACTAGTCAAGGTCTTCAAGGTCGTTGGAAAAAACTGAACGCATCATTTACTTGTTGGAAAAACGGCATCTCTCTTGCTTCCGGTAACTTGCGTAGTGGGACGAGTTTAGCGGATTAGGTAACAATATTTGAATTTAATTTCTTATGTAATTTGTATGTAATTTCTTATGTAATTTTTATTTAATTTGTTATGTCATTTTTATGTAATTTATATGCATTTCACCCGCATCAATATTTGAATTTAATTTCTTATGTAATTTGTATTTAATTTCTTATGTAATTTTTATTTAATTTGTTATGTCATTTTATGTAATTTATATGCATTTCACCCGCATCAATATTTGAATTTAATTTCTTATGTAATTTGTATTTAATTTCTTATGTAATTTGTATTTAATTTCTTATGTAATTTTTATTTAATTTGTTATGTCATTTTATGTAATTTATATGCATTTCACCCGCATCAATATTTGAATTTAATTTCTTATGTAATTTGTATGTAATTTCTTATGTAATTTTTATTTATTTTGTTATGTCATTTTTATGTAATTTATATGCATTTCACCCGCATCAATATTTTAATTTTTTTAATTTGTGTTACACCCGCATTTTTTAACACTATCTTATCCCACATATTTGTAGACACTACAAGCTCAAGCATTCTACAATTCAAAGAACCATAACACATCATTCAACAAATGGGAATGTTGGGTTACGTGCAATCCCCATTGGTGGTCAATCAAGTCATTCTGGCGGGTTACGTGCATGTATGGCTCTTGCAAGTGAGTGTACCGCTGAACGATCAATTCATTGTAACGTCCATCCCGTTCCAACGACTCGTGTTGCACGGGATCTTCGGTATTGTCATGAGCATAGTAGATATGTGTTTGTGAGTTGTTGATCGGATCCGGCTCATATTCATCGACGACATCATAATCATATTCATCTTCAACAATCATGTTGTGGAGAATAATACAAGTCATCATGATGGATCGAAGAGCCTCGACATCAAACATTCTAGCTGCAGCCCTAACAATCGCCCAACGAGCTTGCAAGATACCAAAACAACGCTCGACATCCTTCCTACACCCTTCTTGACATTTTGCAAAGTGTTTTTCTTTTTCAGTATGTGGATGCGGCACTGTTTTGACAAATGTATCCTACCTTGGGTAAATGCCATCTGCAAGGTAGTATGATCCCTCGTATTGGGTACCATTAACCCAATATGTGCATTTCGGCGATTTTCCTAGCAGCAGGTCGTCGAACACTGGGGATTGGGCAAGGACATTTAGGTCATTCTGAGCTCCATGATCACCAAAAAAAGCATGCCAAATCCAGGTATCAAATGAAGCTACCGCTTCCAAAATGATGCTTTTGGTTCCTTTTCTGTTGCCATAAGCTCCTTGCCACGCACTTGGACAGTTTTTCCAAGTCCAGTGCATGCAGTCAATGCTTCCAATCATGCCAGGGAAGCCTCGCATCTCTCCCTTCCTTAAAAGCCTTCGCATGTCCCTTGGCGTGGGTTTCCGAAGGTACTCATTGGTGTAGAGGGCTTCAATTGCAGAGCAAAAGCGCATCAGGGCCTCCAGAACAGTTGTTCTTCCCATCCTCGCGATCTCATCCACTTGATCTGCAGATGCTCCATATGCAAGCATTCGCAAGGTAGCCGTAATTTTTTGCTCGGGAAGAAGACATAGAACATGAAAAACATCCTCTTTTTGCACAAAGTATGGATCATGGTTGCAAATAACACTCATGATTTTGTCGAACAAACCTCGTTGCATTCTAAAATGATGTCTAAAAATATGATCTGGGAATATGCTGTTGGGAATAAAATAATCTTCTAACAGATCTTTACCTCGTCTTTCCCTTTTTCTATCAAGGTTTGCAGCACGTCTGGGTTTAGCTATCTGCCCCACGGCTTCAATGACACGGCGGGAATGTGAAGCCCTCTGCCTTCTATGGTGATCATCCTCATCCTCCTCCATGAAGAAAGCCTCATCTCCACCTCCATCTTCCTGGAGATTGGCCAATTCTGCCTGTTGTGCCAACAACCTTTTCTGTTGCTCCTGCAACTGTTTATACACTCTCCTTGAAGAAGACATTGTAATAAGAACTCAATATTTGAAAACGATGAACAATGATTCTGAGCTAAAAAGAAGGATTGAGCTTGGTGTGAGGATGGATGTAGAGATGTAGGGTTTATATGGACGAAAAAAAGCAAGGATGAGGTTCTGGACAATGCCACGTGGCACTACGTGATTGGTTGAAAATCCAATCGAAATCTTGGCAAAATTATTGTAATCCGGATGTGACACGTGGCACTACGTGATTGGTTGAAAATCTTATCGAAATCTTGGCTAAATTATTGTAATCCGGAAGTGACACGCGACGCATCGGGATTGGTTGGAAATCTTATCGAAAATCTATCCACAAAATAGTACGTTTCGGATAATGACACGTGTCATTACGAGATTGTTTGAAAATCTTATCGAAATATTGACTAAATTATTGTAAACCGTACATGACACGTGGCGCGTCAGAATTGGTTGAAAATCTTAGCGAAAATCTATTCACAAATAGTACATTCGAATAATGACACGTGGCGTGACGAGATTCGTTAAAAATCCTATCCGAAATTAAAACTATTTTATTTTTTTTATTCTTTTACAAAAAATTTAAAAATATTATAAATGCGCTGGGTGCCAGCGCATTTTTTTAGGGGTGGAGATGCAGTGGCCTATTACTGTTCATTGGAGTCTGTTACTGTTCACTTGAGTGGATAAATGGGTTGGGTGCTGGCACCCAGTCTTAGGGGTGGACTTGCTCTAAGACCACATGTACTGACCTAAACTAATTGTTATCTTCCTTCTCCCAAATGCCTACACCTAGCTTACCAGTTGTGATTAGCCGCCAATTTCAACCAATAAGGGAACTTGTAGTGCCGCTTTGTAGCCTATAAATAGGAGGTCATGCTCCATTGTTTTCGCATATCAAGGAAACATGCAGAGCATGCGTCGAAGGTTCAATGTAGAGAAAGGGAGTGAGGGTAAAGAGAGAAAGAAATAAGGTTTAGGGTATGTTGTGTGGAGATTCTTTGTGTCCTTGTCTTGCCGAGGTTCTAGCTATCGCTCAAAGTGAGTGGCTTATGTAATGTGTTTTAAAATTTTTATTTTCGATAAATGAAAACCACGAACTATTGTGAGTTTTATCTATTTATAAATCTCTATCTATTTTAAGTCAAGTATGTTGGATTTTGTGTAAATGTTTTATGATGGGATATATATTGTATATGAAATTACTTGAGATGTCCAGGTATGTTTTTGCTCACGATTCTCTAAAATGATGGTGAGGCTCACAATCCAATTAATTATTATTGGATGAGTTTGATTTAATTTGTTTACGGTATAAATTTTAAAATTTAAACTAATCTAAGTATAATTAATAAAATGGTGAGAAAAAAAATACACTCAAGTTCAGGTGTACATTATGTGGTAGAGAAGGAGTCTCGTCCAAGAAAGCCATCTCTCCTAGGGTTTAGGATTTAATATTGTAATCTAATTTTGATTGTGTTCCCGGTTTATAAAAATCCTTACTGTACTCAAGTAAACACGATTATATAATTATGCTTTTGTGCTACAATTATCAAGTTTATAATTTCTATAAGGTATATAAATTCTATATAATGGAGGTTTTCAGCATTAAACATTGGTTAATATTGTTTTAGAAAACTGGTTTCATTTCATATTATATACATTTGCTTTTGTTCATAATTATCCGTACGTAGCTTCCTCATCATCATCTGAAACTTGGTGCCTGCTCATCGATCTAAACCTAACTGCGAAATATATATGGGATAGTTATATAGTTAGCTTGAGAATTCAAATTAAGGCATGCAGGGAGGTTAATAGTGACCATGTGGTTTTTAATATAGTGTGTATATATATTTTACTTTTCACACTTTTTTAATTTTTCAGTTGTTAGATCGGATGAATTGAAGAAGATCAACGGACAAAAATTATCAAAGGTGTGTGACAAGTAAAATAGAGTGTGTGGATAGCACATTCCAGAGAGAGAGAGAGAGAGAGAGAGAGAGAGAGAGAGAGAGAGAGAGAGAGAGACCTTGAAGCTAAAGGCCACAAAATGGAGAGGCCCAAGCAGACCAACAACTGTAGGAGGTTCCCAAATCGAACTTTCCAAAATAAATTTTGGAATCAATGTCATCTCAAAATTTTGGGAACAAGATTCAAACTTTCTACATTTTTTTTTTAAATTTTCAAACAATAGGTGTTTCCGGAATATATTTAACTTTTTTTGTTTGTTATGAATTTGTATTTTCAGTCAATTTAAATAAGCTATTTTTTGTCTACTTTTATATCTCAATTCTCAAACACCATCCATCATATTATATATACATAGATAGACTTCATTGGAAAGGAAGGTACAATAACTTATACATATGCTAATTAGCTTATAACAATGCCCGATTGGATTGGGATCGGGATTGGGGTTGAGAATGAGATTGAGACTGAGAGATGTCGGCTCGCTGTAAGCGTTTTTTCCTGTATCTCCATGCTACTTGAATGCATCTTGCTGCAAGGCCTCTCCAGTAAGGTGACTCATACCTGCCATGAAAACCAAACTTCAACATCAATGTTCTGTAGTAAACCATTCCCACATGCATCCTAGACGATTTCTTGCAGACCATGTATGCATATGTCACCAGTCTCCAATCGTGCATTTCGACAGAAATAATTCTCAAACATATGCATACATGAGATATGAATAGCTTTAATAAAAATAAACCTTATGGCTCCTTGAACACGTGGTTTGCGCAAGAATCTGGAGAAAACACTGGTGACTTCTTCAATGTCAGCTGCTCGGAGTGAAAATGCTTCAACGTTTGTTACGCATCTTACCATCCTGTTGCTAAGCAAACGCTGTCCGGGAATCCTGATCTTTTTACCATCTGCAACAGAAACCACATTGATCAATTGATGTCGGTTTTTTGAAATTTTTAAAGAATGCTCAAGACTTGTACCTTTGTTTACTGAAGAATGCTCAAGACACCAAGTGAGAAGTTCCTCACCACAAACATCTCCTTCAGATAACGAAATTCTAATCCCATCTTCTCCAACGCTCTCCATTTTCCCCCTCACTATAAAAACCATCTTCTCGATGAGACCACCAGGGTACAAAACTCTACTTCCCTTGATGTATGTCTTTTGCCTTAGTCTTCCACAAATGGAATCTAAGATGGGTTCATCCATCAGGGCAAAAATTCGTACCTGCAGAATTTTCGGAATTTAGAACATGCATTATGAGTTAAAATGCGGTAAGCTGATAACTTTGAACCTTAATCAAATAATAATTCAAAGGAAAAATGAAGACCATCATTTAGGCAGTTAGCAGAAAACCCGATCATTATAAATTTATTATTCCGTGATACTAAGATGCTCACTTTCTTAATGAACTTGAAGAGATGGCGTCTTATATCTGTCTGAAGGTCTTCAGGCAGGACTTCCAAAAGCATTTCTTCATTTACTCCTCTGGTTGCTGCCCAATTGTACCGCTCAGCTTCTCGTACCAGCCTTCAGAGCACAATACATGAGGCTTTAATAATAAAATTTTAACATCATAGACTTGTCGATTTAAGAAGAGATACTTCTTTTCATAAAGCATTAATTTATTTCTTTTATAATGGATAGTAAATCCTCATGCATGAGGAAATTCGAATGTCAAAAAAGACGTTATGAACACATCATACCTTCGAAGTTCCTCTGGTAAGCGTCTATGGCTCATCCACTGCTCAACATCACGACGTCTCAGGGACATTTCTAACCGTCTGTACAGAGAAACAGAGTTTCCTTAAAACATAGCATAAGTCAACTCGGAAAACTAACTGGCACTTTCTATTTCTCTATTTCTTTGAGATTTAATCCAAAGAATGAATCACATCATGGTTGCAGGTGACAAGTGCGTGCTCATGGTAGTTAATAATTCAATTAGTAGACGTAACTTCTAACTTTGAATTTCAGACAAACAGGAGAGAGTTACTAACATTTATACAGCTGGATATGTAGTTATGTACTCAGTAAAATATGCTACGATCGTGACTCTAAATGTAGTAAATTTAAGAAGAATAAATCCTAGGTTAAAAGTTGTACCTCCGGCCAAGAGCCTGCAGAAAGTTCTGCATATTTCCAATGAGAAGAGCAAAAAGCAAGAGACCTAGGCCAATGATGGCCATTGTAAAAAGGACTTCCCCAACAAAATAGCTTGGAACTTGATTTCCAGCCAGGGTACTGATTTGCTGCATAATGTAAATCACATGGTTATTTTCAATCAGCTTTGTAATGAGACCATACCAAAACAACCCTTACGCCAGGAGATAATGGAACGTAAAATTATTCAGTCAAGCACTGATGCCATCAACTTTGAGCTTTCATTTCAGAATAATAAGATTCAGAACTAACTCAGTTTAGCTTTGAACTAGGTGGGACAATACAGATAAGGGTCAAGTTTGTACCCCCTACAGTATAAGTTTTTGGGGTAGAATGGTAGTCAATCGCAAGACTGTGATGGACTATTAACTTAACAGAGTATAAAGAACGAATTAAACAAGTTATTTGAAATTATTCGGCCAAACGAAGGGACAAATGAAAGCGATACCTGGAATCCCCAAAACAATCCATACACATATCTAGTGACTATACTATTTTCTGTTGTAAGATTGACAGCTTGGATGTAAATTCCGTAATCAAAGCCATCTGCGGTTAAACAAGCAGTAGCATTCGTATTGTTTCTCCAGCGATCACGTAATGGACTATCTGGTATAGGATGCCCACAATCTAGGAAGTCCATACACTGATCAATTCCAGAGTTATTGCAGGCCACTCGAAAACATTGATTAACCCTCTGGGACAAGAAAGAGGGGAAGTAAGTGAGTGAATGAGTACCAACATTCAGTCCGATATCCAATAGAATTCACTGCCTCTACATTATTTAAAACTCATGATGTTATTTATTACAATAGTGAAAAAAAAGAACTATCCAATTAAATCATAATATTGCAAGTTTAAGCAAACATATAAAGATGCAATTTTTCACATTTTTGCAGGCCTGAGAAGTTTCGATTGACTTAAGATAGCACGCAGGAAGAACTTATCAGATATTTCACTGTTTGACAAAAAGGTGAGGAGATTGTATATGAATCTTGAATAGTTCTGGACATACAAAATGAAGACACGCAAGGAACATACAAATGTTTATCACGGGAAGCTTCGAGAGTTAAGAATAAAATCTTTTCCACCCACCTGTAGCCCAAAGAGGTACCAGCACGAACCAACAACGTGGCCAGACAATACAAAAGTGAGAAGATTTATTATAAAATTTGCCCATGCTGACTCAAATATGAAGCCACTTGGAGTCTGACCAGCAAGAAGAGGTAGAAACCTATACAACCTGGGAATATACTGAAGGAGGACTGCAGCACGTAAAAGATTTTTTGCACGGTTTGCTCCTGTTGATCCCAAGGTGCTTCGTAGAAACAGTATTATGATCTGCAAACAATTGAAAGAACAACTTAGCACATGGGAAGAAAATATGTGCTTACATCAGACAGTACAAGTTACAATGTCATGTTAGCGTATAAATAGATATACTAACTGATTCACGTAATTTAGGGGATTAAGAATTTGAGAGGGCAGCAGGCACGGGTGATTACCCTCCCTCGGCAAAGCCACTGAAAAACAGTTTTCTTCCATTTAGCCATTGGATTTTCCTTACCAAACACTAATTTTTATACACTGTCTAATCTAAGAGATAGTTTATGAAAAAATTGTTTTTTTATTGATGTTCAACAATACTATAAAATTATATCATTCCATGAATTAAAACATGAGAAACTTGCTTGAACTATAAAATGGATGAAACAAAAAAATACCAATACAGCGAAGGAAACCAAGAATACAGAATATGGCGCGCATGTGTGTGTGTGTGCGTGAGAGAAAGACATGTTTACCTGAGGCAGCGGTAATAAAATAAAAAAGTCTAGTAGAAAATATCCTTGAAGGTAATTCAGAGCGATTTTCTTTGGATGGTCAACTAACTCGCCAGCACCAACCACCCTAGACTCAGGAGCCACATAAGCCAATCTAAACTGCAGAGAGAGGGAGAGAGAGTGAGAGGGAGAGGGATTCATTTGTCTGTCGAGGCTTGAAACTAATCAACTTATCTCATCCATAATATTTATTTAACTTCTAAAATGAGATATGAATGGATGAGAGGAAAGGAAATCTTACCTGAAGGAGTATGTGCAGTAGGAATATGAAATCAGTGATGCTTCTAAATACCACAAGTGTTGTTGTCAAGGGCCAATGAAGAACTAGACAGCTATTCTCCTTCATTCAAAGACGGGGAAATCAAGTTCAAAAGGAAGCAATGTCACAACGAAATGAACCAAAAAAGTTCTCTTCTTCTCCATAGAAAGCCTTACAAATAAATAACTACAATGTGTAAATTGGTAAACCAAACTAGTCCTCGGTCAACTGATAATTCCAATCTAATTCATGAAATGACAAGGAAGAGCCCAGGAAATACCTTTTCAACAGACAGCAGGAAGAAAAACAATGGATCTACAAAAATTGATATTAAGCAAGAAATGACGAAAAATTTGTTCCACTGTTGCACAAATTTAGCATGAGGGTTCATAACTCCAGGAATATATGGACGCAGAAAAGAGAAAAATCTCCTTGCCCAGCCTTTGGCATCCCCATACAGAGCGTTATGGAACTGCACACAGTTGAGAATAAAGGAAATAGGCATAAGTTTCTTGGAGTGCTTATATCTTATCATTCCAAAAAATAAAAGAAATAGGGAAGCGGTGACGAGAATATATTAACAAAGTACATATCGTTGCTAAATCTCAAGCAATAGTCATATCAGTGAAACAAAAAAGGCAACACAAGAAAGAAAAAGGATATGCAATGCAGCTTGAGAGGAATTATTGCTTTGTAATTGCTTTTGCATACAGAGAATGTAAGTACAGATATTATTTCCATTCTCTCCAGAGTCTCCACGGCTATTGATTGCATTGTTAAAATAACAGATCAAATGATAAGCAAACATGAATGAATGTAGTTGCTTCTTCTTTGTAACTGAGTAGAAGAGACAGGCAAGCTCCTAATCACTTGACAGGATTAGATGCAAAACTCGACGTATTTACTTAGTGGCAATCATGCAGAGCATATAAAAAAAAGACAGCACCTAAATTTCTACAAATATTGTACACAAATTAAAAGAAAAAAAATCCTCTGATTAGAGAGGGAAAAACACCTTGGGATCAAATATATCTGAGGCCCTTCGATGTTTCGCTTGAGCAGCCTTGAGATTGAATGTTGGGCAAGTTGTGCAGTAAGGATCATTGCACAGCCCCAGTTGGCCAGATCTCAGCAAGTGTTCATTTTTACCCACATAGTTTTCATCCGCCCATTCATTCTCAGTTGTTGCATTGGTAGAAGGAAACTTTTCTCCTGCAGGTTCCACCGCTTCTTGCCCTGCTGTTACAGCTTGAACTGGCCAGAAAATGCTATCAGGCCTGCGGTTAGCATATAATGGACCACTCATAGGTACGAAAAGAGCTTTGCTTTGACTCCTTAATGGACCAGTATGACCTACAAGTCTAGGTTTCCCTTCATATGACGAGTCGATAGAGCTCATAGGGATGGAAACTGACGCGCTTCGGGTTCGGGACATAAACTTGTCGAGTTTTAGCTGCACATTATCGTCTGAGTTTTGCGGGTGAGTGTCTGACAGAATGGGTACCTCATCTCTATCATAACCAGCCATTTCTCACAAATTGAACCTAAAAACAAAGAAGCCAAGATAAAATTATACTACATAAGTATTCATACCAGTTCCATTAAATTACTTTCGAGTAGAATTACAAAACAATTAGCACAATGTTACAAGTACATTAGTGATCATGCTAGTTAGCTCCATTTAAGTTCCAAAAGTTGTTATTTTTCTTTGTTTTCTGCAGGGAACAAAGCTTAAATGTATCAAAGAACACCATAACACAAATTCTGTTGCAAATTACTCCTTCCAAATTTTGAATTTCTAGTTTCAAGGCATCAATTTGCAGTTATAATTAGAAAAAGAAAAGAAATAAAGAGGAAAAGGCATACATTACAATCCTTTGGAGTTCAACTAATCCTTAAATAAAAGGTGTGAAATTTACCTGAATAATTCGAAAGAGAAGCAGAGCTCAACAGGGGGTTGCACCAGAAACCCAAGAGTATTAACTCAAGTGATCATCAATTACCCAACAAATGAAATAAAGATACATTCTCATGACGAGAGAGAGAGAGAGAGAGAGAGGGGCCGGCGACGACTAAAAGAGCTGACCAAGGACTTGAGGACTAAACAAAGAAGGGAGCTTGGAAATTCCAAGGAAACGTAGGAAAGGGGTGCTTGACTGTTTGTGATTGGATTTGGGGAGGTTGAAATTTCCTGGAGCAAGGAGGAGGGACCCGACACAATAGTCTAATGACTACCGGACAAGACAATCCAATGTCTGTCCGTCCTCCTTTGTTTACTTATTCTTGCTGCTGTGGTGGGGCGGGTGGGTTTGACAGTTAACGCCCTCTCCGGTTAACTCGTCTCTTGACAACAACTTTACAAGCACAAAAGAAAAAGAAAAAGAAAAGAAAAACAAAGAACCTTGTCGCTTGCTGCATCATTGCTTGTTCTTGGCCGCGCATTCATTTGTTTAATATTAAATTTACTGTTGATCTCTACGACTACAGGACATCAACTTGGGATAAAATTTAGAACAGGACGGAAGAATACTTTGCTACTTTTATACACGATGATGTAAATACCCGAGGAGGGTGGGAGCTGAACTGACCTCCATCTCCATGGCTAATGGGGTTGAAGAATGACCGCCGGTGTAAATACGGAGAAATTCTTTTGAGCACTAAAATAACTTACATGTTACGAGCGTACTGCATCCGGTCACCACAAATTTTAATTTCTTTCTTGATGCAAAACTATGAAGTTACTTCGAAAGTTCTAAAGCCTGGACACTTGGAATTCAAAAGTCGATGTAATAAATAAGCCTGTGGTCCTGCAGACAATAGTCCAAATTAATTATTCGCAAATCGCAAGCATCGCATTGTCCCATCATTAATTATTCGCAAATCGCAAGCATCACACCCTTTGGGAGTGACCCAGCCATGGCGGTACCAGTACCAAACATATTTACCACTAATTAATTGGAAGTTATGATATTTCTTTTTCAGAAATTTACTTGAAATTTCATACCTTATAGTAATACTCATTCTATATCCAACTTGATAATTCTTGGATATAAAGAGGGACCACTTCGAAATCCGAGCGTACCAAATAGGCGTGGCTATACTATTGTAATTTTATTGTTTTTACCAAGTTTGTTAATTAAGAACAAATTGTCGCAAGAACTTTTTGAGTGTTCACTTGTGATTTATTTGAACTTACACGAGAAATTTCGATACTTATTTGGGCTTATACCCACTTAGCTCTGGGCCAAACTTCTGTCTAGCTATATTTTTTGCTATTCTGCTCATTTCATAAAGTATTCTACCGGGTTTAACGACAGTTATATTCGTTGTCCAATTAATGAAACATAAGTACCTAACTACAAGATTACTACAAGGGAAATTCTCATTTACGCATTGTTTTTCACGAGTAAGTAGTTGAGATTTAACCAAATAAGTTTTGGTTTTGCATTGCATTTGCCACGGCATGAGTTTGGATCCCGTCGGCTCTATAATTTTATCTAATCTAACAAATATATTATTTGACAAAACAAAATAAAAAATAAAACTTTCTTTCTACGGTGCAAATGGAATTTGACAAGATCAAAATTTGCGGAATGTTTATATATAATTATGTAGGGAAAACCAATTCCGTTGTCAACATTAATATTAATTAGTGTGTTTGGGAAAACCAATTCCGTTATTCGTAGAGAGACGATTACGTTGGAATACTTCAATTGGCTTAACTACTTATACCTTTTTTAATAGTTGCATTCCCATTTGGAGAAATAAACTCAATCTTTCACTTACAAATAACGTATATTCGCCGTAAAATTTTTGTAACCGAACTGTCCAATATCTTAATTTTTACTTGAAGATTATCCATACAAAAAATCATTCATATTCGAAATCATTTAGTTGTTTAGATGTACCAAATAAGTTCATAGTGTAGGTACCAAACAGAATATTCGTGATAAACCGTCTAATTATTTGATACGTTTGGACAACTAAAGATTTCTAATTCGAATTTTTTTTTTTTGTAGAAATAATCTTCAAATGAAAGTTAAGATATTGGACAATTCTGATTATAAAATTTCTACAACAAAAATACATTATTTGCAAGTTGAAAAAAAATGCAAATCTCCATTTTTTTTTCAAAAAATGAGGATTAGTTGTATGGCCCACTCAATATCGAACTTCAACGATCTGAACATTTTATTTTGTAAGTTTTGATTCATAGATCTTTCTTGCAAAAATTCAATTCAATCCAAAATCATTTGTCTATTTAATTATCAAGATAAAGTTTCATTATTTTTTATATAATAAAGTATACGTTAATTTTTTTGATCCCAATTAGATGTCTTAAATATTTCCGATTCAGCTAATATTTTGCAATGATGATCTATGAGATGCAACTTGAAAAATAGACAGTTTAGATCGTTAAAGTTTGATGTGGTGTGGACCCCATAACTAATTCCTATTTTTATATAAAAATAGAGATCTTTTCCCTTAAAGGCTTCCTTATTTTTTTTTTCTTCAAAGAAACGATAGTAGATTCATTGATAAGAGTCGTTACATAATTTGCTACAAGGCCATTTAAGGCATCACACTTTCTTCAATAAGTAAATCCGAAATTAAGGTTGAGGGTTGATCATCCCAATCACAGGCGTTGCTCACCGAGAGACCCTAGCGAGCTAGTCTGCGTGCTACGTTGTTTGCTTGGCGGCAAGTATGGGTTAAAATAGCTCAAGTGATTGTTGACAGCAGCTCCTTGATGTCTTCCATAACTTGTCCAATTTCAGATAAGTCAATGGAGGGATTCCTGGAAGCTTGAACAATCTGAAGTGAGTCGCTCTCACATTGAAAGTTTTGGAAACCCCTATCTTTTGCCCAAACCAAGCTCTCCCTTACGGATACAGCCTCCTCTTGTAGAGGGGATAAACAGTCCTAAAAACTGCCACACCTTGCAACCAATAAGTCCCCTGTGTCATCCCTAAGAACAGCTCCAAAACCAGCCATCTTTTTTACCCTATTCCAAGCACCATCAACGTTTAAGTGTCCTGGATGTGGTACAATCCATCTTGGAACAGACACCGTTCGAGGCCCAATATCATTACCCTCCGAGCAATTTGTATGAACAATTTCCTGCCATCATTGAATTGATCTGGCATCACAAACATCTGGAGTGCCGCATTGTTCCTCCCACAACCTAGCATTTCTAGCTTCCCGTAAAGCTAAACAGATCATTAGGAACAAACTAAATCGATCGTCTGAGAGCTTCTCGGTAATTTCAGAAACCCATTCAAGGAAAGAAATAGACTAAGCATCACTCGAAATTATTCCCAAATTTGATGCCAACCAAGCGCACTTAGCATAAGGGTAGTGCCGCATTAAATGCATAATCATTTCTCTATAGTTATGGCATACAACACATGAATCATCATTAGTAATATGCCGCTTAGCTAGATTAGCTTTGGTAGGGATTAGGTTGTTAGCTAATTTCCAAACATAAACATTTACCCTTGGTGGTATGGTTACTCCCCATATCTTGTTCCATAGCTTTGTATTTGCATTCACATTAAAGGAAAAAGCTCATCCATTTGATCCAACTTCGTGCCATATGATATGCGTTTTGAACTGTGAATCTTCCATTTTTCTCATAATGCCACATCAGTTTATCTGTTGAGGCCTTAATGCTGAGCAGAACAGAGCGAATCTGATTTGCCTCTTCCTCTATAAAGAGCGTCATCATCAAGTCCCCATTCCAATTCTGATTTATAATGAGCTCACTCACCTATTCGAGGTTACAATTTGTCAGCTTTGGAGAGAAAGGACAAAACTGAGATGGAAATGGAATCCACGAGTCCTTCCAAATTCAAATGGACTTCCTTTCTCCAACCTGCCACCGCATACCCAACTCAACAATTTTCCATGCACTACAGATGCTTCTCCAGCTATAAGAGGTATTAGGTTTGACTGTTGCTTCAAGAAACGACCCATTAGGGAAATATTTGGCTTTCAGAATCTTAGCTACCTGAGATTGAGGTTCTGAGATAAACTTCCAACCTTGCTTTGCTAATATTCCCATGTTAAATGCATATAAGTTTTGAAACCCAAGTCCCTCCTCAGTTTTGGGCTAGCAGAGTTTCTTCCATGAACACCAGTGGACCTTATGTTGTCCTTCATTCCCACCCCACCAGAACGTTGTAAACATGCAATTTATGTCGTCACAGAAATATCGTGGGAGCAAGTGCATAGGATTGCAGTACATCATGATTTGTTCACACTTCTCCTTTTTGGCCCGACAGAAGAGAAGGCTATCGTAGGCAAATAATAAGTGGTGGATCGATGGGACATGGTGCTCAATCGAAATGCCCTTAATTAGGCTAATTTCCTCTTTCTTAGGAATCAGTGCTGACAAACCTTCGGTGCAGAGGAGAAATAGATAAGGTGATAGAGGATCCCCCCGCCTCAACCTTCGTTCGGGATACAAATAACCCCTTGGTTGTCCATTAACAATGGTCGAGTAAGAGACTGTTGGCATGCATTCCATGATTAACATGATCCATTGTCTTGAAAAGCCCAACTTAGTCAGGATACCCTGCAAATACTTCAATTTTATCCTGTCATAAGCCTTACTAATGTCAAGTTTCAGACATAAGAACCCCGGCTTTCCCCTTCTTCTGCGAAACAGATAATTTGCTATCTTAGAAGCAATTGTGGTATCGTCTGAGATATTTCTTCCCAGGATGAACATACTCTGGGTTGTCGATATAATATGAGGAAGAAGTGATTTGAGTCTGTTTGCTAAAACCTTTGAGGCTATTCTGAAGATCACATTTCACAGACTAATGGGTCCCATTTGAGTTACACTCTTTGGCCGTTTTTGTTTTGGTATGAGGACCACACGAGTGAAGTTCACTTGCTTTAAAAAATTTCCTGAGGTAATATTCTTAATCCCGCAATCATTGGTTATCCAATTCCCCTGCCCATTTTTTAGTCGTCGGTATTCTTTGTCCTTTGGTTTTTGGTCCTTTGATGGAAGAACCTTGTGTTGTAATCACCGTCCCGCATCCACAATACCTTGGACTTTTGACGCCAATATGTTTCTTCCTACCCTAACAATTGATCATAACGTTGCATAAGTGAAGCCCTCGCTACAATGGCTTCCTCCGTGATAGGCAGGGGAATGAGACCATGACTTGGTGTGGGCTTCAAATACCGAAAAATCCTTTTCACTGCCACCTAGTGATCTGTGGTTGGAGCATGCATAAACTGACACACTTGGTTCACAGCATATAATAAATCAGGACGAGTAATCGTTAGATATTGTAAAGCCCCAACAACACTTCTATACAGTTCTGGTTTGTCAAACGAGTCTCCAACATGGGCACTTAATTTCTGACCAGAGACAGCAGGTGTAGAGATCGATTTGGCTTCTATGAACTTAGTACGTGACAACAGATCCAAAGCATATTTTGCTTGACAGAGATGCATAGTTCTACCATCATATTTGACTTCCACACCCAAAAAATAATTAAGTGGTCCGAGATCCTTCATCATGAACAAGGTTCCAAGCCTTTTAATCAATCTGGACACTTGATGGGAACTGTTGCCAGTGATTAATATGTCATCTACATAGATTAAAAGAATTAAAAACATACATGAGTGATTGTAAATAAACAGACTATAATCACAGGATGATTCTTGAAACTCAAGTTGTAGCAAGAACTCCGAAAACCTCTAAAACACACCCTTGGTGCTTGCTTAAGACCATAAATACTCTTCTGAAGTTTACAAACATACGAAGGATATTGTTGGTCAACAAACCCTAAAGGTTGTTTCATATACACATCTTAACGTAGAAAGCCATGCAAAAAGGCGTTTTGAACATCAAGCTGCCTTACATGCCAACCTTTTGAAACTACAAGGCTAAGAACAAGCTTAATGGTGGTGTGTTTCACAACAGGACTGAAGGTTTCGGCGTAATTAACACCTGCCTTCTGATGAAACCCATTCGCTACAAGTCTTGCCTTATGTCGTTCTATCGTGCCATCGACACGTCTCTTCAATTTGAAAACCTACTTATTTGGAAGCAGATTCATGTTTGGTTTAAACGGGACCAAGGTCCACATCCCACATCTTTGCAACGCATTGAATTCTTGAACTATTGCATCCCTCCACTCTTTAGACTTCACAACTTGGCTAAAACAAGTTAGTTCAACAGAAAACTGGTCAACAATAAGATGCATTGCATATTTAGGGTTTGGCTTATGTATTCCTGACTATGAACGTGTAGTCATCCGATTGCTCGAAGTGGCATGCAGGTTTTCCTGCTGTTCTGGGTGTATCGTGACTTGCTCAGTTGATGGAAGGGTGGTTTGCATGGGTGAGGATACGGATTGTGGAGGCAGAAATACACTGGAACGATCGTGGGAAATATTTGAGGCAGATTGACACGGAATAGGGCTTGTTGACGTTGATGGTTCTTGGGTGGTAGTGGTATGAGGCAAAGATGGAGCGGTTGTTGTTGGATTAGGGTTTGAAATTGAGGGTCGAACATGTGATGGTTGATTTGGTGAAGATGCCGTAGGGATATCAAAGGTTAGTAAAAGGTCAGGTGAGACATGGTTACCTGATGGAATGACGTATGCAGAGGAAGATGTGAGTCCCTTAAAGGGAAATGAGTCCTTATCGAATAGAACGTGGCGAGACAAGTATACTCGTCGTGTGGAAAAATCCATGCACTTATAGCCTTGATGATTTAGTGAGTACCCTAAGAAAACGCAAGATATGGACTTGGGTTCAAGTTTATTACGTGTGTATGGTACAAGCCAAGAAAAACATCGACAACCGAACACTTTAAACATATCATATTTCGGTTTTTTTTAAACAACTTCTCATACGGTGACATGAAAGACAAAAGTTTGGTTGGCAATCTATTCACCAAATATGTTGCAGTAGAGCACGCATCAAACCAAAACCGATTTGGCAAATGAGATTGAGAGAGCATAACTACACTTGTTTCAACAATGTGTCGATGTTTTCTTTCTGCAATTCCATTTTGTTCGAGATGTTTTGGACATGAAAAACGTTGAGAAATCCCATTTGTACTAAAAAAATTCTGGAATGCACGACTTTTATATTCACCTCCTTCGTCACATTGAAGAGTTTTAATAGAAAAATTAAGCATTTTCTCGACACAAGCTTTAAATTTTACAAAAATTTCAAAAACTTCACTCTTGTTTTTCATAGGAAAAATCCATGAGTATCGAGAATAGTCATCAACAAACAAAACATAATATCTAAAACCTTCAGTAGAAATAACTGGAGAAGACCAGACATCAGAATGCAAAATTTGCAAGGGAAATTTAGAAACAGACTCAGACGCATGGAAAGGCAACCTAGTGCTTTTTCCTAATGGACACGACGTGTATTGGTACCATTTTATTTGAAACTAAAAACTTAATTATTGACTGGGAGGGATGGCCAAGGCGTGCATGCCATTTTTGAATTGAACACCGGACACCTACAAAGATTGAAACTGGGTACTGGAGTTGTCCACTGCCACTTGGAAATGGGTATAACCCATTCTCACATCTCCCTCGAAAAAGCATCTTCCGGGTCTTGAGGTCCTTAACAAAAAAAAAGGGAAATATTAGTAGATAACATCGGTTATCTAAGGTAAACCTATGGGCAGAAAGTATATTGTGAGAGGCATTCAGACAATGAAGAATATTGGTTAAATCAAAAGAGCAAGCTTCAGTACGTAATTGATTTGAACCACAATGAGATATAGTGATGCCAGAGCCATTACCTACACCACCAACAGTGTCATTACCAGTGTACTCCTTAGGGTTTACAAGATTTTGAAGATTAGGAGTTATGTGTGCATTAGCACCAGTGTCTAAGAGCCAATTACCATTCGGTTGCTTGTTGAGAGTAGTAGGAGCGGAGATCATAATTGAGAGCTTCTCTGCAGGGATCCTACCTTCATACGCCGTATTCATACGTTGAAAACAATCAAGGGCAAAGTGTCTCGGTTTACCACAAATCTGATAAACAATGCACTTACCAGGGCACGGAGGACGCTCACCATTTCCCTGGTTGCGCTAGATGGTGTTGTTACGAGGATTGAATCCTCTTTGATTGAATGACCCGCCACGACTTGAAGAGGACGCACCTCTCCCCGTGCCTCGTGATCTTCCTCCACCACGACCACGAGCAGCAACGAAGGCAGTCACAGGTGCAGACGCAGCCACTGCATGTTGGTCCGCCATTCTCCGTTCAGTGGTTAGTAGTAGTGCCTCAAGGGTGGGATAAGTAATAGGAGTATCCCGGGCTTGAGCAGCACTTACCGTCATTTCAAAAGCAGGTCCTAGATTGTTCAACATAATATGTACAAGTTCATCATCATGGACAGCTTGCCCAGCTAAGGCTAGGTTATCAACTATCGCATTCATGCAATCAAGGTATTCCGCAACAAAGAGATCACATTTCTTGGTCTGTAACAATTCATTACACAGGAACAGAATACGGTTTTGAGAGGTGGAGGCATACCTCTGCTCCAAAGCTTCCCAGGTAGCGCGAGCAGTTTGCTTGCTCGCTACAGTGGACAACACAGATGCAGTTAGAGAACCATTTATCCAACTAAGGATCATTTGATCCTGTTGGACCCATGCAGCATATAGAGGATTCACAGTAGTGACAAGTGTTTGAGAGGGCACACTAAGGTACCATCGACATAGCCCATCAAATCTCTACTTTTTAGTATTGGGAGAATTTGAGCCAACCACAGTGGGTAATTGGTTCTATCAAGCTTAATATTGACTACGGTGGAAAAAAGGTGAAAGGGATGGGTGGCAGACAGGGTGGTGATAGGGGAGTTGGAGGGGGTTGAGTTGGATGGGGTGCCATTGCCGTCAGCCATTGAAGCGTGGAAAGAAGGAAAAAAAAATTGGATCGAGTCGTTAGACGAACAGGCTCAATACCATGTAAAAAGTTAAACACTCGTAGGGTTCACTTCAAATGCACACCCCTTTAAGCATGTGATGCATATATATATATATATATTAGTATCAAGATTACAGTGAGGGTTTGAAAACCCTAGATACAAGGAGAATTCAAAACTACAAACAGAAAAGATTACACGCCAAGATTCTGATTTACCACAAACATTTGAAATTCAAAACAGTCCTACAAACTAAGAACACTGAGAAGAACACAGTTCAAACTGAAAGAGGATTCCTCAAGTTGCGGAAAGGACGCTCGGAGCTTGACTTCGTCTAACAAGGATACCCCCAAGCTTTTCTCCGATCATTTTCATTTCCTCATTTCTTCCTTGAAATACAGACTGCTGCCATTTTAGTAAGGCAATCCTTGTTGCCTTAATTTTGTGAACCAGTTGGTACATAGGAACTCCATTCACCTGCTGACCCCAAGCATCCATTATGATTTCAGCAGAGTTTTTGTGGTTGGCCCAGAACTATTCAAAACAGATTGCGTTGCGCACCCCTCTTACGAGCATGTGATTCACCCACAGATAGTAGTATAGGTATACATGGTCAGACTTAGTCGAGTTTAGGTGGGTTACCGTGACTGCATTGAGTTTTTCTCTCCTTGCCTCCATTGCTAATACTGGGTCAAGTCGCTCCTTTATGCCACCAGACCTAGTGGTAAAATATGAATGGCATACCCAAGAACCCCAAAGGCTTCCTTATTAAAAGTACCCTTAACCGGATATTCTTCGCTTCTTCTTTTTCAAGCAGAATTATATATTGTATATTGAAACACCAAATAAAGGGACTCGGTCAAATTATTTATGTGCTTGAAAATTCTAACATAAGTAGCTTCTAATTTCAACTGTTAAACGCATGGTTGATCGGCCTTTTTTTATTCTTGTATTGTAGTTTTTATTTCCGGCTATCTTGGTTAAGATCTATTTAATTAGTTACTGTTTGGGTTAATTACATAAACATCTTTTAAGTTTTACCGTATATTTACAAAACTCCTTTACGTTTCAAACATTACACTAACTCCTTGAGGTTGGCGTGGGTTGACTCTTCATTATAGTAGGATTTGATACCTTTCTTATCTCCTTGTAATCAAGATAGGGGTTTTTAGTTTTATTCTTTCCTTGTATCATATATTTACGAAGCATTCCAAAACCCTAAATTAGCACATACGAATCAAGGTTGTTGCTGGGAATGAGTTGGGGAAAGGGTAGATGGGGATTATCTGTGGGTGTGAAAAAACTAAGGGAAGTTAGATGTTTGGATTCAAGGGAGGAGAAGATGGAGGGGGAGAAGATGTGAGATTCTGTCAAAAAATTTAGTTTGTTTTAGTGTTTTATTAATTTTTATTTGATTTCTTTTTATTTATAAAGGTTTTTTTTTTCATTTTGTTTATAAGGGTAGATCTGTCCTATTAAGATGATTTTTTTTTACCAAAATGGGTTATTTGAAACTAAATTAAAACTTGAGGGAGTATTAGTGTAGTATTTCAAACATGAAATTTAATTTTATGAAAACACAATAAACCTGCTGAGTGTTACAATAATTAACCCACTGAAAACACCCATACGTGCATGCATGTTTTAGTGTACAAGCTTAATTTTCATCAAAATTTCTAACGACCAAAAGAAATGCAAAAAATGCAATATTAGGATAATCGACCATATGAAAAAATGCGATATGGTCAGTGGCTTATTGCGAAAAGAAATGGTACAAATTAAAATTAAATTTCAATCCAAGACCAGTTCAATTAAGTTGTATTACAACCAAGTCTTTAGATGCTTCTAAAATGATCTAAGTCTTTGCCTGCTTCTAAAAGTTAATCCAAGTCTTTACCTGCTTCAATTATCTACAGGGAAAATCCAAGACCAGTTCATCATCAGTCTCTCTTGCTAATCTATAAATAGAAAAGTGTCCCCATACATAATTTTCATCCATCTCAAAGCAACTCATCATCTAGTTACGTACAAGTTCCAAGCCCTTGCTAATCTATAGGATAATCCCTTATAGACTATTTATATATTGCTAGCGATGAAAGGAGTTCATTTCCCTGTAACTGCTGTTGCCCTTTTAGTATTAGCATTCGCCACCCTCCTTGCCTCCGCCTCTGATCCCGATCCTCTTCAGGACTTTTGCGTAGCAATTAATAACACCGATTCTGCTGGTACGTATAATTTTATGTTTTAATTATGTAAATACAATTCATTAATTAAGACTGTTCTTCTGTTGTATAAATTAATTAGAAAACTCTATTTTAATCCATAAAAAAATGAGTTTTAGACTATAACCTTGTGTGAGATTAAAATCCAATTTTAGTTCCAAGTACATTTAATCGTATCATTTATTAGTTATATTTTGATGTTTTATTTATCTTTTTATTTTTATTTTAATGTATTAATTACATTTAAATTTAATTTTTATTTCATTCATCATAATATATTTTAATGTCTACATTTAGGCAACTAATTTTTTTATAATATATATTCCGATAACAATTTTGTATGTTCTTCATTTAGATACATTAATACATTTGAATATTTCGGTATATCTATTGGTACAAACATACAGGTACATTGATTCAATATAATGCATTTCGTTACGTACATTTTGATACACACATTTGAGTATTGACTTTTAGGTACATTAATTTAATATATTATATTTCGGTACATACATTTAGGTACGTACATTTCGGTATTGACATTTTGGTACGTACATTTTGATGTTGACATTTCGGTATGTACATTTTGGTATATACATTTCGGTATTGACATTTAGGTACATTAATTCAATATAATACATTTCGGTACATACATTTAGGTTCATTATAATATATTTCGGTACAATCATATAGGTACAAATATTTCAGTACAAAAGTCAATTTTATATATTTCGGCACAGTCATTTTTTTACACTTAGGTATTTATATATTTTTGTATCACAAATTTCTTTTAATATTTTCGATCATTTATAATTTAAAAACTAAATATATATGTGCATATTAATAAAATTAAAATTTAAGGTGGAGAGATTAAATAACAAAAATTGAGTGTAAATTTTGATAAAAGTACACTTTAAGGGATTAAATTGAATATGTAATCTTGTACCAGATTTTTTTTTTAATTTAAATCTTTTACAAGAATTAATGTTTAAAAACCCCTAAATTAATTATATGTTTTTCTGTGTCAAGTAAAATTTCATTCAGTAAATAAAGAGAGTACGTAGGAAATACCTAGGACCCTAACTATATGATTTTGCATGGCTGATGGCTCATCATCCATGCATGTACAACACGGACGTACATAAAAAGATTAATTTGTTTGTGTGTTCCATTGCGAGCAGTGTTCGTGAACGGGAAGTTCTGCAAGAACCCAAAACTTGCATCAGCAAACGATTTCTTCTCTGACAAGCTCCGGTACCCCGGAAACACATCGAATCCAGTCGGTTCAAGTGTTACGGCGGCGAACGTGGATGATATACCCGGACTCAACACTCTCGGCATATCCTTTGCTCGCGTAGACTTTGCACCAAATGGCCTCAATCCTCCTCACACTCACCCTCGTGCAACGGAGATCCTCATAGTCTTGGAAGGTTCACTCTATGTTGGATTTGTCACATCCAATATTAATGGCGACGGCAATCGGCTGTTCACTAAAGTGTTGTACAAGGGAGATGTGTTTGTATTCCCAATCGGTCTCATTCACTTCCAACTCAATGTCGGAAAAACCAATGCTTTGGCCATCGCCGGTCTCAGCAGCCAGAACCCGGGAGTGATCACCATTGCGAATGCAGTCTTCGGATCCAAACCTCCCATCAACCCTGATGTTTTGGCCAAGGCATTCCAGGTGGACGATAATGTGGTTGATTATCTTCAGAAACAGTTTTGGTACAATAACAGTTAATCAAAACGACTCACAAATTATATGAAATCTAATATTAAATAAATTAATAAGAAGATCATGGTTTGATTTGCTTAAGTAATGATGTACCAATCTTCCTATATAGCCAGTCTCCCTCCGACTCCGAGGGATGTTTTGAGCATAATATTAATACAACAGTGATGTATGCTATTTATCCCTAAATCTCTTACTTGGAAGGGTTTTTTTTCTTGGGTGGAGCTATTACTTGCAGTTTGAGCAATCGAAAAATGAACATAAATAAATATAATATATCATTCGATTCAACAAAATTATCATGACCACCTTCGATAAGAGAAAAAAGGCAACAAAAGATTGAGTTAAAACTAAACACGGTAAATATAAAAAATATATATGATAATATCTGGAAATTTTTTGTATATTCGTTAATTCTCAAAGTGTGAAGTATATATAAGAGTTACAACTTGTATTACATATGCATTTCATCAGTGTAGGATAACAGACTATTATTTACACTTTAACTGATATATAACTAGCAACACTCCCCCTCAAGTTGGAGCAAAGATGTCACACATGCCCAACTTGTCAAGCGAGTTGGAAAACACACTATTAGACACAACCTTAGTAAGCACATCAGCGAGTTGATCTTCAAATCCCTCAAACGGAAACATAATAATTCCAGCATCCAATTTTTCCTTGATGAAATGTCGATCAATCTCCACATGTTTTGTTCGATCATGTTGCACTAGATTATGAGCAATCTCAATAGCTGCCTTGTTATCACAATGGAGTTTCATAGCACCCTTGGGTTTAAATCTAAGATCTCTCAACAATTTTTTCAACCACAACAACTCACATACACCATGAGACATACCACGAAACTTAGCTTCAGCACTTGACCTAGCCACCACTTTTTGTTTCTTGCTTCTCCAAGTGACTAGATTACCACCCACAAATGTAAAGTATCCAGATGTAGATCGTCGGTCAGTGATATAACCTGCCCACAACATTTAAATTATCATTCTTGGAAAAAACCAAGGATCTGCCAGGAGCAATCTTCAAGTACCTCAAAATACGAAGAGCTTCACTAGGTGAGTGCATAAACTGACTTACCACACTAACCGCATAAGCAATGTCAGGGCGAGTGTTAGAAAAATAAATTAATCTCCCCACAAGTCTCTGATACCGTTCCTTATGAGTAGGAATTTGATCTGGAAATAAGCCTAGACGATGATTTTGCTCAATCGGAGTATCAACAAGTTTGCAATTTAACATACATATTTCAGCTAACAAATCAAGAACATACTTTCGTTGAGACAGAAAAATACCATGCTTGGATCGTGCAACCTCGATTCCAAGAAAATACTTTAATTCACCTAATTATTTCATCTCAAATTTAGTAGCTAGGTACTTTTGAAGGCGTTGTATCTCATTCTGATCATCACTAGTCACTATCATGTCATCAACATAAATAATCAATGCAGTTAGCTTACCATTTTGTCGTTTTAGAAATAAAGTATGACCTGAATAACTCTGGACATACCCAAACTTCTTCATTGAACTTGTAAACCTCTCAAACCACGCTCTAAGAGATTGTTTCAAACCATACAAAGCCCTTCGCAATCTGCACACAACACATTTTTCAGGAGATATTCTGATACCAGGTGGGAGATCCATATAAACTTCCTCCTTGAGATCACCATGAAGGAAAACATTCTTAACATCAAACTGCAACAGAGGCCAATCCTAGTTTGCTGCTAAGGATAGAAGAACACGCACAATATTAAGTTTGGCAACATGAGCAAAAATATCATGTAGTCTTCCCATAGGTTTGAGTATAACCTTTAGCAACTAATCTGGCTTTATACCGGTCAATAGAACCATTTGCTTTGTGTTTAATAGTGAACACCCATCTACATCCAACAACTTTCTTCCCTTTTGGTAAAGGAACCAAATCCCAAGTGGAATTCTTTTCCAAAGCTTCCATCTTCACTTTCATGGCATTAACCCACTTAGGGTCAGACAAAGTATCTTGCAATTTCATTGGAATTGATACACTAGATAGCTGACATATGTAAGATGCATATGGTTTAGACAAATGATGAGTAGACATATAATTGTTGATAGGACACTTGACTTTGGCATGCATATCAGGCTCATATTATATTTTAGATTTTCCATGATTAGCTCGTGGAGGCAACTGATAGTAGAAGAATCATCAGAATTTACCTCATATGTATCACCATCTTGTACCAAACTGTTAGAAGAATCATCACTAGATGAACCATCATTAAACAACTCGTTAGACATACCAACAGCATGCAATCGATCATCAGAAGGTAATTCATCAAACATACCAATAGGCAACTCGTTGGGCACATCTGATCGGTCATCAGTATAAATAATCTTATGAATGATAGTTGACCGATCATTATCTATAGCCGCTGATTAGTATCACACAACATAATAGGTTATGTCCCTAACTCTGTTTATAACACATCATTCATACCATTTCTTCGGATCTGCATTTCACTTCCCCTCTCCCTCTCAAGTTGAGAGTCGAAATAGGGCTTCACAAAATATGAAACTTCCTCGTGGAAGGTGACATCCGTGGTAATATAAGTTTTCTGAGTCGGAGGATGATAACACTTATAGCCTTTCTGATTGTTAGCATACCCAATAAATACACATTGGAGAACATACACATCAAGTTTACTCTGCTGATGAGAGTAGACATACACATACGTAATACACCCAAACACATTCGAAGGAAGTTTGGACACAAAAATAAGAGAAACATGTTTTTGTAGCACATCAAGTGGTGTTTAAAAATCAAGGACCCTACTTGGAACATAATTTATCAAATACATAGCAGCCAAAACAACATGACCCCACAAATGATTAGGAACACATATATCTAACATTAATGAGTGAGCAACCTCTATTATTTGACGATTCTTCCGTTCGGACACACCATTTTGTTGGGGTGTAAAAAGAGTAGTCGTCTGGTGAATAATACCTTGATCACTAAAAAAGCATTCCAAAGTGTGATTCACATATTCTCATCCGTTATCAAACCTGAAGACCTTAACTTTGGTCTAAAACTGAGTAGACACCATTGCACAAAATTCTTAAAGAAGCAAATGAACATCACTCTTATTCTTCATCAAGAACACCTAAGTTAATCGAGTACAATCATCAATAAAAGTAACAAACCAACAGAATCCATTAGAAGTAACCTTCGTGGAGCCCTACACATCAGAAAGTATTAAATCAAATGGTAAAGTAGTTTTAGAATCACTTATGGGAAACGAAGCATGATGACTCTTAGCCATGAAACATGTTTCACACATGAACTTTGAATCACTACAAGTGCGAAACAAAGAAGGAAATAGATGCTTCATATAACTGAATGATGGATGTCCTAATCGTCAATGCCACAACCAAATTTGATGTCTGTCATCCACTTTAGCACTTAAAACTTGATGATTATTTGAACCGGAAACAACAGTATCCTCTATAGTCAAGATGTACAAACCCCTAATTCTTTTACCACGACCAACTATCTTCTAAGTTTGAATGTCTTGAAAATAACAATACGTGGAGTAGAAGTGAGCAGAACAATATAAGGTATCAAGTAGTTTTCCTATCGATAAAAGATTGCACTTAACATCAGGAACAAGTAAAGCATGGACCAGTGATAAGGTCGGAGTAAGATAGATAGTGCTTTCACCCTTCACAGGGGAATGTGCTCTATTTGCACTAGTAATATATGGATCATGAACATAGTCACATAACTCATCAAACACTCTAGGGTCACCAGTTACATGATCAGTGGCCCTAGTATCAATTATCTATATATTTGTTCCACCAAAATGCATAACAACACTATGATTATATTGAGCCATTTAACTAAACCATGAACAATAAAGGCACAAAAGATACGCAACGGAATGAAAACAATTTACCAGAATACTGTTCACACACTGTAGCATGGCACTGTTCAATGACTGTAGCAAGTTGCTATTCACTGCACTGTAGCGAGGCATTGCTTGTAGCACTATTCACTTTTAAAAAAATTATTATTATTATTTATAAACAAAAGAAATCACGACAAAAGTGGGCACAAAAATTAAAGCACATAGGTTACCAAAAGCGAACTACTCTGATGCCGAGTTAAACTAAACATGGTAAATCCCAAAAATATATATGACAATATCTAAGAATTTCTTGTATATTCATTAATCTCCAAATTGGAGTATATATAGGAGTTACAATTTGTATTACATATGCACTTTGTCAAAACTGAAAAATCATGTTGTGGTTTAGCCAAAAAACGGCTCGAAAGTAGCTAACTCGACAAGACTAAGACAACTAATTTTGAGCCGTTTTCTAGCCAAACCATGAAAAGTTAACCGTCGAGAAAGCTACCATTCTCTTTATCTCATCGAGAGGTATATTTTTGGTTTTGAATCACTCGATTTCGTTGAATATTGAAGAATTTATGAACATTTAAAGTTTACCCAATTTCTTGCGAGTTTTCTTGTTTTCCTGCGAATCAGTCACATTTCAGACTATTTTTTCGGCCGAATCATGACGATTTAGCCATCGAGAAAGGTACCATTCTCTTTGTCTCATCAAGAAGTATGATTTTTGTTTTTGAATCACTCGATTTCGTTGAGTATTGAAGAAGTTATGAACGTTTAAAGTTTACCCAACTTCCGGTGAGTTTTCTAGTTTTTCTGCGGACCAATCACTTTTCAGGCCATTTTCCGGCTATCTCCGGTAGCCATTAGGCTTCCAAATAGGTATAATCTTGTTCAACAATTTCCTATCTTCATTTTGATATATTATGAGTCGAATTTGGTAAGAAACGTGAGTTACTAAGCTTTGAAAATTGCCCAAACTTCTGGCCAAAAATCTCAGTTTTCGGTAATGAGCTCCGGGACCACTTAACAGAGTTTTTAACAGAATGACCAAAATAATGGATGGTGGACAATCTCAGTGACCATTTCTATTAATTTTCAATCTCAAAGATCAAAATTTTGTGTTATGCAAATCTCAGTGACCATTTTGGCTAAAAAACCATACATGTAGAGTTATCTCTGAGATTTCAGGGGCCCTGTGCCAAATTTATAAGAAGGGCCCTTCTTAAGACAATCTTAAAAAAGAAAATTGAATAAAGTATTGATTCTAAAAAAAAATATCGAAACAAACTTTAAAACTCAAACTAATCATTGGTTTCTAAATATCATTAAATGTAAAGAAAGGTACAAAAATAACCATATTACTAAATAATCAACAATTAGTTCAATCTTAAGAAACCAAATAAACAAAACTTAAAAAATTCTAGCATTGAAGTTTCACTTAAAGATGCTTATTCGTGCATTCTTTGCTGCAAAATCATCAATTAAACCTTCATAATCAATTTTGTCTAAAAAACCACTTTCAATCGATATCAAAGCAAATCCATTTAACCTTTCCTGCAACATGGTTGATCACAAGTATGATTTTAATAACTTTAACTTTGAGAAACTTCTTTCCGCATATGCAACGGTAACAAGTACATTCAACAAAATTTTGTATGCAATGCTTGTAGTTGGGAAACAATGCATCATCTTCAAATAGTTCAATATGTCAATGGATGTCTTCATTTCTTTCGGCAAACGCTCTCGTAAAAGCTTCAACTCTACAAATAATGCATCCACATTAAATCAAAGAGCTCACATTTCTTGAGAAAGTTTTGAAAACTGTCACAACGATCTTTCAATTTATCATTGTCCATCGAATTCAACCTTTTTAAAGTGAACAAAAACCCAAATATATAATCATATGCTTGATATTCTTCAAACCTTCTCTTTAATGAACCACTAGCTTGATCTATTATATATAAGAAGTAATGAACCCTAAAAGATTCATCCTCTGATTGTTCAATTGATTAGGATGATTCATCATCACTCTCATCAAAGTGTCTTTTTCTACGAACTTGACACTTTTTTGGAAACACGGAATCAATTTTCATTTCAATAACAAGTTTTTTAGCACTAATCATGGCCTCTGCAAACCTAGTTTCTCTGTACTTTTCAAAATAAGCAATCAATCCTTGCACTTGTTCTATAACAACATCAATACACATGTCTTTAGATTGCAAGTCTTTGCTAACCTCATTAACAGCAGCCAATACTTCGTACCAAATAGTCATACCCAATAAAAACTCAAAATTTCCAATCTCATATGTTGCCAAAGATTTAGCTGTACTTCTTGTTACTAAGTCATTGTCACTTTTTGCTAATTGGAGTAAAGCTTTTTTTATTTGTACAAGTTGGGATTGAATTGCTTTAACTCGTAACACGAATTTCCCATCGTGCGGCTAACAATGATTTGAGAGTCAGTCATTTTATATTTTCTTTCAGAATCTGCCATCGTTTTGTAGAAGTAGCAACAAGCTGTAAATACGTTGTACTGTTCTAAAAAAGTCTTTAGCTTTGCCACAAGAGTTTGCCATATCACAAAGTGTTAAGTTGAGACTATGGCAACCGCTTAGAGTGTACATTGCCCTAGGATTTATATTCAAAAGCCTCTTCTGTATACCTTGGTGTCTCCCTCTCATATTTGATCCATTATCATATCCTTGCCCTCTCACATCATCAATATCAAGATCAAGAGCTTTTAATACATTCTGTAACTCTTCAAACGATCCTTGTCCGGATGTGTTATTCACATTCAGATACTGTAAAAAATATTTTTCTACTTTTACTGGAGTACTATTCACATCCACACATCTTAAGATCAAAGTCATATGTTCTTGATGGCTAATATCAAGAGTACAATCAAATATCACAGTAAATATTTAGCTTCTTTTATTTTCTGAATGATTACAACTTTGATTTCACAAGATATCAACAATATCAATTCATTCTAGATGGTATGACTAAGATAATGGTAACGAATCTCATTTTTTTGAAAACGTTGAAGATGTTTCTTTATCAGTTGATTAGATTCAGCCATCATTTTAACAAGACCTATAAAATTTCCATTACTTTCTTCATAAAGCATATCGTTTGTTCCACAAAATGCCAAAGTGTGTTTAGCTAGATATTTCACAATAGAAATCAACCTTCGTAGTAACTCCTTCCAATGCTTTTTTTCTTTCTTGATCTGGCCCTGCACAGCTTTGTCAATTGTTTCATTTTTTTTCCTATCTAAGACACAAACCAATCCAAGTGGTCATGTTTGAGATGTGATCAGAGCTGATTTCATGCTCTTTAAGCCTCACGCTGAGATGTGTCCAATTTTTGTAGCCCTCATTTTCCAATTGACCTTTGGGAGACCCTTTCTTGAATAATTTGCAACAAAAACAGAACACTTTATCAATATCTTTTGAATACACTAGCCAATCTCTATCATATTTCTCTCCATTGGACAAGTATCGAGTGTAAGAGGCTGTATTAAAATGCCTATTAAACTGATCTTTAGGACCTTTCTCAATTGATAGATCTCTTACACGACCTTTTTTTGCTAACAAATGAATCCATTTGGGATCAAGATTATCCCAAATTTAAGGATCATAAATGTTCGAGGGAATGGACTCACTCGGATGTGCAGTGAAGGCATTAGGAGCATCCTCATAATTATCATTCTCTTCAAGAATGTCATCAATTTCATCATGGCCCAAATCATCAACTAATTTCTCATTGCCAATGTGCTATTCATTAACTAAATCATCCATTAAACTTTGTGGTTCTTTTTCTTTAACAAAAAACCTATCAAGAGCTCATTTTTTAGACCGAGTCAGTTGTTCAACCCTTCTTTTTCTTTGACGCTTTAAGTAGCTAGATGGATTTTTCTAGTAGGTGTCATCCTTTATATCTCAAACAAGATCACAATTAAATTATAGTGAGTATGAACAATAAAACTTGATAGTTCGCAATGTGTGTACGTCTAGAATTTTTTTGCGATTGCTCCCTCTTGTTGTCATGATTACTTGATTAATTTCTATGAGTTTTGCCTTGAAAAGTATTAAAGAAAAAACTTCATTATAGGAGAAATATCTAAATTTTCAAATTCCAACTTCATATACTTAAATTTATAAATTACTTACTTTAATCGAAGTCTGCATCACTTTGATCACTTAAATTGTCTTCATAATTTGAAAATTTATATTCAATTGGATGAAATTATGAACTAGGATTTAGTGGTTTGTGGGGGAAAAAAAGCAATGGAGAAAGGACTCGGACGCAACGGGAGGGATGAGGAGTCAGAGAAAAAAAAGACTCTTAGGCCATCTCCAACCGATGGCTGGCCAGAGGGCTCGTTTTAGCCCTCTGGCCCTCCAAGATTCTTCAAGATATTAATATTTTAATGAACAGTGCAGGGCCATATTTGCCTCCGTCTCCAACCGAGGGCTAGAGGGCCAGAGAGCTCGTTTTAGCCCTGTCACAAAAAAAAACGTCTCCAACCGAGGGCCAAAGGGCCATAGGGCCAAACATAATTTATTATTTAAAAACTACAACTTAAATTCAAATAAATTCAAATCCAATGGCTTATGAAGTAGAAGTTATAGGAAAAAAAATGAAACAAATTTTGTGAAATAGAAGTTATAGGAAAAAAATGGAATTTAAAAAAAATATGAAACAAATTTTGTAAAATAGAAATTATATGAAAAAAAAATATTAATCAAATTTTGTGAAATATAAGTTATAGGAAAAAAATGGAATTTAAAAAAAAATATGAAACAAATTTTGTGAAATAGAAGTTATAGGAAAAAAAATGAAATTTAAAAAAAATATGAAACAAAATTTGATTCATATGAAAAGTTCAAACTACTAGCCGTTGAATTAAAAAAAAATTCAAACTATTAGTGTCGGTTACAACCGACACTAATAGTAATTAAAAAAAAAAAAATTGCCTTGAATCCTTATTACTGTCGGTTATAACCGACAATATTAATAAAACCTTTATTAATGCTGTCGATTACAACCGACAGCAGTAAGAAAATTAAAAAAAAAAAAATAGCCAGCCCTCCAGCCCTCTCTGATCCCGTGGGGCCCTCCCAAATTCCAGAGCCCTCTGGCTTAGCCCTCGGTTGGAGACGGTTTTAGGGCTATTTTCGGCCTTCTGGCTCTCTGGATCCTTGTTGGAGATGGCCTTAAGTCTCTGATTAGACTTTGGCGTTAAAAATAAGAAAAAAAGTGAGATATAGTTTTATAAAATATATAATTTCATACGGAATTGATGGGTGTGTGGAATTATAGGCATGTAGCAGTAGCCTTGTGGGCCTACTCCTATTTATTTATATATATTATATTTATTGTGTTGATTAGATTTTTATATGATATTTTTATATAATATTTTTTTTATATAACGACATTTAATATAAAATTGTTTTGGGGCCCTCAAATTTTGGGGCCTGTGCAAATGAACCTATCAGACGGATTTGAATCCTCTTCGGATTCCCTCTATGGGAATCTTAAGAATCAAGCAACAATTGCCGTTTATAAAAAATTGTGCGGCTATAATTAAATGATTTTTTATATTTTTAAAAATAAAGTAGTCTCGTTTTGCGTAAAGAGTATTTTAATTGTAACTGCACGATTTTTAATAAACGGTACTTGTTGCTTGATCCCTAGGATCTCCATAGAAGGGATCCGGAGAGGATCCAAGTCCCTATCAGACTCCTCCAAAGCCGGCACTGCAGACATGATTAAGTAAGTTCTAAGTATATTATTCATTAACGAGTTCACGTATCTAAACTACATATTAATAGAATTTTAGTTGTCAACCGAAATTTTATGAAATTATCATTTTAATCCTCTAATCAAAATTGATCAGAATAAAAATGATGAACAATTTAGTAATTACACAAACACGAATTTTACTATTTTTTACGCGAACCTGACAACTGTGTAATGTTTAACAAGCCTTATTTAAAAATTTGAAATTAAATTTAAAAACTAGAAACAAAACAACCTCCAATCAAAAAAAAGAAAAGAAAAAAGAGCAATAGACTTATAAAAAGAAGTGGAAGGTGGAGCTATTGTTTGGTGGTGAGAAAGAACGTGGGAGATGGAGAAGAAAGAGAAGTACAAATCAATTTATTGCTCTCTTTTTCTTTTTCTTTTTCTTTTAATTTTTTTTTCAATTTTTTTTTCAATTGTCATCCTACTCATTAATGATTAATTGTAGTAAAATAAAAGTAAACTTAATTGCACACACTTTGATTGCTTGTTTGAATAAAAGATTTCACGTGTTTTATGTGTAAATCTTTGGTTTACCATGTGCATGTTTTATTGACTACTTTTGTTTTCGTGTCTTATAACACTAAGATATATTACATTATCACGTAGGATGTGATATCCACACACATTTTTATGTCTCTCACACATTTTCAGCTTTCGTCCGTCAGATTGAATGAATTGAAAAAAGTCAACAAACAAAAATTAACAAAAAATGTGTGAGAAGTAAAAATGAGTATATGGATAGCACACCCCTATCATTTTAACCTATGTGTAGGTGATTGATCACATCATATATACTTTGACTAAAAGGGAACTTTGATTAGGGGAGGGGAAAAAAATCATGTGTTGGTTATTTGTCCTCGTCAACTGTCAACAGCTTATGATAATTGTTGATGGGAACGGGACAGCAATAATTCATCTGCTATGACCTGTACGAGGACCGTGGCATCTGCATGTATCTTTACTTAAAAGAAATTGAAATTGTTCTGATTTTTCAATTCATTGGGTTTACTAAATATAAGGATGAAAATCTGTTTATCTGTATAAAAAAAAAATTCCGTGTATGCTAATACACAAGGAAAATAAATGTTTACTTCCTCTAAAATTCGTAATCAAACGCATAATATTAACAATAAATCATCTAGTTGATCCAATTCTCTTTCTTCTTCTTTTTTTTTATTTATGAAAAATTGTATTTGTACTCATATAAATTCTTTCTACACCTATCTTAAATTTTAATTGTGAAGTGTCCTTTTTTACATATTACACGTTGTACTAAACTAAATTTTATCAATAAACCTACCTCTAATAATCAAATTCGTACTATCACCAATCTAATATTTCTTCTACGAATCTTAGAAAGATTCGTGATTGAATGTGGGGCACATAAAAATCACAAGTCCATGAAGGCATGCCACTTCCCTGTCCAATCCTATAGAAAATTGAGGCAATCACTCCAACGTCAAGGCAAATGAGACAGAAGATGTAGATTATGACTAGTTAAAATTGGTCAAGCACAAAACCAGATTGATGATATTTATGCAAATATTCATAAAACTAAATTCAAATGGCAAAGAGCACAGGCACCTATAGAAAAATTATGGGTTATTGCTAAAAGGTGGTAAAAAGTTAGAGGAAAAACAGAAACTTTTGAATAACAGTCGTCTTTAAGTGTTTTGCACTTAAAGAGAGGAGTGCAAGAGATTAAATCAAGTGTGAAAATCACCGGCCAAGTTTTTTTTTTTTTTGAACATTGTAACAAAGATTTGAAGCCGAATGTCAATATAAAAGCTGTAATCACCCAAAAGGACACAATGAAGAGAGTAAAATTGCTGATGAAATTGGCAACAATATGACCGCAAAGGGTGCTGAGGCAGACATCAATCCCATACCTAAACTTGTATATATAAACCAAAATTGCAATTGATGTTTTTCTGACAAATGCAAAATATAACAAGATTAAAGAAAAATTGCAAGTAGCCTCTGACCTTTAAGTCTCAAAATCAAACTTAGTAAAAACCAAAATTAGGGAATGCATAAATCAGAATCTAAATCATATTAATTTGGTTATTCTGTAGGAGAAAAAGTTATAACAAATTCACAAGAAAGAAGACAAATTCAACAAGTTAGTAGCATGGGTGTAAAGATAAATTTACATATTGAATTGAGTTTATGAGAGTCGTTTAAGTAATAAAATTCGGTTTAAAAAGATATTAAAAGTGTAATTAAAAATAATATAGGTGTGGAGAGTAAGTTGGGTGTAAAAAGAGGTTATATCTGTTCAAATAAAATTTCCCCTTTTTTATTTCTAGGTTCTTCTATTATGTTCTTATCCTATTTTTGTTGGGGTGTGATATCCACACACCCCTTTTTACTTCTCTCACACATTTTTAAATTTCGGCAGTCGGATCGGATGAATTGAAAAAAATCTAACGGACAGAAAGTAATAGGGGTGTGTGAGAAGTAAAAAGGGGTGTGTGGATAGCACAACCCTTTTTATTAAATAAATATTCCCTGAAACTACATTACTTGTTTTGCTACAAACTAAGCTTTGATGCATGTTACTTTCAAAGAAAAACAAATAGGGGTGTGCTATCCACACACCCTAAATTACTTCTCACACACATCTTGTTAATTTCTATCCATTGATCTTCTTCAATCCATCTGATCCAACTGCCAAAAATTAGAAGGGTGTGTGAGAAGTAAAATGGGGTGTGGATATCACACCCCAACAAATATTATTGACTTTAAGATATGAGAATTTTTTTAGTGTGTTGAGAACGTGTTTTGGTTCACAAAGACTCACAAGATATACGTGGTTAGAAAACTGTTTTCAAAATATCGAACTACTTGTGTTATAACACTTAATGTACCAGATCGTATTTTCGATACAAGACATCATCAAAATTAAAAATCATAGTTCTAGATGAAAGACAACATATCGGTTTTAAAGTCGCGATTTGCAGCAGGAGAAAATTTTCATTGTAACGGGAACACAGATGGTAAATCATGTGTTTTTATGTAAGTGGTGAGAAATTTTTATTAGAATAAGTCAATATTTAGGAGAAAATGAATGTAAATATTTTATAATTATTAGAGTCATGTTTTAGGAAGGATATTATGTCATTTATTGTTTCCTTGGAGAACAAGGATTGTATTATGTATATATATTCAGAATATGGAATACATGGAATTTTAAGCCGCAAATTTCTATTTGGCATCGGAGCCTAACCATAACCCTAAAACTCATGATGTGCTACTGCTGCTGTCGTGAAAAATAAAAAAAATAGTGAATATGTGGTTCTTTGATGCATTCCTGCAACAAGCCAAGGCTACTGTGTGTGTGTGTTGTTGCCAAGACTCCGTGTGTCGTGCTGTTGCTTTTGTAAAGGGAAACACATAACAAGTTTTTTCTATTTTTTTTTCTTGTTTTTCCCACTGCATCCTTGCAGTAAAGTCAATTACTTGATGCGTGCTACTATGTATTGGGTGCTGCCGTGATCAATGGCAAGTGATAAGGGAGAGTTGGGACTGAAATTGGAGGGTGAGGTGCATGGCTCTACCCATGGTTCAGTTGCTAATCCAGTGGTTATTCAAAGTGATGCTTCGGCCGTACCGAGTACTATAAAACTTAATGGATCAAACTACCATCTTTGGTCCAAGGTGTTGGAAATGCATATCGCTGAATGTGGTAAGAAAGAGTTCATGACATGGAGCATCAAAGAGCCCAAGGAGGACTGTGTCGAGTATGAAGTTTAGGAGATAGGGAATGCAATTGTGAAAAGGGTGGCTGATTAATGTCATGGATCCTACCATCATGAGATTTTTCATTCATCTTCGTACTGCTATAGAAATCTGGAAAGAAGTTGCTCAAACGTATTATGATAGGTTTGATATTTCTCAAATTTATGAGTTGAAGGTGAAGTCATTTCGACTTCACCAAAAAGAAAGACTTATCGGTGTATACTATGATGATCTCAAAGTTGTCTGGCAAGAGTTGGACCAAAGAAAACCAATCAAGATAGAGTGTGCTATTGACTTGAAGACATTTCGAGAAAAGATGTATACTATGCTGATCTCAAAGTTGTCTAGCAAGCGTTAGATCAAAGACAACCAATCAAGATAGTATGTGTTATTGACTTAAAGACATTTCGAGAAGAGATTCAACTGGATCGTGTGTATGCCTTCCTAGCAGAGCTTGATGATATTTTTGACAAAGTGCGTAGTAATATTTTGAGAACTCAACCTTTACCATCTATAAAATAGGTGTTCTCCATTGTTAGGCGGGAAGCACAATGCTATGCAACTATGATGGGAAGCAGTGGCGTTGGGAACCAAGGAGAAGCTCCTCATGTGGCTATGGTGTCACGATCACCTTCGGGTAGCGAGCCCTTTAATCCATCATCATTGGCTAATTCTCAACCATTCACTCGGGAAAACAAGGATGATTGAAGTGTACTTTTTGTGGGCAAACCCGTCATACAAAAGATACATGTTTTCAGAAACATGGAGTACTTGAATAGTTCCCTGAATTGAAGAAAAAGTTACGTGCCAAGGAACGAGCTACTAATAAAGCAAGTGGAAGCTGTGCATCCGTTGCCACTGCCACCAAGGATGTCGTACCTGTCATGCCCTTCTTTAGTGATCCGAGTCAAAGCTTGTTGACTAGGACAATTCCTAATGAAACCTCAACCACTCCAGGTAGTATGGGGTGTGTTCTTTTAGCCTCTGATATGGAACATCATACAAGTTTGACTCTAGACTCGGGTGCAACCGATCATATGACTTTTGATAAGAATTTATTTACTAGTATGACAACAAGTTCACGAAAGTGTATTGCAACCGCTAACGGAACAACAACACCGGTTTTAGGGGTTGACATTGTGAACCTCACGCTAGCCATTCCCCTCAATCACTGCCTGTTTGTTCCTTCGTTGTCTCATAATTTGTTATCTATTCCTCAAGTTACTGAGCAATTAGATTATGTTGTACTTATATATCCGATGTTTTGTTTGATTTAGGATATTCAGACCAAAGAGATAATTGGGCGTGGCACTAGGAGAGATGGGTTATATTATGTGGATGACGTCGTTCCTGGTAGAGCTAATGCAGTTTGAGCATCCCGTACCAATAATTTGCAAGAAGTTTGGTTATTGCATCCTCAGTCAGGACATACTTCGTTTGGTTATTTAAGACGTATGTTGCCCAGTTTATTTCTTGAAATAAAAGAATCAGACTTACATTATGAAGTGTGTATTCTCGCGAAGAGTCATTGCACTTCGTTTTCTCCTAGTAGGAATAAAAGATTATTTCCTTTTGATCTTGTGCACTCTGATGTTTGGGGTCCGTCGTTAGTACTTTGTCTGGAATTAAATGGTTTGTTACCTTTGTTGATGATTGCACTCGTATGACTTAGATTTATGTGATGAAGAATAAAAGTGACGTTAGTATGGTGTTTCGATCATTCTCTCAAATGGTTGCAACATAATATTCCTATGTTGTTAAGGTTCTTCGCTCAGATAATGCAGGTGAGTATATTGGTTCCGAGTTATTTGGTTTACTTTGAGATCAAGAAATTCTACATGAAACTATGTGTCCTCATACCCCACAATAAAATGAGATTACTGAGAGAAAGAACCATCATATCCTGGAAACTGCCAGTGCCTTGCTCATTGGTGTGTCCGTACCTAAACGGTTCTGGCCTGAAGCTGTCACTTATGTCGTGTATGTGATTAACCATATGTCATCCTGGGTTTTGGACTTTCGTACACCTCTCCAAGTGTTGACAGAATTTGTTCCCGTAGTATCAACCAATACTCTTACTCCTCGTGTATTTGGGTGTGTAGCCTATGTTCATATTCACAAGATTCATCGTACTAAGTTAGATTCATGTGCTCATTGGTGTGTTTTTCTGGGATTTGCTCCTCAACAAAAAAGGTATAAATGTTACCACCCTGAAACTCGTCATATGTATGTGACCATGGATGTTACTTTTTCTGAATCCGAGTTCTTTTATGCTTCAATTCCATCACATTTCGATCACTAAGGGGATAATACTAGTGGTGATCTTGGGTGGTTGGAAATATGTAACTCAAGATGAGCATTTGTTGAAAAAAAAAAGTTGTGAAAGCTCTCAGCTCTTAGCAAGGCACTGCCGAGAATGGAAACAGTGGCTCTCGACAAGACACTGCCGAGAATTAGAGTATCATGCAGCCACCAAACACTGAACCAGCTGGGCCTTCTAGGCAATAAGCTATCGAGTATGATGTAGAGTGTTGGTAGAGAGCTGCCAAACCAGTTACACCGCTTCAGCAACCATTAGCTACCAAACCCACACCTCTTTTTCTCGAGCTTGATAGTGCCACACAATGTGTCTTCTCTGAATATCCCTGAGGTAAGTAATATTGTTGCTTATGTAACTAATCCAGATAATATTATGAGTACATATAAGTTGCCACCAATGTAAAATCGTGGTGTTCCTCTTGACAGGTTTTCTCCTAAAGCAAAAGTGAAGTATCCAATAGCTAATTATGTGTCATGCTCAAACCTTACACCAGAACGTCAAGCCTAGGTAAATAATGTGGAAGCAATCCAAGCACCAACCCGAGTTGAGGAGGCCTTGAAGGATCCTAAATGAGTTGCTGCAATGGATGAGAAAATGACGACACTACATAAGAATGATACATGGGAGGTAATGAAGCTACCTAAAGGAAAGAAACTGGTTGGGTGTAGATGGGTCTTTACGATCAAATACAAGGCAGACGAATCAGTAGACAAGTATAAAGCGAGGTTAGTAGCAAAGGGTTATACTCAAACTTATGGTGTTGATTATCAGGAGACTTTTTTTCCAGTAGCGAAGATGAATACAGTATGAGTTCTGATTTCTTTAGCTGCAAATTTAAATTGGCCACTGAAGCAGTTTGATGTGAAAAATGCTTTTCTTCATGAGCACTTAGAAGAAGAGGTATATATGGATTTTCCTCTGCTGTACAATGCCGGAAGGAAAACCGGAGTATGTAGGTTGTGAAAGTCACTCTATGGACTTAAGCAATCACCTTGTGCATGGTTTGGTAGATTTACTCAAGTTATAAGGATGATATTATCAAAGTCACTTGGATCATACATTATTTGTGAAACGGGGAAATGGTAGAGTGACAACCTTAATTATTTATATGGATGACGTGATAATAACAGGTGATTATTCAGAAGAGATGATGAAGCTAGAACAAAATCTTGCCGCCGAGTTTGAGATGAAGAATTTAGGAGATTTGAAATATTTTCTTGGCGTAGAAGTAGCTCGGTCATCTAGAGATATTTTCTTGTCTCAACGTAAATATGTTCTAGATTTATTAAAGGAAACATGCATGCTGGGATGTAAGCCTGTGGACACTAGGGATGGGCAAATACCCATTGGTTATGGGTAACCGCGGTTATTCGCCCATTTAAATTAAACGGTTGCGGTTATGAATAACCGTTTAGATAAATAAACGGTTATGGGTATAACCGTTTACCCGCAAAATTTAAATGGGCGGTTATGGGTATTAACCGCGGTTATAAACGGGTAACCGTTTACCCATTTATTTTATATATGTAAAATTAACACAAACCATGTTTTCTATCGGACAAAACTTAGATCAATGTTATTGACTATGGTGCATGGTTTATATAGCTAATTATAATATAATGTAACTCATTATATATATATATATATATATATATATATATATATATATATATATTATGTTAATACTTTACATTATGGGTTGTCTTCTAAATAGGTTTCGTAACCTAAGAATACTTAGCAAATATTATATTACCTTCATTGATAATAGTTAGAAATATTGTCCGTAAACTATTATTTCAATTATTGGAATGATATAAGGACTTAAAAATTAAAATACTAAAATGTACGATGAATGTACCTATAACGGTGTTTAATTGTAAAAAAAAAAATTATGACAATTTTTTTTAAAATTTTCAAGTTGTTAAAAAACATGTAGACAGGTGAAAAAAAAGGGAAATCGTAAAAAAAAAAGATAAACGGGACCTAAAAAGGATAAATGGGTAAACGGATATTAAACGGTTATGGGTAAATGGGTATGCGGTTATGGGTATGGTTAACCGTTTATAAACGGTTATGGGTATGGGTATAACCGTTTAGGTAATTACCCAACGGGTAAACGGTTATGCAGGTATGAGCATAAACGGTTATGGGTAAAATAACCGCGGTTACCAGCCCGTCATAACCATTGCCCATCCCTAGTGGACACTCCTATCGTAGAGAAACATTATCTGGGAATTTATCCAGATCAGGAACCGGTTGATAGAGGTAGATATCAAAAACTAGTGGGGATGCTAATTTATCTGTCTCACACCCGTCCGGATATTGCCTATGTCGTAAGTGTGGTTAGTCAGTTTATGCACTCACCATGTGTGGATCATATGTCGGTAGTAATGGAAATCTTGGCGTATTTGAAGTCTGCCCCGGGTAAAGGAATTTTGTATGGACATATGAGGATTGAGGGATTTACTGATACTGATTGGGTTAGTGATATGACTGATAAGAGGTCTACATCTAGGTATTTCACATTCGTTGGAGGTAATTTGGTTACGTGGCGAAGCAAGAAGCAAAATGTGGAATCACGGTCTTATGCCGAGGCCGAGTATAGGGGTATGGCACATGGTGTATGTGAGATTCCTTGGCTATGAAAGTTACTTTGGAGTCTTGGTTTCAAACAGAATGAGGCAATGAAGTTGTATTGCAATAATAAGTGTACTAGAGAAATAGCTGAGAATTCAATACAGCATGACAGGACTAAGCATGTTGAGGTTGATAGACATTTTATCAAAGAAAAGCTGGACAAGAAGATTGTGTCAATACCGTTTGTGAACTCAGAAGATCAATTGGCAGATATCCTTACCCATGTTGTGTGTAGTAGAAGATTCGGTGATTCGCTTGTCAAGTTGGGCATGAGTAATATCTATACTCTAACTTGAGGGAGAGTATTGGAATAAGTCAATATTTAGGAGAGAAGGAATGTAAATATTTTATAATTACTAGAATCATGTTTTAGAAAGGATATTATGTCCTTTATTGTTTCCTTAGAGAATTTTATTGTTTCCTTAGAAAATAAGGATTGTATTATGTATATACATTCATAATATGGAATACATGGAATCCTAAGCCGTAAATTTTTATTATTTTATTTTTTAAGTTATTAATTTTTACACACATATTCCACCATTTGTATAATGACACATGGTGTATCACCTCGTGTGCCGGTTACATTGCAAAATCTCTCTCGCGGCAATACTCAACGAAATCGAGTGATTCAAAAGTTACGAAAAATCTCCATGATTTTCGTTTTTGAATCACTCGATTTCATGTATATTGAAACACCAAATAATGGGAATCAGTCAAATATTTATATGCTTGAAAATTCTAACATAAGTTGCTTCTAAAATTATCCAAGTCCTTACCTGCTTCGATTATCCACAGGGAAAATCCAAGACCAGTTCATCATCAGTCTTTCTTGCTAATCTATAAATACAGAAGTGTCCACATGCATAATTTTCATCCATCTCGAAGCAACTCATCTAGTTAAGTACAAGTTCCAAGTCCTTGCTAATCCCCTATAGACTATAGCTAGCGATGAAGGGAGTTCATTTCCCTGTAACTGCTGCTGCCCTGTCAGTATTAGCATTCGCTACCCTCCTTGCCTCTGCCTCTGATCCCGATCCTGTTCAGGACTTTTGCGTAGCAATTAATAACACCGATTCTGCTGGTACGTCTACTTATATGTTTTAATTATGTAAAAACAATATCCTTAATTAAGATTCCATTCAGTACAGAGAGTACGCAGGAAATAGCTAGGCCTAAACCCTAACTATATGATTTTGCATGGCTGATGGCTGATCATCCATGCATATGTACAACACCCAGGGACGAAACCAGAACATTCTATGAGTGGGGGTATTCTCAAACAACAAAATACAATTAAAAAACTCAAGAATTTACTACACAAAACACTTATATATTAATCCATAAAGTTTTTCATACAACATCTTACAATATTCCGCAACGCATTTTCATATTTTGAAAGCGTTGCATGACAACATCGTTCCCAATACCATCAAATATCTCTCTCTATAAAAATAATCATATTATCATTCATCCATTAATCATTCATTCTATTTTTCAATCGATTTTTCAGAAATTCATGGGTTAAAATATTCTTTCAACGGTGGCAGTAGCAATTGAAAAAGTTAGTGTTAATGTCACAAGTATGTAAACTAGCGGATATACATTATCTTTTTTCTACTGGACCACTTTTTATAGTTTAATAAGAACTGACGTTAGAATTGAAATGCAATCCATTTTTTCATTTGATGTTTAATTATAGCTTAGAAATTGGAATGCAAAAGTAAACACACACAGTTGAGTGGGGGCGGATGCCCCATCTGGGCCCTAAACAGCTCCGTCCTTGACAACACCTACGTACATAAAAAATATTAAATTGCTTGTGTATGTCATTGCGAGCAGTGTTTGTGAACGGGAAGTTCTGCATGAACCCAAATCTTGCATCAGCAAACGATTTCTTCTCTGACAAGCTCCGGTACCCCGGAAACACATCGAATCCGGTCGGTTCAAATGTTACGGCGGTGAACGTGGATGATATACCCGGACTCAACACTCTCGGCGTATCCTTGGCTCGCGTAGACTTTGCACCGAATGGCCTCAATCCTCCTCAAACTCACCCTCGTGCCGCGGAGATCCTCATAGTCCTGGAAGGCTCACTCCTCGTCGGATTTGTCTCATCCAATATTAATGGCGACGGCAATCGGCTGTTCACCAAAGTATTGTTCAAGGGGGACGTGTTCGTAATCCCAGTCGGTCTCATTCACTTCCAATTCAATGTCGGAAAAACCAATGCTGTGGCCATCACCGCTTACAGCAGCCAGAACCCGGGAGTGATCACCATTGCGAATGCAGTCTTCGGATCCAACCCTCCCATCAACCCTGATGTTTTGACCAAGGCATTCCAGGTGGACGATAAAGTGGTTGATTATCTTCAGAAACAGTTTTGGTGCAATAACAGTTAATCAAAACGACTCACAAATTATATGAAATCTAATATTAAATAAATAAGAAGATCATGATTTGATTTGCTTATGTAATGATGTACCAATCTTCCTATATAGCCAGTCTCCTTCCGACTCCGAGGGATGTTCTGAGCATAATTTTAATACAACAGTTATGTGTTACTTATCTCTAAATCTCTTACTTGGAAGGTTTTCTTTGTGGGTCGAGCTCTTACTTGCAGTTTGAACAATCGAAAAATGAACATAAATAAATATAATTTATCATTCGATTCAACAAAATTATCATGACCACCTTCGATAAGAGAAAAAAGGCAATAAAAGAACGAACCTCACCTTATTGCCATAAGAACACCGTATCAACCAAAAGAGAAGAAAAAATTGGTTCCAGCAGCATATCCGAGCCGAACCCAACCACCACAAGTCTTATCGAAAACTCAATCTGCTGGGCCTAGAAAATTTATGCTCTGTCAAACGACATCTGCTCTTGCTACCAACCATCAAATACAAAAGAGAGTTTAAACTTATTGTAACACAGAGATCATGATAAAATCATCGGACAACTCAAACACAATGATCTGCTCGATTCGTCCAAAACAACAAACAATCTGCTTCTCCAATCCACTTCAAACAAGCAAATGCGCTCTTCCAAACCATCTCGCCCCAAAATTGATCAGGGCACCTATATTTCTCTTTGGGTCAGCATTTATACTACCAATTCCCACCACCACCACCATAGTAGTATGTCGTCTGAGCCACTCATTTGGGTCTGATCAGAAAATACAAAAAGGAGGACGACGAAGCATGCAGCACTATTAATGTGGCGGCTACTGACCATCTCAGCTCGGACCAGAGACACCACCATTGAGATTTGGGGCTCTTATTCTCCAATTTTCCCTTAAAATTAATGGACCGGGTCACGCCACTACTCTCCTTGTTCATGCATAGAAGAAGTTTCACCTAGCTAAGAACAAGTTTTCTCTCTTTAAAGTCAAATGCGCCTCCTAGCTAATAAAAAAGTCTATTAACCAATTACATGAAATTGATGCGGACCAAGTCATTTACAAATACACTTAAACTTGGCTATTCATACTAACATGCCAACCAAAACGAGGCCATCCATGAAGAGGTCGACTCGATCATTTTTCGAGCTCAAGCTAGGCGAACATTTTAGGTGGTTCGGTTGTAACACACCAGCCACTTCACCCTAACTAGGCTCAATCATTTTGCTCTGCTTATATTTGATAGGCATTGTCAAAAATGGCGATGGGGGAGGAGCATGCATGGTTGATATGCGCCCGAGCAGATGTTGGGTTCGACAGCTGAAACTACCAAGTTGCGAGTGTTGCTTTTGGTACTCGGCTCTCATTATCTCGGCTATCTATTCCGGTTTACAACTTTGGACAGAGCAGAATATAGGAAGGATCTGGGAATCGGAGGGGTTGTCAGTCGTGATCAAGTCGGCAAGTTGTATAAATTTGTGTTTTCATGGTCAGTTTTAATAGAGGCGCTCTGAACTTGTGGGTGTTGTCTTTGGGCGTCAGTCATCATCGAGGCATGGATCATCGAGCCTGGTGGCTGCTCGGATCTTCTGCTCGGCTTATGGGTGAACCGCTCAAATATATAAACATTATGAAATGAAAGGTTATATCAAAGAATCGAGAATGAAATTTGTATTAGTAACTGCATCCAATCTTCAAACTCAGCACTATTTACAGATTAATGCTACGAGGAAAATTATATACACACATTTGCGTAACCTGAAACACAAAAACAGAGAGGAAAGCTATATATACACAATACATATTTATGGGGGATCAAATCAGGGTAGGCGAAAAACACAAGGTCAGGAAAAGGTTGGTAAGGTAACTCTTTCTCCCTATCTAATGTTAAATATGCTTAATTTGGAAGACTACTCAACGAGTTGTACGAGTTGTTAAAATGAATTAATTAAGACTTTACGAAGTCCTCCAGCGCCGTCGAGAGAGGAAGAACTCATAGTCCGGATGCCTGTTTACAGATGTCGTACTTCCTTTGTTCACAACAGCTGTTGCCATAAGCGATGCTGTCTCCTCAAGTGTCCTCAAACGCTCCTCTAGTACTACATAAGGGTTTAAGCCCGGTGGTGTTACTGTTGTCTGCCTCGGTGCCGAGGGCCTTAACTTGAACCAGCATTCAGCCTGTGCACGAGCGAGACATTATATATTAATTAATAAGCGCATCAACTTTTACAATATGCCTTAACTATATGCCACAGCTGCGCAATATTTGTGCATCTATGCACTATTAGCCATGACTACCTGAGCATTGTAGCTTTGCAGACCCACAACTGGAGATACAATACAAGTATCCAAATTACGAGACTCAAATTTGGTACTTCTATGGACCAAATGACCGAGTGAATGGTAAGTCAGAAATGCTGCACGTAAGTTACCATCAGGTATCCGGTAAATTGGATACCATGCCACTGAGTACCTGAAAATTCAGATGGCACTTGAAAGTTATGCACTAGCTAGAATTCACTCGGCATCAGTTGTATTACTAATAATATTGCTTCGTTTTGTGAAACTAACAACGGTTGATTACAAATACATATTTTACATTTTAAAGAGATTGAAGCAATTTTTATTACTAACCAGGATCTGGGATGCAGATCATTTAGATTTATAGAGTCTAGTTTAGTTGGATCTCCATACAATTTGGAATGTGACAGTCCATCACCTTGTACCAGCTCTTTTATCCTGAAATGAAGGGCAACAGATATAAGATCATCAACAAATACATAATGTTCCTTAGGATCTTTGAAGAGCTACAAAGTAAATACTACATGGTTTTAAATGACAACTTTAGGAAAAAATATAAAAGGATACTTACTTGTCGTATAAAGGTCGTCTAACCTGAGGTTGTTCTGATTCAAAATATTCAAACAGTAGCTCTAAATCACCGGACCCTGTTATGTCAGTTAATTGAACAGATACATCTCTGGCAGAAGCAGAAGATTGTTCTGAAATACAGGGTTGATTTACAACCGGTGGAGTGACCGCATCTTCCTTATGATCAGGCTGAGGAAGAAGTAATGAAATTATTGGAAGACTACCAATGCTAGAGGAATTTTTTGATGTGTCACAATCCAGGCTTGCGCTTGATGCATCAGAACCAGGAAACCTATTGTTAGCATCTACATAATCAGCATTTCCATTCTTGAATAGCTGAATTCCTGACAAATAAGGGACAAAATAAGCACGAAATGCAAAGCGATCAGCACCCAATCTCTTTGAATCTCCAAGTTCCTCGGCCCTTATTTCCAGACCATAGCTACCATATTTCTCATACCACTGCCATAGGCTTCCTAAACTGATGTCAGGTGTCTCATGTCTGCACAATGGCACACCCCCAACCTGATCAACCTGGTTCCTTGAGCAGCAAGTATGACAACTTACAGAATTGGGTGACTGGTGAATAGCCGGGGATGAATGATAAAGAAGTCTTTCGAATTCAGCAATGGGACGACCAGTGGCCATTTGAACAGCTTCGGATGCCAGTTGAGCCCTACAAGCATTATTTACTGCTTCTAGTATTCTGTTTGAATCAGCTTCAAACGCATTTACATCCCTAGGTACGTCAGAGTTTTTGATGTGGTTAGCTGCATTGAGCTTGTTATTGATCAGTTCTTCAGTTATAATTGGCTTTGGAAGCCTTCCCTCAAATCCGTTGGAAGAACAAGTTAAGTCTCCAGAACTTTGACCTGGGCACACTACTGCAACATCAGAAACAGGATTGTGAGTATTGAAAGCCGCGTACCCTTTAGCAGTGTCTTTAAGAGTCCATCTCCTAGAAGCTGCCTCATCAGAATGTTCGAGTGATGAACTGCCAGATCTAGTAGAGTTTGTCAACCCGGGATTCTTTAACCCAATTGGCATCCACTTGTGAGTAAAAGATCCAGAAGTACTTGAGTTTTGCCTTCTGATTTCCACAAGGGAGGTTTCTTTCTGTACTTCTTGACTTGCTGTATTACAAAGTAGATGAGGAAGGTAGACTGGAGACTGTGTTGTGCTATTCTCATTTCTTACACTTTGATTCTTCATGTGAGAGACACTATTACCCACGCTTTCAAGATGAGCCATTTCATTTGGACAGAGTAGCATGCTGGGAACTGATTCAGAGATCATGCATTCTACTTTGCTACTCTGAAATCCAGCACTCGGACAGCTAGGTGGAGAACAAGATCTTGTAGCAAGATCTAATCCTTTGTTGTCCTTTGCCTGATCTGATATATCATTGTGTTCTATCCTATCCTTCACACAACCATCTAAGCCGGGCATGCTGGCATGAGACCCCTTCCTAGAATAACAATTGTATTCTTGTTTCAAAGCTGGATCACTCTTTCTTTTCAATTTCTTTGAAACCTTATCTTTTTGCTGAGACTCTCTCAAAGGGAGATCATAACGTGAGTAAACAGAACTTGCTTTCTTCAACTCACCAGTGCAGTTGCTGGAATCATTCCTCTGGACCTTTTGCCAGACAGACTGATTGTTTTCCTTCCCTGTACAAGCATGCAGATTTCCAGAACTTCCAAATTTAGAGACATTTGAATTTCGAGGTGCTACTTTGTTTTGTTTACTTCTCTTGTTAAGCGCAACGAGTTGCACATCACTGTTGCTTCGACCCTGAATACCATGCCTTGTTCCCTCAGTGTGGTCGTAGGAGTCCACGGCATCATGTAACGAGCTTTGACAAGAGAAATATCCCTTTCTTGAACTCAAACTTGGCGGTTCAGAAATATATATTTCCTGAATTTCCGTCTCAACATGTTTTTCATCACGATCAGCATTAGTACTATCACCACTGTATGAACCAAATGAAACCGAATCCAAAACGAATGAGTCATGGATATCAGAGTAACCTTGGGTATACATATCATTGTAACAGTTTGTCTGTGGATGAATACCTTCCACACTGTTGAAGATGGGAAATCCAGAGTCTTTGAGCAGAACCTTAATTTCAGAATTACCGACCGACGGTATACCCGTCTCATCACTTGAAGAGGTGCAGGTATTTGGCGTTTCAGAATTCTTGGCGCCACCATCTGGCAATGAATTATCTGGTGCGGTTGAAGAAGACCATGGTCTGTCCCCATCATTGTTACCACAGGTTTTAGAAGCTGAACTTCCATTGGGATATTCCTCAGACAGCACTTCCGATTCATTAGACCCAGTGCTGCATGAAAACTTCTTGTTCTGTTTTCCCTTCTTTCTATTCTTCTTTCTCGAACTTCTTTTTGCGGTGTTGTCTATTTTTTGGTTGCCGATACTCATATTTGATGAGTTAATAGCGTTAGAACCATTTGGGATGGCACTTGCGGAATCACTGCAGGTTAATGACTTGTGAAAAGATTTCCTAGGAACTCCATTCCACTTAGTAGCTTTATTTGTCAAGGTCTTATTTCGAGGTTGGTGTCGCACGCTTGAGCCAGTGAACCTTCTACTTGTAAATGAATTGACAGAATAAGTGGCGTTAAGAGGAAGCACTTTCTGAACCCTGTGTCGAGTAACCTTGAATGGGTTCAATGGAGGCGGGTAAAGCAGATGTAGACTATCCATATTCACCGGGGTATCAGATACCGACTGATTTATATTGTAAGGACATTGTGATGGTAGTGCTACGATTCTCCATTGTTCATCAGGTTTAAGGGAAAGGAATGTAAAGATACCACACCTGAAAAGACAAATAAAAAGTCATTCCCCCAGCAATAACAGGAGAGGACCAGAAAATAAAAGGTACAAAAGCAATGATAATCTTAGCGATGTCTAACAAACGCTGACGTGCATTATGTTATGTATTAGATGCATTTATGATGATTAAGTAATACGCAAAACCATCAAAGCATATACAAACTCAATTTAGTGGATTAGTTTCACCATATAGCTGTGAGAAACATAGCAATTAGGCAATGGAAACCGGAACAATTTTACCTACGATCAGAGTTCCTCCATGTGACAGAAGGCACTTCACAATCCTGAGCAAGGTAACCCGCAGAAGACTAGTCAGATAATTGTATTCAAGTCATAGCCGAAAAAGTGAAGTAGATCAAAATTGATTTGTAAAATAGACATATATTACCTCTAAAGATGTTCTAGAACTTTTTCGTTGTTTCCATAATAACAAATCTCTTCTTCTGTCTGAAATTTTCTGGACATCAGTATCACTGGTGGTCCTTGGAAGGGCACAATGCATCTTTTGTCGTGCCTGCCCACGTCGTCAGCATAAATAAAACAGTCAGTGATGTTCTAATACAAAATTATAAGGTGCTAATGTAATCAAAATCTAAGCACTTCACAGCATCAGCAAGTTAGATTTTACAATTACAGTGCATTGAGAAGAACCCCAACTTTTAGCACTTTTTTTGCAATCAGCCCACACATTAGTTTCGTTAGTTTGCATTGCACATTTTCACCAACCAAAGTCGGAATCCTCTAATGTAGAAACATCCTCGGACCTTCTTGTTACCAACTAATATCGATTATCACACCAGACCAGCCTTATATTGTTAACAAACACAAGAGAACCCAATTGTAGCATCTTCTCTCTATCCTAGAATCCAAATCAGTTGGCAACCCAGAAACATCACTTTATTATGACATTCTCAGAAGCGTTGTGTTAGGCTGTTAGCTAGCGGCTTTACCTGTCCCGTAGTCATATACTGATTGCATCCAAAATTCTTATTGCAGCTCGGACATGGCCTATTGACACCTTCGTCCCACAACCTTGGTTTGTCTTTACAAGTTGCATCCGTCCACAAAAACTCTCAAACACTAACTAAGACAACAATTACAAAGGTAACACAAAACACAACAGTAACGCCTTAACCTTAATTCAATCAAATGAGGCAACAATACTATGTCAGTCCACTCGAATCAATTAAGCTAATCACATAACTAAAACAACGATTCCAAAAATAAAAGAACATTCTTTTCTCCAAACATTCATAATCTGCAGATAAAGAACATAGGATTGAAGGCAAAGTACCTCGAAGGTGTTCAAGACGAAGGTCAAAACACGAACAAAGCCTTATTCGCTTTTATCACCAAACAGGTGAAAGGCATTGCTTTCATAACACACAAGCTGGCAAAAATAACAAAAAGGATTGAAACTGAAAGCAGAAATGCAAAAATGTGGATAAAAAGGAAGAAAAACAGAGAAAATAGAAACAAAAATGGTTTGCTCACAATCCTCAGACTAAAATTCTATCTACAGCCCACTCATTAAATTTAGACAGAAACCCAGCTAAGTTTATCCCAAAAAATACCCAAAAATATGAAGAAAAAGAAGAAATTCCCTAAAAAAATAAATCAACAGAAGTGGAATTGACTAACTTGAACCATTGACTAGGAATCTGGTACTAAATTTGACAGCAACCCATGAATCAAAATCTTGGAGTAAAAAAAAGTCTAAAAATGCAAAAAGAAAAATTGGATTGTAGTAGCAGAGAAAGCTCCCCAAATTTAGGTGTGAGGTTGAGAATAACAAGAGCTAAAATTACTGTGCTGATTTCCCCAAACCAAATCTCTCCCAAACACCTATCATTCTTCCACCTCTCAAAACTTCCCTCCCAATCTCCCTCCAATTTCATATTATTATAGTTCCACACGGTAAAGCTTTCTTCTTGCCCATAATTACTCAATACTTTTTTTTTAATTTTCTAATCAAGTTTTGCTTGCAATCAGTGGCGAATCTAGAATTTCACCATCGGGTGGTCCTAGTATAATAGATTCCAGAATTTTGTAGACGGAAATAGCATGCAACAAGCAAATTTTTTTAAAATGAACATTTCATCGAGCACTTGTGTGTATATATGGGCAGCCTTATTTTGTTCTTTAGAGATTAAAAGTCTTGTTAAAATATTCAGTGTCCGTTTTCTTGACAACTAGTAAATTAAAAGGTCTTTCTTGAGGACAAGGAAATTAGAGGTCTATTTTTTTTCTTTTTCTAAGGTAGTAGTAACTTCTTATGAAATATTAATAATTACGAGGTGAAGAGACACTGGCAATTTAGAAGGTTAAAGAATATATTTAGGATTAGTTCTCTTTACTTGAGGTCTTAGGTTCAATTCTCGCCAAAAGCGAATTTGAATCACATTATTGCTAGTCCATTGTGAGACTAAGTCCACCTACTCTCATAGTGTAGATAATATCGGTTGTTAAAAAAAATTGTAGGGATAGAAAAAAGGCCAAACGGCAAAACAGGGAGAGGGATGGAAAAGACATTTTAGGACGAAAGATGGTGGGTCCAAATTTGAAAAAAAAATGGATTGAAAAGAGGGGAAAACGGCAACGTTTTAAGGCAAAAGCATGGTACACTAACCGAACCCGTCTTCTTCATTTTGACAGCAGCGCTGCAACTCAAAATTCCAGACACCGGCGAATAAAATCATAGTAGCTCTTGTATACTAATATTATTCACAGTAGATTATCCCATCCAGTCCTTCATGGAGCTCTGTTTAAGATTTTGGGTGGTCCTCCGAAGTACTTCACAAGCGTTTTTCCGATCTTCGGTGGTCCCGGGACCACCCCGGTGTCTATATAAATCCGCCCCTGCTTGCAATGCCACATTTTGAACTCATGTCATTATGCAATGACTCAACACATTTTTACTACTGTAATAAATGATCATACAAGTTATATTCTCTTAATATTGTGTTTTTCTCACATTATGTAATTAGTCTCTTATTTTTCCCTTAATTATTAGCTTCTTTTCTATTTTTCCATCATATTATATAATTTTTTTCCCATCAATAACAAAATCATAACTCCTTGCATACAACACCAAGAGATGCAGGAGTGTGATAATGGTTTTTGGTAAAGAAGAAAAGAGAAATAATTCTATCAGTTAAAATGGTTTTTGAAACTGACATAACGTCTCATCTTATTTTTAACAATAAAAATCGATACAACTGGTATTTGAATTTATTTTCCAAAAATTATTCTAATTTTTCATTAAAAATTTGTCGATAATTGTTTTTGGTAAAGATAAAAAGAAATAATTCTAGTCGTAGGAAAGGATAGTTGTTTTTGGGAAAAAAAAAACGAAAAAGAAACTCCAAAGTAAAAACGACAAAAAAAATGGCGTCAGAGAAATGGAGTAAAGACAGAGAGCATGGAAATGGAATGAAAAGAAATGTTGGTTAGTCGCAGCTTCCTCTTCCCTCCGATTAACAAACTCACCATCTTCTCGCAATCCCAACTCCAATACACTCGCCTTCTCTTACAGTCTCATCGGATTCACACTATGGCAGCGGAGGCCGCCACCACCAATACCTCCAATACGACGGCGAAGGCGGCGGGGATGGACTTCCTGACGAAAAAGGCCTACACTTCTCCTCCTTGGGCGTCCCACATCAACCCCATCCCTTCTCACACCTTCTCTCTCGGACACGTAAAAACCCAATTCTCTTCTTCCTCTGCTCATATTTGTCTATGCGATTACTGTTTCTAATTGTATTGATTACTGATTAGCAGCTGCCTTGCGTTTGTTATCGCAGCTTCCGACTCCAATTCACAAATGGAATCTTCCCAATTTGCCCCCCAACACTGAGGTCTGGTTAAAGGTATTTTCTTTTACTTTTTTTTCTCACTGGTATTTGATTTCCTGTAGAAAAATACCATTTGGGTTTTATCATTTGTGTGATATATAATGATATATGTACTTTGAATTGTTAATTTATTACTGATGAATGCTCAAATTAATTAGCTTTCACTCAATCAAATATCGAGACTTTTAACCACGAATTTGACGAAAATGTTGCATCTTTTGTTAAAGTTTATAACTTTATTGAAACTTCAGAGCTGGATTTGTGGATTTTATAGAATTATAGTTTGCAATTTTTGAGGTGTAAATATATGAGTTGTTACTTTGGTTTTGTGTCTTCACTTTCCTGGTTTCACACTGACAGAAGTATTTGCAAATATCTAGCGTGATGATCTTTCGGGAATGCAACTGAGCGGTAATAAAGTCAGAAAATTGGAGTTCTTGATGGCAGATGCGGTAGAGAAGGGAGCAGACTGTATCGTGACGATAGGGGGCATCCAAAGCAACCACTGTCGTGCAACTGCAGTGGCTGCCAAGTATCTCAATCTTGACTGCTATCTCATTCTACGTACTTCTAAGGTTGATTTCCATCTCTAAGTTTCGCGACTTGTTTTTATAATCAAATTGCTTAGTGCCTCTTGACCTATTGCAGGTTCTTGTGGACCAAGATCCTGGACTGACTGGCAATCTCCTGGTTGAGCGTTTAGTTGGAGCTCATGTTGATTTAATTTCAAAAGAAGAGTATGCAAAAATTGGGAGTGGGGTATGCTAATTTTTCCTTGCTTGTCAACAGTGTCTATTTCCTTTAAATTTTCCTTATAATATTTTTATGGTTTCAGTCTGAAGTTGAAAACGGTGATCACTGGCTAAGTAATTCTATTAAGACTTGGTAGTTATGAACTGCATATCAAGTGATCTTTCTTTTTTAAATGGTCCATCGCTCAACAGATTGGGAAGAAAGAGCATACAACCAGTTATCTTACCGTTTTACCATTTTGTAATTCTTTTGGGGTCAAGAACATGCATTTCTGATAATAATGAATTCATATATAATATTTCGATTTCTGTTACTATAGTGATTTTGATTCTTATATTAAATTTGGTCCCAGGTTCTCACTAATCTCTTAAAGGAAAAACTACTAAAAGAAGGAAGAAGGCCATATGTTATTCCTGTTGGCGGATCAAATTCCCTCGGAACTTGGTGAGATTGGGTTTGTATTTCGATTGAAATCTTCATGGGTAATCTGTTTTGTGCAAAACTCTTCTTATACACTTTCGTATTTATTTTATCTATTTCCTTTCAAGTGCCATATCTATTCTTCATTAATTATTTTGGGTTCGTAGAATTGGATGCAATATCTTTGCTTCATATTGGAAATGATAAATCTTTCATATTTTCTTGACTTTTCAAGCTTTAATCTGTATTTAGCACTGGTAAATGTTCTTCACAATAATCCATGATTACAAATATCATATCGTACAAACCTTATGTGTGGGGTCTTCTAAATGAGAAAGGAGGGGCGACGGTTTTGAGGTGTCAGTTTCTCAAAATGGTTTTATGTTTTTTTTTTTTTTTTGGTTATAAAGTTTGAAAATCCAATATTCCTTGATTTTGTGCTCACTGTTGATCATAATAGCTGTTGGTTAGTTTTTGTTGATATCACGTTGTGTATTTTATTGTATTCAGGGGCTATATTGAAGCAATACGTGAGATTGAGGAGCAGCTTCAGAGTGGAACAGACAAAGTAAAGTTTGATGATATTGTGGTCGCTTGTGGCAGGTTCTCTATGCCATCTCTTATTTTTTATTGGATTTAACTCCAATTTATTTTTGTGAAATGGAAAGATAGTGCATGTATGTCACTCTATAATTGTTTATGTCGATTGTGATTAATATCACTTCCCTCTAATTAATGTTTTTATTTTATCGATTTCCAGTGGTGGTACAGTTGCTGGTTTGTCATTGGCTTCTTGGCTCAGTTCGTTGAAGGCAAAAGTATGTCATTAGATTCCTTTCTGTAGATAATCAATTCGCTACTCGTGACTTGTCATGTAATTATTTGTTCTTTTGCTCTGCAGGTTAACGCATTTGCTGTCTGTGATGACCCTGATTACTTCTATGACTATGTTCAAGGCCTACTTGACGGGCTTGAGGCAGGTGTCGATTCACGTAATATTGTTGACATTCAAAATGTGAGTATCATATCAGATTAGTCTGTAAATTCGTAGTACATATTCTTTTGTGGCTGATCTTACTATAGTGGTTGAAATTATATATCCTAAACTGTAAACTCCAAAAAACGAAGTAATTATGAATTGTGGTTTGACAGGCCAAAGGTCTGGGCTATGCAATTAACACCTCTGAGGAGATTAATTTTGTCAAGGAGATTGCTGCGACCACTGGGGTTGTTCTTGATCCAGTTTACAGGTCCGTAACAGTATTAGTTTCCACTTTGTTATTACCAAAATTCGTGAGTGTACTTTATATTTCCAATCAACGATTTTAATCAATTTTACCTTGCTCCTCAAACAGTGGCAAAGCGGCTTATGGAATGATGAAAGACATGGCTGAGAATCCAAAGAAGTGGGAAGGAAGAAAGGTCCTCTTCATACACACAGGCGGGCTACTTGGGTTGTACGACAAGGTAGAACAGATAGCTCCATTGTTGGGAAATTGGCGTCGGATGGATGTCAACGAATCTATTCCTCGGATTGATGGTATCGGGAAAATGTTCTAAGGCTCGAGATAAATCAAAGAAGAGAGTGTAGTGCTCTCTGTTTATAGGGGTGAGATCAAAATCCTCAAATCCAAGTGTATGCTGTACTGAAGGATGCATAAGAAGTTATCTCATATTAAATAAGAGTAGTTGTATTGGAGATTTGTAATTCCTTGTGCTCTGATGCATGTTTGTTAATGGAAATATGATTGTTGTTTGTCTTGTGTCTATGTCTCTATCTAATGTTGTAAATTGCAATTTTACCTGTTGCTTAAGAATCTGTCGTCCAATAGTGTTTTCCGATTTTGGACCAATAGTTTTTCTCTATTTTCACTCTATTGTATTCCTATTATTAGAATTACACGATCATATTCCTAAACAGTACGAAGCACAACAAAATTTATTTATAGCTCCTCTTTTTTCGTTTTTCGTTTTCGGAAAAAAAGTGAAAGCTATTTACTCAAAGAGGAGAGAAAAAGAAAAGAAAAAAAAACTGTGTTACTCGGAGAACAGAGAAAAGTGTAAAAGAGAGAGCAGAGACCATGAATGCAAAGAGAGCAGAAACCATGTGCAAAATGACATGCCTTGCAGTTGCAGCTTCCCCGTTCATCGATCAACACAATGGAAGTAGACGCAAACACCAACAGCTCCGACACCACCGTGAAGGCGGTGGTGATGGACTTCCTGACCAAGAAGGCCTACGCTCCTCCATCTTGGGCATCCCATATCAAGTCCAATCCCTTCTCACACCTTCTCCCTCGGACAAGTAAAACCAATTTCTCTTCTTCCTCTGCTTTTAGTTCCCTTTTCAGTTTCCAACTCCAATTCATAAATGGAACCTTCCCAATTTGCACCCCCCCCCCCCCTCCCCCCCCCCCCAAACGCCGAGGTCTGGTTAAAGGTACTTGCTTTTGCTTTTTTCCCACTGGTATTTGATTTCCTACACAAAATCCCATTCGGCTATTGTAAAATTGTGTGACTTTTGGGGTCTGTTTGGAAATGATTCTCGAACGGCTAAAGGTGCTTTTCTGAAACCCAAAAAGCACTTACTAGCTGCGTTTGTTAGAAAAACTTAGAAATGCTTTATGGAGAAGCACCTCTCTAGCATAAGCACTTGTGAGCCAAAGTTCATTCTACAAATGCAGTCCTAAACAAGCCCAAAGCTCCACCTAATCAAATATTGAGACTTCTGAATAAATTGGCTGCTTTTTGTATGCAAGTTTTCTTAATCAAAACTCCGATAAGCTCTTTTCGAGGTGTAATTCATTGATTTGTTGTGAATATCTAGCGTGATGATCTTTCGGGAATGCAAATGGGCGGTAACAAAGTCAGAAAATTGGAATTCTTGATGGCCGATGCCGTGGCAAAGGGTGCAGACTGTGTCATAACGATAGGGAGCATCCAAAGCAACCATTGTTGTGCAACTGCAGTGGTGCCAAGTATTTCAACCTTGACTGTTATCTCATTCTAAGCACCCCTAAGGTCAATTTCCATCTCTTGCTTTTACTGCCGGTTTCAAAGTAAAAATATTCTTTTTAATCAAATAAGTTATTCCGCACACTCTTTGCTTAATGCATCTTGATGCACTGCAGGTTCTGTTGGACAAAAACCCTGGACTGACGGGCAATCTTCTCGTTGATTGTTTGGTTGGAGCTCGTGTTGTATTTGCTGCAAGAGAAGAGTGTGCAAAAGTCGGGAGCATGGTGTGTTGTGTTTCCTTTCTTGTCAACATTTCCTTTTTTATTACGCATGCCTTTTATCAGAGCTTATCAAATGTTCCTTGAGAATTTCCAGGAATGGTACCATCTCCCGACTTTTGCACTTGTTATGAGCTACATTTAAGTGATAGATCTGGTTTCCATGGCCATGACTTGATAACAAGGGAAAAAGCCAGCTATCTTACTGTTGTACCGAGGTGTATTTCTGTTCTCGATGGACCAATATATTTTTATTGCTGATAATGTAGGAATTTTGGGTTCTTAATTTAATTTTGGCTTCTAAGGGAAAAACTGCTAAAAGAAGGGAAAAGGCCATATGTCATTTCTGCTCTGGGAACCTGGTCAGATTGCGTTTTTCTACTCTAGTTTTTACATATACCACATCGTTTTTAAATTGTTTCGGATTCCTGTTCAATCTTCAACTGGTTGCATTGTCTCTTTCTAAAAAAATTTCCCTCAAGTACGTATACTTTGTTAGTCCAACAATTGCACTGCACAAGTAAATCTTGCATGTCAATTGTATATTATTCCGCAATCAAGAAAGTTGAAGGAAAACGATTTCTGCACGCCCCTTCTTTTTCTTCTCCAGAATCATGTTTACTTCTGTCTCTTTATTCTCTTCTGATTTATTCAATCAAAAGACGGATGGGAGAGAAGGGTCACATCCTAAGTTGAACCGAAAATCGCTTCCTAAGTTGAAACCATAAAAGATAGCTTGCTTGCTTGATTGGTTTGAAGTTTGAACATAAGAATTTGATGATGTATACTAGTCCAAATGATCTTGCATCTTCTTCAAGTAGTAACTTTTCCTGTTTTACTTTGTTCATGTGGATATAACAATTGCTTATTTGTACTTGCCTTGTTTGCATTGCCGTGTGTAGATGGCATCAGAAAATGGCATTGCTTCTAGAAAGAGAAAACTAGAAATGGTGGAAAGCCCCGAAATTAAAAGCCAAGCGAGTATGCCTACATACGTACGTCGAACCTTTTTCTTCGTACATACGTAGAACCTTTTTCACTTAAGGGCGCTAAACAGGTAAGAAAACACGTCTTAGCGTCTCTTCATTGCCTGTTCAACATCCCTTCAGCGAAAAACATCTATCTTCCATTGACGATTATAATGGAAGAGTTTTTGAGGATTATAATGGAGTGGGGGTGCAGAACTATGGGGTAGAGTAAGATACTGGGCTGCCCTCTGGGCATCAGTTTCGAATGAGTTCAAGAATTATTCTCTTTCTCATATAGTGTGGGATATGTTAGCAGCCGTAAAATGATTTTGGTGAAGTTACTTGTAATCCGATCTATTTGAGAGGTCTTAGCTAACTTTGCTACATGGTGGATTTCTTATCCACTATTTTGTAATTCTTGTTTTTGTGTTACCGTTTCTTCTCGAAGTTTATGATGTGAAATCTTCTCTTATTTGCCCAGTTTTGGCACACTACTCATGTACGGATCAGACGTTAAAGGAAGAAATTAGAAAGTTTTGTATCTGTATGAGTATATGCCTCCAAACTCCAAGTCCAAATTACGAGTATAAAGTGGTAAGTGAATTTGGGATCACAAGTGAACCTAGTGCATTTGTATTTAAGCCATAGGAATCAGAACAGAAAAGTGTCTTTTTAGTTTTTCTTTTTTTGGCTTTTTTTTTTAAATTTTCTAGATAATGTTTGAAACTTTTACAATAATTAAAGAAAGTAGAAAGTTTCGAATCAGAGAAACATGAGTAAAAACTCAATATTCTATCTATTAGGATATTAGACTACCACATGAAGTGTCTTTTAGTTAGCAGATAGCAAGCATTCCTCTCATTTTAACCTTTGTTTTGAAATTAGTTTAATTTTTAATTTTTGGTTGGTCGTAATGGGTCACTGACACTGATAGGGCCAAAGTTTGTAATCAAAGTTATGATAATGTGATAAGAGATATAGAATAAAGGGATATACTTTTGGTTACAAAATATGATTTTTCCATGAAAATTTTACTCATCAATAATTATGATATTTGAAAATTAGGTCGATTGGTTGGTTTATATTTGAAGATTAGGTCGATTGATTGGTGGTTTATATTTGAAAATTAGGTCGATTGATTGGTTTGGCCTATCCTTTGTAGACACGTAAGCTATACATGAACAATGTTATGTTTCGCGAGAGAAATTTTGATTGGACACTTAGTAGGACATCTCATATAAGAGGAGAAATTAACACATTATAACATCTTTGTCACTTAATATTACAGTTTAGTAGTATTTCTTTCTATTTGTAAATAAGACGTTTTATATTCGACTATATTATTATAGTTAGTCTAGTCTTTCACCTCTTTACTGTAAATAATATTGTTTATTGATGTATTTACTATTGTTAGTTAGCAAATTATAAAAATCTTACAGTTTTGTGGTAAGTGTTTTACAGATAACGCGATTCAAACGTTCTTTAACCCAAGTTTATGTTTTATTTCTCAAAGTGCCGGTCAAACGAATCATAATCGTAATGTACGTGGAGAAATGAGAGCGCACGAAAAGAGAAGCCAAGCCAACCGGCATCTTCCTGGCCAGTGTCCACCAGCAGTCGGTCAACTTCGATACCAACAGCAATTCTTTCCTTATGCTTCTTTGCTCCCTTGTTTTCCTTCGCTTTCAAGCAAAAAATCGTATTGAATTTGTGTAAAGAAGATAAGATTACATAGTTACTGGCTTATCGGGTCCGATCCGATCTGGGTGGCCATATGCCATTAACTCCATTTCTATTAGCTGTCAAAGTTTGTGCTGCACCTACACGTTCCGTTTCTGGACCCCACTCACTCCGGAGTTCCAAACTATTTGCCACGTCCAAAAAGCGATTCATCCCTAATCAGATGTTAACTACTACTTAACTTTGTGATTTCCCAACTTCCGTTGATCTGATTAACTTAAGTCTTATTGCATAATTATAAAGAAAAACTAACGAAAAGTCTAAAAAAGATTTCCTTTTAACGAAAAGCCACTTTTAAATGTATAGTGAATAGTGACAGTTAAAGGTAAAAAATTGGTTTTTCATTAAAAGTAAACAGTACCGGAAGTGTTTTATTAAATCTCTCTAATTACAATTTAGTATAAAGCTATTGGAGCTGTTTTAGACGAGGAATGTAAAATTATAACAGAAATAGTGTGTAATGATTATGTTGAAGTGTCTTTAATAGCTCCTTAAACCAACTAGTTCATGCATTGTAATTTAGAGTTCAACTAAAAATGTGGATGATTTAATACTTGAAGTATCCCGAAAAACTCTACTAGGACAGAAGGCTACTTTGACCCCACTCTCACCACAAATATTTATAAAAAAAATTAATGCTAGGAAAACTAAATTTATAGATAAAATTTATAAATTAAATGACATAGAAATTAACGGTTAAATTATTGTTTAAGCGTTGATAAATATGTTCATTTCCTATTAATGACTTGTTATTTAATTTTCAAATTTAGTTTATAAATTTAGTTTTCCTATCATTACTTTTTTGAAAATGTTACAACTTTTTATTGGACGGCCTTACAAGTTTAATTGCGAGTCCCTACCAAAAATGCCCCCATAGCCTATAAAAAATGGGACCACATGGGCTTCACTATCATCGATTTAACTCAATGAATGAACTCCACGTGTGCTTGAAGACGTTTTGTTTGGAAATAGATCATCTCTGTATTCCTTCTACTAAATTCACTCAATTAATGAATCTGAGCCATTAAAATTTGATCAAACAACTAAAAACATAACCCCTTTAAAAATTATAATAACTTTAATTATTCGATTAAATTTTAAAAGTCGTATTTGATAAGAGGGATCTAGAGATAATCCTTATCCGTTTTGTTCTCTCTACCGAGTTGTGTGGATAGAAATCAAATCAAGTAGGGGGAAGGATGGAAGAGTAGGTAACGATGCTTTAATCATTAAGATTCCCTTAAAATAATGCATGGGTAAAATGGCCAACTCGCCAAACATTTTCAGTACGTGTCCTTTTTCTGCCATACGTGCTTGTGGCTCAAGACGTTTTGCTTTTATTGCCTTCTTCCCCACTTGCTTCTTATTTGTTTTGAGATAATAGTATAACACCATCAACTCCTCGGTTCCTCCTCCCCACTGCCTGCAGCTGCAACTGCAACTGCAACCAGGCTTCATAGTTTTGTTCCCTATTTTCTTCTTCTTTCTTCCTAAATTTAACAATTTATTGAGATGGTGATCTCAACGACATCCGGTGAGCGTCGTGGAGAGCAGGTGAACTGTACCTTTGCTTCCAGATATGTGCGTAACGTCCTCCCTAAGTATGTTCTTCCACTCTTTAATTCCTCACTCCCCTTGTTTTATTTTATTTTTTATAAATACAGAGTAATATTAATGAAAGGTAGCGAGTTTTTTACCAAGAATTAAGCAATGCGTAAGTGTACGTGTAATTGTGTAGGTTTCAGATGCCGGAGGCGTCGATGCCAAAGGACGCGGCGTATCAGATAATAAACGACGAGCTGATGCTGGACGGGAATCCGCGGCTGAACTTGGCGTCGTTCGTGACGACGTGGATGGAGCCCGAATGCGATCGGCTGATGATGGCTGCCTTGAACAAAAACTACGTCGACATGGATGAGTACCCTATTACCACTGAACTCCAGGTCAGCTCATCCAAACTATCGTCTCTTTTACTTTTACACTAATTTTTTTTATGTTATCGGTTGTACATTGCATTCGTCTTTTTTTAATCTTTCGTCAGTGATTTGACGAAAATCAGATAAGAAATATATAACGAGTAATGTTATTCATACCATGTTTTTATACCACATTTTAGACTGCGTTACTCGTATACAACCGGTTGCATGAAGAGTTTCTCCTACGTATTTCTTCACTACTCATTATATTAATGTTAATTATAATACAGTTAACTTAATTTGCAAACAAAATTAAACGCCATCGAGATCTAGAAAAGTATTGGAGGATGCAAGTCCACAGAAGTATTACTTATAAATTCAATCGTGCGGGTCCAGAATGTAGTATATGTGGGTGAGAGGATAGGACTGTGGATGGGATAACAATTTATCATGTACACATGTTCTGTCGGTCACTTTTATGATCAATTGTTTTTTTATTTAACATCAAAAATAAAGATTAAATCGATGCAATTTATGATATTTTAACCTTATACTTTTTTTTAGACGAAATTCCTGTTGATGTTATTGATATTTTGACCTTATATTTTTTTAGTAGGTAATTTGTGTAAATGTTAATACGTCGTTGATAAATTTCACTGCAATTTTATGTAAAGGAGAAATGCAGCTTCACTTGTGTGAACTACCATAACTAAAAGGTTACTACTTAGATATTAGACTACCACATGAAGTAAAAATTCAGTATCCTATTTATTAGGATATTAGACTACCACATGAAGTATCTTTTAGTTAGCAGATAGCAAGCATTCCTCCCATTTTTCACCTCTGTTTTGAAATAGTTTAATTTTTTAATTTTTGGTTGGTCGCAGTGGGTCATTGACACTGACTCTGGTGGAGCCAAAGTTTGTAATCAAATTTATGATAATGTGATAAGAGAGATAGAATAAAGAAATATACTTTTGGTTACAAAATATGATTTTTCCATGAAAATTTTCCATCAAAACTTACTAGTTAGATATTCAGCTTCGAAGTTTTGACATTGTAGGTATTTTTTTACCATTGTTGTACAACGATAAGATAAGGGACAATCAAATGGAACTTCCAGGGACGAAGATTATGTTTGTACAACAATATGCTTGTAACATTACGAGAACATAAACCTAATAATTTAAGTTAAAATTTGAAGGATGATAAGATTATGGTAAATGTCTATTGTCCCAAATAACACTTGCCATTTCTTGTTAATGTTGACATTTCTTCCTGTTGCTCTTTCAATGTAGAATCGTTGTGTGAATATTATTGCAAATCTGTTTAATGCTCCCATTGGAGACGGCGAAACTGCTGTTGGTGTGTCGACAGTAGGTTCTTCAGAGGCAATGATGCTGGCAGGCCTAGCTTTCAAAAGGAAGTGGCAGAACAAGAGAAAATTAGAGGGAAAGCCTTTTGATAAGCCCAACATGGTCACCGGAGCTAATGTGCAGGTCAGAATTCTTACTCTGATGACTTACATTTACCGGTTGTATTCAATTGAGATTTCAAAAGATTGTTGACGCATGTCTAATATTATTTCTCCATCAAAATATATTCCGCAGGTTTGTTGGGAAAAATTCGCGAGGTATTTCGAAGTTGAACTGAAGGAGGTGAAGCTGTCGGAGGGATACTACGTGATGGACCCTGCGAAAGCGGTTGAGATGGTTGATGAGAACACTATCTGCGTTGCTGCTATTCTAGGCTCAACCCTAACAGGAGAGTTCGAAGACGTGAAGCTCCTTCATGATCTCCTTGTTGAAAAGAATAAGCAGACGGGCTGGGACACTCCCATTCATGTCGACGCTGCCAGCGGAGGCTTTATTGCTCCGTTTCTGTATCCTGAGCTCGAGTGGGATTTCCGCTTGCCGTTAGTCAAGAGCATCAATGTGAGTGGTCACAAGTATGGCCTTGTATACGCCGGTGTTGGGTGGGTTGTGTGGAGGAGTAAGGAGGACTTGCCGGACGAGCTCATATTTCACATCAATTACCTTGGATCTGATCAGCCCACTTTCACCCTCAACTTTTCTAAAGGTATTGAATTACATATTATCTATCAATACGTACTATGTAGTATGTACACATTTGCTAAGAAAGATTGGCTTAATTGGTTTGCTTTTGGGTTGCAATGAGATGCGCCGGCTACTATGTGCATCTTTGAGGAAACATTTTTATGTGCTTCTACCTATACAATCGGTCCCTCAACGATTCCCCTAATTTTCATCACATAATGTAATATGTTGTGCTGTAGGTTCTAGCCAGATAATTGCTCAGTATTATCAGTTCATTCGACTCGGTTTTGAGGTAACTTTTGCTACCATTTCATACATACAAACCTACGTTAGTCAAAATGTTCTCCGGTTTGATTTTACGTAAAATGATGTTTTATTGTCTGATTAGTTTGTGTCTCTTCCCCTGCATGTATTAGGGTTACAAAAATGTGATGGAAAACTGCATGGAGAATACGAGAATGCTGAAACAAGGACTAGAGAAAACAGGGCGGTTTGAAATTCTCTCCAAAGACATAGGAGTGCCGCTTGTGGCCTTTTCTCTAAAAGACAGCAGCAAGCACACCGTGTTCGAGGTAGCCGATAGTTTGAGGAAGTTCGGATGGATAGTTCCAGCCTACGTGATGCCAGCCAATGCGGAACATGTAGCTGTTCTTCGCGTGGTTATTAGGGAGGATTTCAGCAGGGGCTTAGCGGAGAGGCTCATCTCAGACATTGACAAAGTTATGAGGGAAATAGACACACTCCCGAGCCAAGTGCCTAGCAAAACTGCCCATGTCACGGCTACTGTCGATGAAGTAGTCCGTGACAGCGAGGTGGCTGTGAAGCCTACTGTTCATAAGAGCGTGACAGAGACTGAGCAAGAGATATTGTCGCGCTGGAAGCGGACTGTGAAGAAAAGAGGCGCATGCTAGGCAATATTTTTACGATTGATTGTGTTTGGTTTCTTCAATAATTAAGGACTGATTTGATTTGCCTGTGGAATCTTAAGGACAGATTTCTACTTTATTAAAGTTTCACAGAAAGCACTTTTTTAAAAGCACTTCAAAGACAATATCCAAATTATTGTTGACTCTAAAGTCATGTCTGGTATCTAATAATAATGAATTGGATTTGATAGCTCAATGGATTAAGGTGATGTTGGAAGAAAAACTACTGGCTCACTTCCAAATTTAATTCAAGTTAAAGTTAGAAAATTAATTAGTCGTGAAGAAAAAACATCCCTACAAATTGCAGGATATAACACCTTATAACTAATTCATTCCTTCTACTTTTTGTCCATTTGAGATTTTCCTCTAATAGTAATCAAGATCCCTCTCGCCGCTCTCTTTCTTTTGCCGAACAAATTGAAGAACCTAATGAATCGAAATTTAAGAACCTAATGAATCGAACTCTTAAATTTTGAGTTGGAGGCAAGAGCTCGTTTGACACTTTATTGTTAACACATCGCATTTTTAAAAGGGAAATGATAAACACACGTCCTTTTTTCTTCATGCACATTCTTTTTTAATTATGTTTGTTATTTTCGTTTGGTTTATTCAAATTTATGGAGAAAAAAAAAATAAAGAAGACTGTAAGAGACTTAAAAATATGTGTGAATACCAGCTCCCTTCTTAATCAAATGAGTTATCTAATCTTAGCCGCTAAACAAGAAGTAATAGACAAATGCGTGGGCAAATGCAAGTGGATCCTGGTGGACTCTACTTTGGGCTCCCAGAGCCCTAAACGCCGAGGCCCACTAAAAACACTTCCCCTCACTGAGTCACTGTCCAGTGCCCTGCAAAACGGCCATCTTCTGATGAAGAGCGAAGACTCTCTCCCTGTTTCTCTGCAAATCCTTCCCCTTCTCTCCCTCTCTCTCTCTCAGTAATTGTTACTGGGTTTTTGTGTTTATCGCTCTCCAACTTACTCACTGGTTATGGGTCTAAGCCAAGGCGCGTAAAGAGAAAAAGTTGCAGAGTTGGCATCCTTCCTGGTAATCTTCTCCCTTTCCTTTTCTCAAACAATATGCTGTACCAATCTCTTAGAACTTCATTGTCTTCCACGCGAGGCGTATATTTCATCAACATGTTTACTTCCAAGAATCTTTCCTTATCCCTCCCCTCCAAAGCTAATATCTTTGGATATGTGATATCCCCGATTGAACCCATATCAAATTTTCGAAATTACGTGCTCTCTGCGTGTTCATGTTATCATTCCACGCCATTTCTAGGGACCGCATGTTTGAATTTTGTTAAATTATCGCAACCCATGAATGTTCTTGCTAGATTTAAGGTCACTGCGCGTCCTTTTTGTTCAGAAATCGTTGCAGTAGGTCAAAGTTCGGATTTTGATGGGGTTGGTGGTGAGGAAAGGTTATTAGGAAGTGATGTCGATAAATTTTATGTGGCGATTATGGAGAACTCTTACTCATATTGTGATATGGAGAAAGCTCTTGATCAGGTTGGTTTACCATTGACTACTCCATTGGTTGTTGGAGTGCTTGATAGGTTTCGTTTCGAGGAGAAACTAGCATTTAGGTTTTTTATGTGGGCAGGCCGCCAAGAGAATTATGATCATGAATCTGCAGCGTACAATATTATGATTGATATATTGTCGTGCACGAGGTATAAGGTGAAGCATTTTCGAATTGTTTGTGATTTACTGGATTATATGAAAAGGCATGACAAGAATAAGGTTCCCGTTGAGGTTCTTTTAAAGATTTTGAAGCAATACACGGAAAAGCATCTCACCTATCTGCAGAAATTCGCCAAGAAGAAGAGGATAAGGGTAAAGACACAGCCAGAAATCAATGCCTTGAACCTGCTGTTGGATGCTTTGTGTAAGTGCAGTCTGGTTCAGGATGCTCAAGACATGTTACAGAGGGTGAGGAAAAAGGTTAAGCCTGATGCTAATACATACAACATTTTGTTTTTCGGTTGGTGTAGAGTTAGGAACCCGACTAGAGGAATGAGGCTGCTGGAAGAGATGATCCAAGAGGGTCATACACCTGATAATTTCACATACACTACTGCCATCGATGCCTTTTGCAAGGCAGGGATGGTTTCCGAGGCAGCTGAACTATTTGAATTCATGCGAACGAAAGGTTCTACGCTTTCTTCTCCCACTGCAAAAACTTATGCAATTATGATTGTGGCTCTTGTCCAGCATGATAAAATGGAGGAGTGCTTCAAACTCCTGGGACATATGATAAACAGTGGTTGTCTTCCTGATGTTTCTACATACAAGGAGCTACTTGAAGGGATGTGTTTGGCTGGGAAGGTGGACGAGGCTTACAAGTTTTTGCAAGAGATGGGAAACAAAGGTTACCCTCCTGACATAGTTACTTATAACTGTTTTCTCAAGGTCCTTTGTGACAATAAAAAGAGTGATGAAGCACTTAAGCTTTACGGAAGGATGATAGACGGAGGTTGTATGCCTAGTGTGCAGACTTATAACATGCTGATTTCAATGTATTTTGAGATGAGTGATCCTGATGGAGCATTTGAGACTTGGCATGAGATGGATAAGAGGGGCTGCGCGCAGGACACTGATACTTACTGCATGATGATTGACGGGCTTTTTGATTGCAATAAAGTGGAAGATGCAGGTTGCCTATTGGAAGACGTCGTAAACAAGGAAATGAAATTGCCATATAGCAAGTTTGACTCGTTTCTGATGAAGCTTTCAGTGATTGGTGATCTTCAATCGATTCACAGGCTTTCGAGTCATATGAGAAAGTTCTATAATCCTTCTATGGCAAGACGTTTTGCATTGAACCAGAAACGGAAGAGCATGAGTTTGAGAGAGAGCTAATGAAGTTTGTACCTATTTGCCTGATAATTTCTTTCAGACTGTCTAATTAAATGGAATCAAGAAAAATTCTGAAGGTGATGTTTCGAGATAAAATCTTGTTGCTGTACCAGGTCAGCCATGCCTCGGACTGGAACTGGAGTGAATGCAGTTCGATACCAACATGGAGATTTTCCACCAAGTCCCAAATATTGTGTTTCGGGTTAAAAGACTGCAGAGTTGTCTTGTCTTGCAAAAGGAGTAATGAAGCAGGCTTAGTAGTGCTGCTAGTTGAGGGTGATGCGAAGGTGACGAAAATTCAGACTCGATACTGTGATTTTGCCTTGGTTCTTTAGTGATGATTGATACCGGTCCCAGATGGAGAACTTGTGTACGGGAACTGATGATCACTTTGAGCATGTAATCTCTCCCCCTCTCTATCCAACTATTTTTAGTATCTCCTTGACTGACGTGCATAATCACTAGGAAACTTAGCAGTTTCTCAAATTTTTCATTTTGTCACAGCTTGTTGCCACCGTAGCCCATCAATTTCATCTCTGCCCACTCCCTCTTATTGTACAACCAATTATTTGGAATGACGATCACTCGCTCTACCTCTATCCAACTCCCGACACGGTAAATACCAAGATTGAACCTGGCTTTTCATTTTTTTTCAGGTTTGGTTTAGTTTAGGTGCTCTAAATTGCGGGGGGCCTAAGATATCTTTTATCCTTTGATCTTGCTGCGCAGATAGTTTTAGGTGACAGAAGTGACCAGAAGGCTTTCAAATACACAGGAGTCACTTGTTTTAATCCCGGTTCCTTCTCAAGTGATAGTACCTTTGTGGTATTCCGTTCCTGCACCCAGGAAGTCGAATTGTCGTCCTTGTAGTCACAATTCACCTGTTGATTGGCAAAATTAGTTTTCTGCACCTACACAGTGATCGGATCGATTTTCATTTGTTCAGATTTGATAAAAATAATGGAATGATCTACGTTGAGCATTTGTAAGAGAACCATGTAAATCAAGAGAATTTTCCTACACCTATGCGGGACGCCACAGTAGCGTCTGGAATCAATAATACAACGGCACGTGTTTTAAATTTCTGACACATCGCTTGATTAGTTTTGAGAACTGCCGACTTGGCGTGACTGTTTTATGTAACTCCTGATTTAGAGTTACCACTTTATTTGTATTTACCATCATGAATCATGATGTTTTGACCGGAACATCAAAATCAGAGATAGGAAAGGGATAGAGTAGGGTTTTGCAAACAATTACTTTCTTTGTGGAATTACAACGTGGCAAAAAACTGATTATTTCAAACATGCACCGAACTTGTTGCCTGAGCCAGTTTCATTGAATTTAGAGCTCACTATACGCTTATGTTATAGGTGAATTTATGTTTTTCATTTATTTAATTTCATAGCATTTCGTTTAAATTGATGATGTGATAAATATGAGGCATCTTTTTCAGGCAGCGTAGAAGTCGCACTTACACTATTAAGATCAAAATGTGTGACAAGTTGTTTTGGGATGTGATTGGGGACATGTCAAAAGACAAATCGATAATTTCAAAACTTCATACTGTAATGTGAAAAAGAAAAAAAATTAAAATAGCTTGACCTATTTTAAAAGTTACTTCAAATTTGAAAGTTATAAGATGTAATTCTTGAATTTACCGAGGTTACATGTTGTAATATCGAGTAAGCCTGAAGATTTGCTAGTGGTAATATTTCTCTAAATGAAAGGACGGAGGAAGTCCATTAGTCAAATTTGGACATGAAAAATGTCGAAATCATGTTGGAATTGCGAGCTCATTGCGTCAATCAACACTTGAGCCGAAAGAAATGGTATCTAGTCATGAATTTTTTTCCATTGAGCACTAGCCACTGATATAATTTCCAACTAATAATATATACTAAAGTTTTCTTCAACAACAATTCTAGTACAATAGTGGAAGCTCCATTTATAAACTTAAACAATTCAAGAATTGACCACAACTATTTGTGTTTTTTTTTTTTTTTTAATATAAAGAGAATTGTTATTTGCACTAAAAAGAGTCATCTCACCTTAAGTTCCTTAAATTTTCCATCCAAAAGAAGGTTATTTTGAACTTTTAACCTCATTTTTCACAAATATATATATGTATATTTATTTATTATTTTTATAAAAAAAAAATATATGTACACGCCCGCAGGGGGTGGGGCGATAAATTGATTTTCAACTTTTGACTTCTTTTTTACAAGTTCTCTACTTATCTTTTGGTACGAAAAATACATGTCACGTTCGCTTTATAAACTTAGAGTGAACTACTAAAAAGGTACATTAAGCTCACAAACATGGAGTTTAATTAATTACAATCTTTGAGAACTTAACGTTGTCAAAACATGCTAATTAAAATAAAACGGGAGTTGAAATGTCCAAAATAATCTTGAAGGGGAAGTTAAAATGTTCAAAATAACCTTGAAAATAAGTCATGTGCAAGTTTTTAGTGGAAAACTTAACCGAATTAAGATGAGATGATAAATTAATGATTTTTGAAACTTGAAATGACAAATGGCTTAAAATTTTAATTTATATGACAATTTAAAAAAGGGAACTTTAACGAAAAGCTCCCGGTACTGTTCACTTTAACGAAAAACCACATTTTTACACTAAAAAGTCAATCATGGCACTATTCACTTTACCCTTTATTTTGTCCTTATCATTAAAACTCAAAGTTTTCAAGCCCTTTTCATTAGTTTTCCTTTTAAAAAATAGATATAAGTTCCTATGACATCCCTTTTTACATAATGCCAACGCACAAATAGCACTTCAAAGAGTGCATCTTGTTTTTACAGAGTGCTGATAACAATTCTTTAGGTATCATTATCAAATTTCTACTTTTTACTTTTTAATTTATATTTGAATTCAATATTTTCATTTTTGGGTCAATATTTTCTTATGGTTAATCATTGTCCTAAACTGAAATGCAGTCGCTTCTCAGTTAGACAACCGACAAAGTGAAGTTAGTTAACCAATTAATTAATGGTACACAATTTGGTCCTAATAATTGTGCTGAACATTGAAATGTAGGCAGCCAGGGATTGGATTAGAAAATGCAAAGGTGTTATATAACATCAAGGTTAGTTCAACTGTACAAGGACATATCCATTTGGGTAATCTGCCAATTACATCTCTAATTTTATATTTGAAACTACTATATTCAAATTTCCGTAAATTTAAGTCAGGTTACTTACATGTAATACACATTGGGGGGTAGATTGGTAGTTTTTCATAATAATAAAAAATGTATGGAGTTAACTTTGGAGGAGAAATTGGTAGTTTTCATAAAGAAATAGTGTAAGTTAATTTTTAGGGTAAATTAGACATTAAATTCACAACCTATATGAAATGTTAAGGGCTTATAGACGAAATAATGATGGTATTACACTCTAAAGTGTGTCAAGTGACTTAAGTTGACGAAAAATTGGATAAAATAGCTTTGAATATAATAGTAGTGAAAAAATTAGCAATTTCTAATTAATTTAGGGACTTATTTTGACACACCCCGACCTAGATCGAGGCATGCTGGAGGGTGACGTAACCATGTGCACAGTGTGGAAGCCAAAATTAAAGGAAGAAATACAAAGGAATTAAAACCAAGCAGCTAGCAGTCCAAACTAAGATAACGATCTAGTGCGAGAATTAAGTGTGATTACACAACTAGAGCATAAATAGTTTAGTGTAGTCAAGCAAGAAAGTACTAAATCTAAATAACACCCCAAGGGTGGTCCTACATGAGTGGTGGTCTGTCAGAACTTCCGCTGGGATCCTCATAAGCCACCAACGAACACTACCTAGAACCTGGAGGGGCGAAAAACAGAAAGTGTGAGTGGGCAAAAACAAAGCTTTTCAAAATCATTTCATTTCTCAAAAGTTCTAACCCCTCACCGTAAAACCTGTATAATTTTCCAAAAAAAAAAATTATATATATAGGAATTGTTTAAGGGGAGGGATCCCCATTTTTTGAAAAAATTGGGACATTTTCCCCACCATTGGATTTAACTTTAATGAAATTGTGTGGTTGAGATTGTGTGGCCTGTGTTTTAATCTTAACCACACAATTTCATTAAAGTCAATCTAATGGTGGGGAGCGTGTCCCTATTTTTTTTGAAAAAAATGGAGATCCCTCCCCTTAAGCTCCCTGTATATATATCTCCAAATAATGCTTAGCAATAGTGAAAATCAGTTGTATACCAAAGGTATGCCATACCAAAGTATCTCAACGAAAAGCCAATAGTAACTCAGTGAATAAATTTAAATGTCAGGTATCAAATCAGCCCTCAGCTGAATCTATAGCTCATAATCAATCTCAACCATATCAAATATCCTGCACACAAATCAACACCACCTCTAGTGGTCTACACAACATAACTGAGTATAGAATTAATATGCTCTAGTACTACGATCACGTGAAGACTGTGCGAATAATCGCGGGTCACCTACGAGTTGAACCCACTTATAGTGGTCTATACGAAAGGACTGTGCACCTAACTTGGATCCAAGGTGAGCATATAGTGTGGGAGGTGAACATCACGTAAAGGACTATGCCCTAACCCTGGGCGGGAGCACTAATATCAAGGTGCAAGTTTATGAGCTCTCAACACATCATATCGTTTTCATCATAACATTACTCATCAACACTAACATATAAACTTACCTGGCGCTTACCTGTGCGTCCGCAGCACCCATCATAAATATATGCAACTACTAATGCATAAATAAAATAGGTAGATACTTTGCATGGCGTTTCAAAATGTATAATTATTCAATTTCATTTTCGGGAAAATAGCAAGTATATAGTTATATACGGAAACCAAAAGCCCACTCACTGATATGTAGCCGGGTCGTAACCCCCACGCCTAACCTGGCTACGCTCGTCCTCCGGATAGGTCTCGCCTATATGAGAAGCAACTATAAAAACGTTATTTTAAAGCACATAAACGAAACTTGGAAATAACTTCTCATACAATGCTCAATTTTGGTATTTGAATATACCAATGTGATATACACAACCTCAGGAACATCCCTATATTTTTAGAAAAAATTTCCTACCACCCACGCACGGCCATGTGCCAGGCACATTGACAGCTTCAGTTAACGCCGTCAGAAATATTCCGTCAAATCCCAACATATTTCGTTAGAAAACTAATTGCGTCACCTAACACCGTTAGCATATTCCATCAAAACTGACAGAATATGCCTTGTCTTCTCTGACGAGTCGCTGGTTTCTTGAAAAACTTTAAAACCTTATATCTCCTTCAATTCTCAACCAAATTTCACGCATTTATACCAAATTGAAGCCCTAAACGAGACGAACACGATCGTACCTCTTTTGGAGCTTAAAACTAATAGGATCTTGTCGGAGAATTTCGATAAAAATCGGCCAACTTGAAACTCGAGCTTCCCAACGTCCAATTTCTTCCAACAAACCTCTCTGAGCTTCGTGAAGACCTTCTAAAGCTCCTTGTGAGCTTGGAATCTTCTAAAACCTTCACGTTTACGTGTGCATGAACAGTGCACAAAATTTGGGTTTCTGGTTTCTTCGGTTTTCGAAGGTCTTAGGTTCTAAAAATGATATGGATGGGTTCGCAAGGATGAGGTGAAGACAATGGGACTAAGCTCGAGCTCGATTCGTGCTCGAGAGGGCTGGTTTGGTAATGGTCCGTACGAAATAAAAGAGAAAGAGTCTGAAAGATAGAGAGCACGAGAGAGAAGAGAGAAAGAGAAAAAGAGTGTTGTGTGGTCCAAACTTTGTCACCAACCAAACCAAACAAATATCTTAGTTCCAAAAATGTTTCCAAAAACTTAGGAAAATGATGAATATATCAATTTCCAACTTAAACCACACAACTATACCAAAGTGTCCAAGGGTATTCTAGTAATTTCACACCAATGATAAAAAAAATCTGGGACGGGTTGTTACATATTTTATCAAAAAAATAATTCAAGGACCTAATTTTCACTAAGGTAATAGTTTAGGGACTAAATCGGCACTTCACCCTATCCATTTTAAAGGTAACAATGTTTGCTTTGGCTGCACAAGGATGAGTAGGAACTCTTATTTAAAATTCTCTATGTTTGAATCACAGAGCTTTGTGGTTATGATTAGAACTGTTCCTATTATGAATTACTTTATAAAGATCATTTCTGCAAAAAAATGAATTAAAACTAAGATCGTTTAGTCAATCTATTGTAGCAAATACATAGACGGTTCGTCATATTTTTACCAATTTCGTTCATCTATTTTATATAATTTGATGAATAAACGATCTTAGTTTGAATTCATTTTTGTAGAGGAGATATTTATAGAGCGATTTATAATATGAATGGTTTCGATTATAAACACGAAGTTCTATAAATCGGCAATGAACGATTATGGGTAGGAACTCCCACTCATTATTTGAGTAACCAAGTATTGGTGTTTTAAAGGAATGTATATATATCCTAGCTAAACTAACGAAACAATGACGTGCATGAAATTGAGAGTTTACATATATCCCTGTCCTCTACCTAATACCCTAGAACCAACTAAAACAAAAGTGAGTTGCACTCAAGGAAGCATCTGCATTTTATTCCACAAATTATAATAATCTTTGGGTTGGAAGCTGATTCTTGACCTTGACATCTGTACAAAAAACAATAATGAAAATTAACTGAAAATTAAAACATGTACGAAAAGATCTAATTATTAGCTAAAATAGCGATAAGATGCTAATCATGTTATGGGGATATATATATATATATGTGAGTGTGTGTGTGTGTGGTTTGGTAGGTAGGTGTACTCTTCATTGATCTTGATTAGTGGAGAGCTCGATTAAGAAACAAAAGCAATCCCTTGGAATGGTTCATAAGTTGGGTTTGGGCAGTTTTACAGATGGGAAGTTTATGTTACTTCTGGAACCAGAAACCCTAGCTTTATCCCATATTAGTTAGGTGAGTGTCAAACTTATTGCAGAAACGGGCTTTGAGTAGGAGAGAAAGCCAGAATCACAGAACAAGAGAAAGTTATAGACAATCTACCTACCTTATTTCATATACCTATACGCATATATATGTATGGGGTAAGGTGGACAAGACCACTGTAAACTAAGGTACGTGTCCGTTAAAAGTTCATCACAACATTCGTTCAAAATGGAATTTATGTATCCTCATATATTCGTACCCTAAGAAGAGCGAAAAATTCATCGTTAATGTTATTACCAGTCGCAATAGTTACATGGATGGTCAAAGATCATGCATTCATTCTTTTATGTACATAATGTAGTGCAGAACTATTGAATTCGACAGATTTCATTTATAGGGTAAACTCCTTTTATATATATGTACATCACAAGCGTTCGGATTCAAGGATTAGAATTTCTCAAAAATAAGTTAATTTACATTTTACTACAATACTTGTGGAACAAAGAAACCTAACTAGCAAGAGTTTTATTTTATCAATACCAAGAAATCGATATCGCTCGAAGGAGTTAAGGTTCCACTATAAAACTAATTGGTAATATAGGAAATAGTCCAATTACTTATAAAACACATGCAAGGTTCATCATTTCCTCGATGTGGGAGTGATAGCCTCAACATCTTTGAATGAGTTTAATATCATTGCTCACTGCTCACTGCTCACTGCTCGCTGCCATAAGAAAAGTAGGTGAAACTGGTGAACAGTCGTGAAGAACTCTACAATTCGATAGATTTCATTTTCTTCATTCCTCATCATCCATATATTCAAGATTTTAGCACTCCATAAATTAATTAACAATGAACAATACTTAATTTGCAGCAGATGTATGTACACCATTAATTCCATAAATCTTGTGAATATCTCAGTGAGAGAGAGAGAGAGAGAGAGAGAGAGAGAGAGAGAGAGATCGCTAGGTAGGTAATGAAGAAACAGTTGATGAAGTACTTGTGACATTTCCAATGTCAAGCGCAGTGTAAAACATATCACATATGGTGGGTGAAGATGGAGGATGTATATCCTGCCTCACTTTTTTTGCAAGCAATTTAGATGATCTCCTACTTGGGAGAATGGTAGGCCAACGGTTATAAGAATGGCTTCTTTCCCTATAATTAATATTATCAGGAAAACTAATTAATTAGTTTCCTTGATTCTGTGCAGTTTGGATGTTGGGTCACACCAACATGCTCAATATTTTTTTTTTTTGGTAAGTTGGGGGTCTACACCAGCATTTTCATACATAATTTAATATTACACACGGGATAAATGGCTACAATAGGAGAGAGACGTCTTCCTTCATTATAACTCCTGCAGGTTATTTAGTTATCAGAAGCAGCCCAATAGTGACCTACATATTAATTTCATTGGTTGTAACTCAAGCACTGGTCCTACACTATAAATTTTCTTTTTCTAATACTTATATGTACTACACACATTAACTTTCATGGGTTAAAAAAGACTTAATTTTTAATTAAAATTGTCAATGAGATTGATATAATTTTTTACTGAAGTCTCTTACAATGAAAATTGATAGAAGTAGTCCCTATGTTTGTCTACTGTAAATCATTTTGGTTATTCTGTGAAAAATATGTCAATATCCTCGTTAAGTGGAGGGGTTGGTTTGACAAAAATACCCTTTAAAAGTTAGTCACACGGTCATTTACGTGACAATTTAACGATAATATTGACATATTTTTCACGGAAGTACTAAAATGATTTATGATAGACAATTTTATAGACCACTTCTATCGATTTTCATGATCAGGGATCAAAGTAAAGTTATGTCAATCTCAAAGATTATTTTGCCTAAAAAAACATTTTGAAAAACGATAAAAGAAAATTATACCATCTAATTAATAACATGCGTGAACTCAAACATAATTGATATCACACAGATCTAAGGTTAAATTTATAGTATTTGAATGGAAAATATACTATGGTGCCTTCTTTTCTTAAGGGGTAACCTTTGTAAGATTATATGACAATATTTATTTTTAACGTTATTTAATAATGGCGAGGTTATACAATGATATTGTTATATTACATTAACAACGTTAGTTTGTTATATTGTAGACGTCTTTTTACAATATAGTTGTAAGATATTATAAGTTGAAATCATAAAATTACTCAAGCATCGTTATTCACTTTTGAATTATAATTGTCAAAGCTTATTGTCAAGATTACTGTCAACGTTGTGTTACAAAATGTGGAACTTAACATTATAATTGTTATTATGCGAACAACATTGTTTGTTACATCATGGACGCCTTGTTGTAATATATATAGACATGAGATATTATTATGACATGAAAAGATTAATCACACGCTGTTATTCACTTCAGAGCTTCCAACCTTCACGTTAAGACTGTTTTTGAACATAATGTTAATTTCCAACGTAATTCACAGTCTTAACTCAAGAAATGTAAGGCTACATTATAATCATCAAAATTTACTGTCCAAGATTAGATACTAATGGTGAGGTTACAAACTAACATTGTTAATATTGTAATGACGTTGGTAATTACATCGTGGACATCTTATTACACTATCAACATAAGCTATTATGTGTTGACGTGATTGCATTATATCAAATCATAATTCAACTTAAATGTCCGTTAATTAACAAAAAAAATAAAAGTACTAGTTAAAGGTAAAAGAAAATAAGTGATATGACCTATTTGTATTGGTGGGTCGCCCTACCTCAATTAGAGAGCTAATAAAAAGTGATATATACAAATGTAGAGTACTCGAGATTAATATATGCATGTGTTTGCTTGAAAGATGAAGAAACGAGTGATTCACATACTCACAAGAAAGAGCTCATGAGGCAAAAAAATAAGTGATGTCTATGTACAAAGATACACGGCCCGAGATGAGAAACAGATCGAGCAGTTTGAGTTAGTTTGACTAAAAAGGTAGTAGTTATTATATATCACTATTTTGTAACAATGATGTCCGATTCTCCACGTGCAGTTGGAGTCGTGAGGTTTGTAAGCTAAAATTGTTAGTTAGGTCTCTGAAAGGTGAACAAAACCTAATTAAACTCCCATATTCCCGAGTTCACCACCATAGATACCAAACCAACCCGCCCTTTTTCTTCTGGTCTTTAAAAGTTATTTAATTTCTTCTCTTAATTTGGATAAGGTTTATTTAATTGAATTAGGGTTAGCTGTATGAGTACTAATCATCTGGTCTATGCAATCAGTTATAACTTTTATTTAATGATGCATATTTATGTTAATGTGACCATTGCTGAATTAAATAATTATTTATGTGTGTGTGTGTGTGTATATATATATTTACAAAATTTAATAAATAAAAGAAAATGAGAGTAAGATGGCAAGGTGGGTTATAAGTAGACGTTGTAGGTTAGAAACTGGGAAAGACGTTGAAAGAGGAACCATATCTCACCCCCACCAAGCAACCCATCTCTCTCCCTCTCTCTCTCTCTCTTCATGTCATATTTTCATCTTATAATATTATAATATAACTTGGTGGGATGATGATGCTATAATTGTGGTTGTTTTTTTTTGTTAGCCAAGACGTTGCATCAATCGCAGGTGTAAGGTCTGTCCAAACCCTCCCACTCTCTAACGGAACTTACTTTTCATCTATCTTTCCCTCTCCCTTATATAATTAATCTATTTAGCTAATTCGAAGGATCTCCTAGCTCTCTAGCTTTGCTCCTCCCTTATATCTATTGATCTCTCCTGCAGTTCCTTAATTATAATTGTCTCGGTTGTTATTGCCTTGCCCCTACGCTCTACATCATCGTCCTCTTCATCATCTTCTTCTTCTTTGCTCTCGGCAATAGTAAGAATCTAGCTAGTATTAACCGATCCATTCAATCACGAATGAAGAACATCAGGCATCCATGGTCCTTGTAGTGAATTAGCTCTACCTAAGTTGTTCGGTAGCTTTAATTCCTGCTTATTAATTTGTTCTTTTTGTGTTTATTTATGAAAAGAACACTTGACGATCAATTTTGAATACATATAATTAAGATGTGCACTAGAGGCCATTGGAGGCCAGCTGAAGACGAGAAGCTTAGGGAGTTGGTGGAACGATATGGACCTCATAACTGGAACGCAATAGCAGAAAAGTTCCAAGGAAGATCAGGTACTACTAGTTCTATTTTTTTCATTTGTGATTGATGTGTTTGCAATTGTTGAAATTGTTGGCAACTACTTATACCAAGAAGCCCCAAATTATATATGCTGCAGCTAGCTAGGGCAAATATATTTTTATGCGATTATTTAAATTTGTATAAATTATAATTACTCAACTAAGACATTCATGTGTGTGTGTAGAAAAGAGAGTAGTTAATGGGTTAGGGTTAGTGTACTGTACCCTTGAAGAAAAAGAGGGGTACCATTCAATTGAACGATGTTTTTGTAATATAATCACGTACACGAATAATATATATGAACTGAATGATGCAGGAAAAAGCTGTAGGTTGAGATGGTTCAATCAGTTGGACCCAAGAATCAATAGGAACCCTTTCACAGAAGAGGAAGAAGAGCGTCTTTTAGTTTCTCACCGCATCCATGGAAATAGATGGGCTGTTATTGCAAGGCTTTTCCCTGGACGTACCGATAACGCAGTCAAGAACCATTGGCATGTCATCATGGCACGCAGATGCAGAGAAAGATCTAGGCTTAATCACTCCAAATTAATAAGGAATACTTCTAGTATTACTGCTCAGACCTCCTTCATGAGTATCATTACTAACAATAATGAACCAAAATCCTCTTCAAAACAAGACCATCCCCTGCAGATCAATTGCGATATTGGCACATGGAACCTTGATTCATATAATTATATTGGGAAATACTACTCATTCAGCGACAGAAATTGTCATCAACATCGGCCAGCTTTCACTCATAACCCTCCTCCTCCATTTCCTAAAGAGTTCTATCCCAATACCTGCAGTGTCACAATGCTCCAAGGTGATTATCCTCTAGTACCAATTAATGCTTATGACTACTCCAAGTGTGCCATGCATGCATCTTCTTAACGATAGAATATATGCTATATATATATATATATATTTGATGATGACGCATGCCTTTGTCAGTTATAATTAATGACCATTGATCAATATTCTCATGCATGCAAGGTTCCTAATTATATATTTATTATATCTATGTTGCAGATCATAATAAAGATCAGCCAATTGAGTTTTACGATTTTCTCCAAGTAAATACTGAGTCTAATGGAAGTGAAGTGATAGATAATGCAAGAAAGGATGAGGAGGAGGTGGATCAGGAAGGTACGGGACAACAGAAAAGCAACGTGGCAGGTCTTCCTTTTATCGATTTCTTAGCTGTTAATAATGGGACTTCTTCATGATATTGGTGTCTTGATGAAGATAAATGATATCTCAGCAGTGTAAAAATATCACTGACATACAAACGGTATAACCTACCAGTTAGATGCATGTTATACTGCATCAATGCACAGAGAATCATATTTATTGAGATACCAATCTACGGATCATATTGTAGCTTGCTAGATAGGCAAGTATTGTAGAAAGGAAGATGCTGTTATGCAAGTGTTAATGTTAAATTATATTCTGAAGCGAGAAGCTAAGGACTCTGCACGCGTTTACCATGGTTAGGGCTTTATAATTTGCATGCAGGGTGATGTTAGAGAGACCATCTATTAATCACTTTTTATAAATCATATGATGTGACGATTGATAGTTAAATTTATTTTCTAAATCATTAAAGAATGAAACATACAGACATATAATGTGACTTACAAAATATAGTCTAAAAAGATAGTTTCAGTTTCTTTTGCATGCATGAGGCATTTGACATTAGTTTGATTCTTTGGTTGAAATTGAAATCCATAAACGAAAGGTGGGATGGGAGCATATAATTCACATGCATATTTGTTGTGCCTTAATTTTTTGGTTGTGTGCGCTTCATCAATCTCCCTTCTACATACACATAAGCAATTAGAAAGCATCGTTTCTAGTGCATGACTATAGTGAAGGAAGTTATGTCTATCCTAAATAAGTTGGCAACATAAAGGTGACTCAACTTCTTATAAGTTATTATAATTTTACAAGAAAATTGTGAAACACTTGTAGCCTAAAGAAGAAAATTCGTTGTCATAAGGTATCTTAACGACTCACAGTCGTTGCCTTTGGGAAGTAGCAAGTATTTATATTTATATTTATTTTTGGATAAAACCACAGATCAATCTCACATAGCATTGCTATCATGGGTAGTGATAATGACATAGCGAATAGTTACAAACAATGATTGCAATCTTTTTGTAGTAGCAAAAATTCGCCGTCTTCATTCTTGACGAATTTGTACCTAGAAAACAATCAAACACCTTTGATTTAATCTCACGGGTCAAGCATTGTTGCATGTACGAACCAATTGTGTCAGGGTAGGGTTTAGGTTTAATCTTATGTGTCATCTATGGTTTCCCATATGAATTGTAGATGTCGAGGGTAGGGCATTTATAGGGGATAGGTTTAGTTTCAATCCCACGGGTCGACTGTTGTTGCTCGCACCAAGCATTGGTGCCCGCCCGCCGGGGGGGGGGGGGGGAGGGGGTGGCGAGGGGGAATGGGCATTTATAGGACGTTATCAATACGGAGTAGGGTTTAGTTTCAATCTATGGGGTCAATCATGGTTGGTTGGATGAAGCATTGTGCCGGGGGTAGGGCATTTATTAGCCAATATCAACCATGATAGAATTCACACTAAAGTCATAACTTTTAACATGGTCAGCCCTTCTTTAATAAAATAAAAAAATCAAGTGCGCCGGGCGTTGAAATGCGCCTAACTTAGGGTGTTATTATTCACACACCCCTAAACTCTTGAACTCATGATGTTACTATTCACACACCTCTAAATTGTAAACCTCATAGGCCTCCACTGCTTCTGCTGTGCCTTGAGCTTTCTCGAGGCATAAGTTTGGGCTGCGTCTCCCTGCGCCTAAACCATTTACTTATTTATTTTGTTGAATTTTCATTTTTCCCATACCACAACACCAAACTAACATCTTTATGTTCTACAAAATGTATATTTTCAATGAAAACTTTCTTATAATCTATGTCAAAAAATTCCAAAATAAGGATATAAATCTAAATCTAATTCTAAAGGTATTTGAATCTAAATAAAGTAATGTAGGAAGAAAAAAAATTCAATGGAAAAAAAAGAAAAGGATACGATCAGTACTTTCCTTCCGATCCTCCCTTTTCATTTTTTTTTTAATTTTTCAGTTTTTATTTATTTATTTTGTTAATTTTTAGTTTATTTATTTACCATAACAACAAACTATCATATTAATATTCTTCAAAATATATTTTCTGTCACATTCCGGCCCGGGGTCCACCACATCCCAGGCCCGACCTCCGCCGTAGCACGATATTGTCCGCTTTGGGCCCCGGGCACGCCTTCACAGTTTTGTTTATGAGAACTCACACGAGAACTTCCCAGTGAGCTCCCAAAATGCTTCGTGCTAGGTAGAGATGGGAATATACATATAAGGCTTACATGATCCTCTCCCTTAGGCGATGTGGGATGTTACAATCCACCCCCTTAAGAGCCCGACATCCTCGTCGGCACACTTTTGGCCAGGGAGTGGCTCTGATACCAAATTGTCACATCCCTGCCCCGGCCCAACCTCCGCCGTAGCACAATATTGTCCGCTTTGGGCCCTGAGCACGCCTTCACGGTTTTGTTTCTGGGAACTCACACAAGAACTTCCCAGTGGGTCACCCATCCTAGAATTGCTCTCGCACAAACTTGCTTAACTTCAAAGTTTCGATAAACTCCGAAGCCAGTGAGCTCCCAAAAGGCCTCGTGCTAGGTAGAGATATGAATATACATATAAGCCTTACAGGATCCTCTCCCCTGGGCGATTTGGGATGTTACATTTTCTGTGCAAAATATATTATAATTCATATTTAAACACTTGAAATCAACGATTTAAAATCTAAATTTAAAGATATATTTCTATTTCTCAACTTTAAAAATTAATAAAAAAAATAGTTTTGGGACTTAATAAATGGTAGGATCACATCCAAAGGTGTTACAATATTTTCCTTTAACTCCGACGCAAAATATTTTCTAAAGCTAAAAATTTTAGTTTTTTCACAAAAACTATGAGTTATAACTCACAATTTTCCGATTGATTTTGAGAATTTTTGTAAGATTCATTATAAGTCAAAATTTGAGTCATTCTAGTCGCACCACATGTGTCTAAATTAATTTAGGACATTTCGAAGATTTTCGACACCTACAAATCTCTTTGGGGGCCTCGCTATTAGTTTATATTTTTTTTCTATTTTTTTTTAACTTTAAAAATCAATAAAAAATAGTTTCGAGGCCTAATAAATGGTAGGATCATATCAAAGGTCTTGTAACATTTTTTGTCAACTCATACACAAAATATTTCCCAAAACTAAAAATTTCAATTTTTTCACAAAAACAGTGAGTTGTACCCCATGTTTTTGGATTGATTTTGAGAACTTTTACAAGATTCATTATAAGCTAAAATTTGCGTCATTCTATTATAACCACATGTTTTCAAAATTAATTTAGGACATTCCAAAGATTTTGACACCAACAAATCTCTTTGGGGGCCTCACTATTAGTTTATTTTATTTTTCTACTTTTTTAACTTTAAAAATTAATAAAAAAATAGTATTGAGGCCTAATAAATGATGGGATCATATCCAAAGGTCTTGCGACATCTTAAATTGTTAAAAAAACTCACGGTGTGGCAAAAAAAAAGATTTAATGATGATATTTTTACGAATTTTCAAAAGCAACTAAAAATAGTGACATCAACGTTTTTTGTGCAAAATGTAAATTTTTTATTTGTGGGAAAATATTTTTCATGAGCATTAAGAAAAACTTTATTAGGCATTTGGAAGCGGTTTAAACATTTACTGAGCCACAAACATTTTTTTAATTGAATATTTAAGTGGAAAATTTGAAAAATAAGTGAAAAAATAGTAATAGGGCACAAAATATTGCCAAAACGAGGGTTTGCCCCCAAGAATATAAATGAAAAGTTTTACATGAATTTTGAAAACCTCACGGAGGGAAAAAGGCGAAAGCAAATAAATTTTATAATGAATTTTGTAAAAATTTGTAAAATTGATTAAAAATCGTGAGTGTTAACCCACATTTTTTGAGAAAAATACAAACCTATATTAAGGTAAATTACATTTTGCTCTCTTAAATTTGTGTTCAATTGTAATCTCATACTATATGTTTAAAATATATAACTATTATTTTATTTCAATGACATACATCCGTGTCAAAATTTATTAGTTTCTACGTTATCTTTCGATGTGAACGTTGCGAGCCTACAAAATGTATGCACATGAATAAAAATATATAAAATAATTTGTATTTTTAAAATGGGCCCAGCCTCTCCTTCTCCATCAATCTTTCGACAAGTTTTTCGCCGACATCAATTTTGTTGAATTAAATTAACATTATTTACTGGGATCTTCGTGGTGTTCTTGAGCTGATGAACACTGAAGTTTTTCTGGCTTGTGGATTGAAATAATATGTAAAAATCCTAAAACCATATCTTCCACCACCCGCAGGGTCGCAGCCACCCCTTTCCCCCATCACCGCGCACTTCTCTTTCATTGTGTGGCTCGCAATGTTGACATAAGCAAATATCGAAGAAACTAACAAAAATTGAGATAGATGTATGACATTGAAATAAATAATAAATAAATGCAAGGGATTGAAATATTTTAAAGATTTTATATGAAGTTACAATTGAACACAAAACTGAAGGTGAAAAATGTAATTTACTTAATTTTTTTATTTTCAGAAAATATTTTCCATGAGCATTAAAGAAATTTTTATAAGATATTTGAAAGCAGTTCTATTTATTGAGCTGTAAATATATTATTAATAGAATATTTGAACCGAAAAATGAAAAATAAGTAAAAAAAATAGTAATGGGGCCCAAAAGATTGCCAAAACTAGAGTCTTACCTTAAGAATATCAACGAAAAGTCTTACATAAATTTTAAAACCTCACGTTGAGGCAACATCTTAGTGGATAAAATGTTAAGTTTGTACTCATGCAATCCGAACCCTCCACGTCCCTCCAATAATAATAATCTGAAAAGAAAAGAAAAAATGTACATGGTATGACTTCTTCCGATTTCCTTGCCACGAAAACGACCTTAAGAAAATTCCAGAGTTTGATCTTCACAAAAATTGTGAGCAGTATTGACGAAGTTGTGCGAATTTGTACCAAAAAATTAAAATTCATTGAAGAAGATTTGGGTGTAGACACAAATATCTAAAAATTCTGTGTTATACATCATTAAAATGGTTGTGTTTCAACAACCTCCGAACAAACATTGTAACACTTGTCTTCCAACTCGTAACTCGTTTTGATCGAGTATACCATTTCTGGCACGCATCCAGACACAAGTTGTTACGATACAAACTCATCTTGCAAAAGAATTTCGTAAATGTCCGTCCTCAGATTCAGTTCCTTATCCCGCATGACTTCTTGGAGATCCGACAGCTCTTTGGAAGATAAGATGGAATTCAATTTCACAAAACCATCAAGCCATAGCTTTTTTGACCTATCATAAATATTTATCCAAGTTAACACGAAGCGGGGAATAGATGAACGGAAAAATAAGCAAATTGTTTAATTATATCGCGAAATCTCTAGTCAAGAGATTGTTCATGTTAGGATAGAACCGTAATCATGACCACGTCAAGTGAGCAATATCTTACCATGGGCAGGCATGGATAGCTCGGAAGAAGTTTCTCCTAGCCGCTGAAGGATTGCTTGCCATGTTCACCTCATATGCAATGTAGCATCGCCAGAGAACAACTGAGTTATGAAACCTATCATTTGCCAATGCCCTCTCAAATAATCCACGGATCCTATGCTCCGATCCCCCTTTACTCAATTCAAATGACAATGCAAAAAGCCAGACGACCACAGAAGGTTTCCTATGGATCATCACACACAATGCATATGTTACCACAATTTAAATCATCATATTACAGGATCTCACTTGTAACAAAGAGTGTGTCGATACGAAAAAGATCTTACTTGTGACAGTGGTCATCAAACACCCACCGCAGTTTATTAGGCGTCGTGTAAAGATGGCCAATTTTGATGAAATCACTAAAAAGTTCAGGGCTGCAAGGATATATTTGAAGCCCCTGCAATATGGACTCCCAGCATTTTGATAGACTTGATTGACCATGATGTCTCCAAAGCATCTTCATATAAAAGCTGAACATAAATTCAAGTTGATAACTACGGCTCTTTCTCTCTGCAGTTCACATGCACTCAATATAAGCCCAAACAAGTATATATTTCATTAAATCATGCATATGTCTCCCCAATATCTGAATTGCTTCATAGAGACTAAAAAGCAAGTTGACATGCTCCGAAATTTGTCCCCCACTTAGATACCTTAACATTTTCATCTCATGTATCAATACAATCAAAGTGATGTTCAGTGTCGTTAACTAACACATGCGTATAATGAGATTCATGCCTCCACCAACCTTTTTTTTTTAATGATCCTTTATTAAATTTAAACCATTGAAACCCTCTCTCTTAACACCTAAGCGATTATTCTACTTAAAAAGTAAGTATTCAAAAGACACCCTTTCTGCAGGGTAGAGGAACTCAGAATATGACTGACAGGATGAAGTAAAATGCTTGAATCATATAGAATACTAACACAACAAGACGTAAGGAGATGCACAGGAAAAATACCTGGAAGCACCAATGCAAAAGCCTGATCTATAACTTCAATACCCACAACCCATCCAGAGGTTAACTCTTCAAATAAAGCAGCAGAACATATGAGAGCAACAGATTGATCATCTATAACACCTCGCATCAATGCCATTTGTACTGTTCTTATTTTTTCTTTGAAACCTTGGCGTGCTCTCAGTAATTGCAAATTTGATGGTTGAGATTTATATGGAGTATACGTAGAACCACTTCCTAAGCAAAATAAAATATGTATTGCACGAAATGATGATTCACACCCATTGCCACGCTCATTAGCAAGTTCCGTCTCAGCATACCAGAAATATAGAAGAGAAGCATTTGACCGTAATTCCTGCTCAATAGTAAAAGATTAAAATAAATACATTCTGTAAATGGCAACAAACAAAATCGATAACCAACCTTCAGATACAAGGCTGAAAATTATTTAAAGGAATCAATGCTCTAGTCATTCACAGTAAACAAAATACATCCAAAATCTAACAGCCTCATGAAAAATCATATCTAACAGAGAAAAAAACTTAAAGAGGTTAATGAAATTGATATGAGACTTGAGCTCTAAGAGATGGATAGCTCAAAGAACAAATTTACAGAAACCATGTGCAAAATAGCACAAAGTCAGCATAAATGCTCAACATAGGTTCATTGTGATCACTTGTTAGCGTGTACTTTGAAAATAACAATCTCTTTGATGGTCTCAATATTTGCATGGCTAACCTTGTAGCATTAGTAACAAAGCATAAGTTTAAAACAATCTAGGAGTATTATTTGCACATTTCCAGAACAAACAAATATCAGTAGCTAAATTGATATACTACAAAACATATTTTCAATAAACATGTAGACCTTACCAAAGGAAGCCCTTCAATAGATGACAATGCCATGTCAAATACTCTTCTTGCATGATCAATATTCCCATGAAAAGCCTCCCTTCTTGCATAAACTCCACATAGCAACACATCCTATTTGTAAAAAGTGGCAAAGAAGACAATATAAGGAATACTATCATACAATCTGTTAGTCAGTGAGAAAAAGGTTGTCTCTTTAGAGCATGTCAGAATGTGCAATAATTTAATTTTAGCGAATCGGCCCACTTCTCACACCTGCAACCTCCATGTATCAATGCATTATAATAAATGTATACAGATTTTTATTAAACCTTCCACAATCAGGTCCCTCATTAAAAACACTTTAAAGCCTTTTTCACAAACAAATAAGGTAACTCAATAGCCAAAACCTGGAAAAAGTGACTAAATGGGGCCAAACAATTCATAGCTTTAGAATTTCAGATCTGAAACCAAATAGGAGATATGATATGTCTGCCAATTGAGAATCAAATATAAAAATATTACTTGACGGTCAGTCTTTAAGAGGAACTTTGCTAGAGCTCGGCATGGGGTAGTTGAACGGCTGGAAGGATTCAAATTCATAGCAGATAGCTCTTCAGCAATTAAAGCAGCGTCTTCTAGGACAAAATGACGTGGAAAAGCAGATAAACAGAGCAAGGTAGCATTACGAAGAAATTTCATCATGTCTGTTCTTCCGTAGATGTCATTGGTGGTACCCAAGAGAGATTCCAAGCTGAAATTACTTGAACTGCCTTGTGTTTTGCTTAAAAAATCATGAACCTTTCTCAAAGTTTGTAATATAGAATCTGGCAATGCCTCCAAGCCAAGGACTTTCTCGGCCCAAGTTGAACTGTTTGTAGATATCCTGTGTGGATGAGGGGTAAAAGCATTATACTATTTGTTGATGACATTTAACTCACATATACAAAGAAATGAAAGAAAACTTAGAGAAATAAAGGTTCTTCTGCAAGTTTAAACATGATACTAATAATTTCCACTTTCATTGTGGAAATCAGATTCCTTTATTTCACAACAAAGCATATGGCCAAAGAAAATACGAACATAAATCCCATGCAACAGTGATAAGATTATATAGATACAATGCTAATAGGACCTCACCACTGAGAGCTTTTCCCGCCAAAGAAATCAACGAATTGTAACACTAGAGATAAACGGGCCTCAGATGAGCTCAAAGAAAACAGGTATTCGTTGACATCTTCATACATTATGACTCTCGAAAGGTGCTCATCTGCTTCTCCATCAGGTGTACCAACACTATGAGAGACAGCAGCTGCATCATGATATAAACTCTGTAAGAAAGTCTACCAGGAAGGGTGCATGCATAATAACTTCAAGCACATTCACATCTTAAAAGAGAGAGGGTGGTTAATCAACGGGAATGGAACAAAGCAAAAGGAAAAATATGCAAAGACCAAATGAAAAATACAAGCACCCATGAAAGAACACAACATTCACACAGAGGAGGAGTAAACCTCTTGTATGAACAGGCATCCATTGGACACAATCCCTTGATAACTCTTCTTCTGACCATTTGATCCAGGTTGAACTGTCTTTAATCTCACCACTAGCACCAACATCAACATCAATGCCTAGCATCTTTAGCAAAGCTTCAGTATCTTCTTCTTGCTTGACATCTTCATCCTCAAGTTCCTCTTGAAACTCCTCAACCACTACACCACTTTCGGACTCCTTTTCTGTCTCTATACTATTTTCCTTATTTTTTGCGAGTGGTTCTGTCCAACCTGTCCAGCCACCTTCATCATCATGTGCAGTCTCCTCTCTGATAACCCTTAGCCTATTCTCTTCCTCTTTCTCCAACCATGTAGACCAACCAAGAGCACCTTCTTCTCCAACTCTTGCACCATCACTGTTCCAAAAGTGCTCGAACAGTATCTGTTTACTCTGTTCGGTGAGGAGTAAAGAAGGACAAAACAAACTGAATTCAATTTCAGCCTGAAATAGAGCAGTGGCCAACTCTTGATAGCCAGTCTGCCATTCAAACCTACAAAAACTGAGAAATATATCAACCAGACCAAGTTCTAGTTGAACAGTAGAATGGTTTTCTGCATGGCGAACCTGCATCAAATGGACACCACATTTATACAAAAAATAAGTTAACCTTAGAAGCTTGATAAATTATGGACACTATAGCCTATAGGCACTAGTTTCTCATAACAGGGTATAGAATAATACAATCTCTAATAAAACAAAATAATCAGAGAATTAAGTAAGTTTAAGAACCTGCCTAATGTGCTTTCTGCAAGCAGAAGCTAGAGCCTGGATTGCATGTGCGTACATTTTTCTCATGTCTGAAACCTTAAACCTGGAGAACTCACCTTGAATGACGCGCAAAAATTCTCTCCACAACTTGTAACTTCCTGAATGTTTTATAAGTATCTTTTCCCATCTACTAATTAATACATCAGAGTTGTCCCTCCTTTGATAAGCCTTTAGAAGAGAAAGCAACAGTTCTTCATTATCTGGGTTAAGCTCTGCCGCCTTCTCCAGTATGCTAATCTTTTTTTCCAGAATCTGCAAGCGAGCACCTTTCTGGGGTTGCATATCAGCAACCCTGTCTTGGAACTCTGCAAAATCTAACCAAACCTTTTCATCATGGGGATGCTCCCTCGTCAGTTTGTTAAACTCACGTGTTTTGCGTAGCACTTCATCTTCCCAAGACTCTTCAATCACTGAAGTTCTCGAGAGTGGATCATCACCATCAACACATTCGCCATCAGATGTTTGAGTATCTGTTAAAGGAATAAAATCACCGGAAACTGTATCCTCAAGGTCTCTATGGACAAGTACACGAGCACGCTTTAGGTTCTTATGCCGTTCCAAAGCCATGTACTTTGCAGACCAATATCGACCAGCAGATTTTAGTTTCACATCCAATGCTTCAACATCAGCATCTCTATCCAGCGTCGAACCTATCTTGTTCCACCGGGACAAACCTCGAAAATCAGACGCAGATAGCTCAGCAAGACCATAAGGTTTGTAGCGAGCAATGTCCATTCTGCATTAGAATTACAAATTAGTTCGAGTCAATCAAAAGCTTCAACCTCATCAGTCATAACAAACGAATCCTATAAATTTAGCTCAATTCCTAGCATAAAAAATTTCATCAATTTGCTCAGAAAATACAGATAAACATGAAAAATTTAAACTTTAAGCATAGTAATTAGCAATTTAGCACAATAATTTGACTAAAACAGCAATTTATCATAGCAATTAGCAATTTAGCTGAAATAGCAAATTACCTGTACAAACTTCCAAAGGCCAAATTGTCACGGTCCCCATGAGAATCGAGGTAATAATCTTTGGAAGGTTTAGTCTCGGAGTCGGCCCAAACCCGAACACCGGACTTCCTCGACCCATAATCGGCGAACGCTCCGCTTCCTCTCTCGACGGATCTCTCTCTCCTCCTCTTCTTCCTCCTTTTACTCTTCTTCTTCTTCTTCGTCCTCTCTCTCTCGTCGCTCCTATCGGATCCAGAAGAAGACTCCAGCATCTCGTACGGCTGCGCTTGTGACCGCACATCCCCCTGTTCATGTTCTTGCGTCGCGGGCGGTGACGGCGGAGGATCGGGTTTGAAGTGTGCGGCGACGGCGTCGTTTATTGCGGAGAGTTGGGTGGTGAAGCTGGTATTAGAAAGCCACTGCGGGACGCTTGTGATTTGCTGAGAGGCGGGTACGACGGGGAAGAGTGACGTTTTTGCCGCTGCGGATGCTGCTGCTTCTCCATCCGACGGTCGTCTGTCGTCCTCCATTTTTCTCGACGAACGAAAATATGCAAATTGGCAAAATCCAATCTGAGGTGGAGGGCCCGGGCGTTTTCTAGATTCTCCTCCTCCTCCACCTCCACGTCCCCACACCACTGCAATTTGGGCCGACTATTCTGATCCGGCCCATGTTCAATTTTCTCAATCCGCACATATTTAACTGAAGCCCAATCTACTGACCAGTAAAAACGGAGGCCCAACCCGACCATAATCCACTTGCTTTTGAAAAAAGCACTTAAATACGCAAGAAGATGCTTCTCCGCTGTATAACATTGTCAAAAGCGCTTTTAGTCATGATAACTCAAGCCCTACATTAATACGTTACGTTCATTCAACTGGTTTGACGGACTGGTAGTTTGAGCTAATAGAAGGCAAACTGTAGAGTTTGTGAGGACATGAAAGTTGCAACTTGTTTGCACTTGTGAATGTTTGAAAAAGACAAACGGCATCCGAAAGTACAAAACGCATGTACAAAGCACAGCGGTTGCTTGGCACGGCTAAAGCAAAACTGGACAGGGGCAGTTTCACAAGATAATAACTAAATTACCTAAAAGAATATCACACACTCATGTACAACACGATTTCGGGATGATTTCCCCCCTCCCCCGGATCAAACAAAGCGAAGAAAGAAGAACCTAAGAATACAGTCGGTGCGTGCAAAATTACACTCTTGGATTACAGAGAATTTTGGAATACAACTTGGTGAAGGGGGGAGGACCGAAAGGTATTTCAAACAAAAACCAAACACACCTTTCAATGCATCGTGCAGCAACGCCAAGGGCCGAAATCTAACATATGTATGACATGGTTCCATTGTGGTGTCAAATGCTGGCCCCTTCATAAATTGGACGCCCAAAACTCCAAAATGCAAGCGCAACTGCACTACGTTGTCTTTACCAAGAGCATCTTCATACCGTGCAACTGTTCAAGATGATATGGGTTCGTAAGGATATGATAGCCACGGGTGCTTCAGAGCTTCAGATGCAGAAGGGCGCTTCTTCGGGTTTATCTCAAGCAGATGAGCAACGAAATCTATGAAGCCTTGGTCCCCCATTGGAAGCCTGTGCCTCAAGGATGTCTTCTTTGGTATCAGGTATTCCAGTCTGCTAGTTTCCTGAAGCACGGAGAAGAATAGCACCGTTTACAAAATAAATCATAAATACATGAATACCTGTAAACTAAGGTTATCTGTGTTTGTACAAAAACAAACACGACAAAATTGGAGAAAGCTGATCTGTGAAGTAACAAAGATTTATTAAGTAAATGGAGTAGTACTTAACTCAAAACCATATGGCTTACCTGATTCCGTTCATAAAGCATGTGATTTTTTGTGAAGTATTTGTATGTATCACGTCCTTTGGCTAGCATGCCTTGATCAATAGGAGAAATGATTCCCATCACCCGTGCAAGTAGAGTTGCAGGGGAATCATTCTGGAAGAGTACCTACACAAAGCAAGTTCATTTCTACATTTAGCACCAGTATCATGTTTTTTTTCTTTTTCAGAAAACTTGTAGCTTATCGAATTTGAATCACAAATACATACATAGCTTGTACTGACAAAGATTTCTGTTCAGTATATTATCCGTACTTTATTCTATGTACAGCTGAATCTCTGAATGAAGAACCAAATAAGATATACTGACACAATGATATAACTCCATTTCCTGCCTACATGTCAGGAGACTCTATATTCGGTGTATTGCAAAATGATGACTCAAACCATATTGAGACGTGATCAAAATTCTGGTATAAACTTCATATTTCTTTAGTTTGACTTTGCGGGCACCAAATTGTTTACAAGACGACAGGAATTTATAGCAACGTCATTGAATAGACAAGTCTGCATAACAATATATAAAAAACACACTTGTTTTGTTTTGTCATTTATCAAAACACAAGCTCATGAATTAGTGTTAAGTTGTTCATCTCCGCATCCACTAGAACAGATTCATGGATGAATCACTGATACTTATAAGGGGCAATAATATAGAACAATAATAGTCACAAATTCATGTACACCGACAGACAAACCCGTAATGTTACTCGTAATAAACCAGTATTCTTACAGAAGCTGAGATTTAATTCAACCAGCAGTCAGGTTACAGCTTAACATTAACAGATCTCAAATACCAGATAATTAAACAAAGTCAATATTTAGTAACCATGTTTGTAATAACTTAAAGAAACAGATACAACCAAAACTAAAATAACAACCACATGCTGTAATCAATAATCCAAACATTTGTATGAAGAAAATAAAATCTAACGATATGTATACATAGATGCATAGAACTTACATTGCCAGTACAAAGTTCGGCCAAGATGCAGCCAAGCGACCATATATCTATCTTCTTATCATATGGAAGTCCCAAGATAACCTCAGGAGCACGATAGGATCTGGACTGAACGTAGGAGCAGAGATGATCCGTCTCAAAGCAACTACTCCCAAGATCAATGACTTTGACCTCACATCTACTGTAGCTTTTGACCAGTATATTCTCAGGCTTCAAGTCACAGTGTATCATGCCAAGGCCATGCAAAAACTGAAGCGCCTCTAGACACTGAATTGTAATTGACTGCATAAAAATTCAATAAACCTTAAACACCAGCATAAAAAAAAAAAACTAAACGGTTGTCAAATAGAAAATGGAACTAAACAAACCTGCAGTCGTGGCATTGTGAAGTAGACCTCCCCTCCTGACTCCCGATTAAATTTATGAAATTCATACAAGTTTGCTTTGAGAAGTTCACATACTATTAACAAATGTTCCTACAACACAAAGTCAAATTATAACTAATTAAAATTCATTGAGACAAATATGTAATTTACAAATGCACAAACAAGATCAATGCAGGAGGCGCAAGTTGGGAATATAAATGACTGTAAAAACCTCCCCCCAACAAAATCTAAATCTTGATTTGACTAACCACAGAATAGATACACAAAGATTTCAAGTTTTTGCCTCCCTATGCTAACATAAAGGAACTGCCATGAAGCATATGAGTCCCAGGTACACAAGACAATGAAAGACGAGTCATACAAATCTAGCAAATAAATGCACACATATGAAACAATTATCTATCTCAAAGTCTTATAAAAGCGACCAAATAAGATAACCGCTCTCCAGGGTCATATCGACTGGTTGAAAGGTTTGAAAGAGAACGTTGTTAAAGTAAATATCAAATTGTGCATTTCCTTACTCGATAGTAGAAGTAATCGTACAATCGAAGAATGTGATACTTGTCACCAGGATCATGCTTATTGATGTATTTGAGAAGCTTTATCTCATCAAGGCTCTGATCAAAGAAGTCTTTGTTGTTCTTTATAATTTTCACACACACATCCATGCCTGTATGTAGATCATGAGCTTGTATAGCTTTGCTGAATGCTGCTGATCCAAGATATTCAGTAACATGATAGCGGCCAGCTAATACAGAATTCAAAACAACTTGAAAATTTTTGTCCTCCTCAAAGCCAGTTCTGTGGAACAAAAACATGGGGTTCAAATCAGAAGAAAGTTAAGTAGCTAATGATAAAAAAAAAATAGCAATGAAGAGATTCAAAGTAGCGAGAAACATCAGCAAAAGCAGAAAGACTAAAGTCCATCACAAGAGTACACGTCTCAACAGAAGAAATTACACAATAAAGCTGTTTCAAGTTTAGGGGGGATTCTGTTGTCATAATGCTGTTTATGTTATACAGAAAAAATAAAGGAAACAATGAGAGAGATAGACAGATAGATAGAGGGGAGTAATTAAGGTATTATTCTTCTATCTTGAAGAAAACAAGGTCTAACAGTACAGTTTCAAAAGTTTCCAGAGCATTTTAAAATGTATTATTGGTGTAAACAGAAAAATCCAATGCCCAAAGCACATTCTCCTGTAACGAACCATGATCAACTAGTTTATATTTGAGATTGGTGAATAGGTGAGGACATGCCTGTTTTTCCTGTGTACAATCTTGAGGTTGAAGGTCTCAAACTCTTCCTCTTGAGCCTTTATTTGCCTTACTTGTTCTTGCACAGCAGCCGCCTCTTCATCCTCAAGTGATGCCCCTGTATCTTCTTCCCTAACAGCAGCAATTTTCTCATCTTCTTCTTGCTTGGCGTGCTCTCTTTCAGCATAAGCATAATTAGAGAGCGTTGAGGGAGTAGAGTTTGTGGATCTAACAGCATTAGCATTATTTTCATCCCTATAACTCATTCTAGGTGAGGACTCGTTACTTTTCTCCCTCCATGAAGCAAGCATGTTATCATCATCAGGTTCTTCAGTGACAACAGCATTGAAGTTGTTTGACCATAATGGTTTACTAGAGCTTGCCTGCACCAATTGTCCATCCCTCAGTGGTGGCGGGAATGAAAATCCCCCTTCTGAACGATTTTTCTTCTGTCTAAATACACCATTATCATTCTCAACTATATATTTATTTGCCTCATGTTTACTAGTTTTCTTCTTGTCCCTCTCAAGTCTATCAATACGTTTCTTATCTGAGTCCTGATGATTCTTCCGTGGCCCACCAATTCCTACATCATTGTCCCGAAAGTATTCTAGATCCCCTTCACTACTGCCACCAATCAAACTTTCCCGTACTTCGCTGCCGATATCAGCAGCATCGCTATTGATTCCCACACCTATTGATCTTACTGAACCAAGCTGGTCGTCATCCACACAAACCTCCTCCAAACGTGGCCTTCCACTCTCATTCACAACTTTCCCATTCCCTAACATGATGAGTTCATTGGTCTGAGTGACAAAGCCCTGCCAGACAGGTTCTGAACGCATTAAATTAAGCTCCTCTTCATCCATCAATTGTCCATCATATTGAGCTATTAAACCATTATCATCAGTTCTCCCATACAATTCAGTCGCTGATAATCCTATAGGATCATCTGAACTTATAATTGGTTCAACATTTTTCGCTTGGAAGCACCGCTCACCAGAGAAATAAGAATCCTCCTCAGCAAAAGATTGATCATCATCCTCATCTTTGGTTGGACCCCTTTCCTGTGGATCTGGAACACTGCCATGACCTGTTCCTTTTTCATTGTCACTAGGGTAATCAATTTCATGGGCCAAAAACCACGCCTCATCTTCAATCGGTTGTCTCATGTATCCGACATCATCATCATCATCATATTCATCAGAGTCCCAATATGGGTAGTCAATCGATTCACTCAAACCATCACCAACAGTAGCAAAACCAGAAACCAGATCAGATGCGTCCTCTGCAATCCCCTGACTTACAGACAGCCAACTGCCTCCTACAGGCCTTTTTCCACCTGAACCATAATCTTTAGAGAAGAAATTAGAGACTAGACATATCAAAACAACCAAGATAATGTGACAAGAAATTTGACTGTGAGCAACTTCAGAAATCCAATATTTGAGGAACGTTCAAGACAAACTCTACTTATCTAAGCAGACAAAGGAATGGGTAAAAATGATCATTGAGGTAAATAGCTGCCAAGCACATACGGGTGTGCAATGATTTGAAGTCTTGAAAACCAGTAAAAATAAATAAACTGACGTCTGCAATAGCAACTTAAAACAAAACAAAGTGTATCAAAAACTAACCTGAAGAGTTGATTTCTTGTCCAATAGGTACATCCAAATATGACCCAATAAGAAGAGCATTGTCAGCAATGCTGAGTTTCGCGCCTGGTCCATCTCGTTCAAACTTTTCCTCCCAATTAACATTCAATGGTTTGTCCTCTGACTTGAGTTTGACGGGCGGCAGCCTAGGGAACTCTTCCTTTTGATTCTCAGACAAAATAGGAAAAACTAAATTACTAATGGTCTTTTGCTCAGAAATCCCTTGTGACTGGCTTAAGTATAAAGCTCTTCCCACCTCATCAACCTGCTCCTTTACTGTTGCCCTAATATCAGCCAACTCAGTTTTTCTCTTTCCTTCTTTTTTGTCAGAACCAGGAGCACTATCATAACTTGTTGACACATCACCCTCGGAGAAAGGAAACACGGTCTTGACGGAACAATCTTTCCACATCTCTGAAGGTGGATTCGTTGGTTCTTCGATTCTTGACCAAGGATTCCCTGCTGCATTTTCTTTGAAGACCATGGTACTCGTCTTAAGTTGTTGTTCAAGTTCCTTAGGTTCGCTTGTTTGGGTTCTGTCATACTTAAATTCGACACTAGCTTTGCTAGTACTTCCAGACCAAGAGGTTTTCTTTTCACCAGAAAAGCTAATCTCTTCTCCATATTTCACAATGGCTTTACCTGAATCAGGAACTTCAGTTGTATGATTCTTTGAATGTTGGGATATCTGAGGCTCTGGGAAGTTAGTGATAATACCACCACCATCATTTTGATAAGGTTCTGCAGGTCCATTGCTCGGACTGGACTTCCAAGAATATAAATCAAGCACGGTGTCCTCTAAACCTCTAGAGAATGCAAAGCTCTTGTGATTTGTCCCAGCCACCTCAATAGACTTATTCCGCTCCCCAATAGAAGCAGCATTTTTCAATTTGCTTTCAGACCCATTTCTACCAGTTCCACACTCTATCTCTTTCACTATAAGTTCCTTAGAGACTTCACCACCATTCCGAGATCCCAAGGCTTGATTTTCCACCACTAGCTTGTCCCCGTTTTCAGCTTCCAACAAACAACCTGAATCCTTCTCTTCAAGAGTAAGCTTCTGAAGGAAACCATTCAAATCAGAACGATTACCAAGCTCACTTCGAAGAGCTGCCTCTGCTCTTGAAAACCTATTCTTCCGCAGAAAGTCCAGAATAACGTCAACAGAGTTTGAGTCCGCCATTTTCAGCCTCCTAAAACCTACAAGCATGCATCAAAAACTAAGCACCCACCAATCCTGAGAACACACCATTAACAAAAGTTCAAAAATCCATCTTCCAGTTTGCCTCACTTTTCTAAGAAAATGAAAAACAGAGCAGATTTTCAAAAAAATAAATAAATAAAGGAAACGAAATTGACACTCCTTCCTTCCATATAAAGTGAAGAAGTTACCTTGTATTAAGCTCAACGACTGGCGCCATTTTGTCTTCTACTGTCCAGAGCAATGAAAAAAATGGAACATTCAGAATATCAACAAAAAAATTTACTTCCTTTCTCTCAGATTTTCCGAGCAACCAAACAAAGCAAAACCATTCAATTTTTCCCAGAACAAAAAAATAAAACCCAAGTTGTATTCACAAAAGAGTGCCGACCCACCTAAAAGCCTCTTTATTTTCGGTCCCGAAACCGCTTATTCTCAACGTGGATCCGGCATTTACAAGTAGGCCGAAATTCCCAAATCATCCATAAATCAAAATTTACAAACCCTTAAAATCCCAACAGATTTACGAGTTCGCAGAGTGGGATTCAAATCCCACTACAGTTTCATAGCCATTGGACCAAAACACTAAACTATTTCTCGGCCGGAGAAAATCAAGATCTGATTTTTAATTTAAACCCGTGATTTTTTGAGGAAAAAGATTTGTGGGTATTGGAGAAGGGGACAAAAAAGGTTGAAACTTGTAATTAGAAAAGAGAGAAGGGGGTTAGAAATAAAGAGCGCGGCGGAGGAAGAGAAGAGAGGCACCTGGTGGGAATGGGAGTGGCCGGTTGCTGCTGGCGCTGCTGCTGCTTTTGTTTCTTCTCTGTGTAGGCTTTCGGGAGGGGGCAGGTGTGGTCTCCTGAATTGAGGTGGAGCCTTGAAGGGGGTCCAAAACCAATAGCTTCTTTTAGTTTTAAAATTTAGATGCCCATGGAATAACTTGAATATATTCACTCTCTACTCTCAACTTTATGACCAAATATTAGTATTAATAAGTCATTATTCTCCTTTATTTTTATTCTTATTTTTGTATGCATCGTTAATCTATTACATTGCATAAATTGTTACGATTAAGATTTATTTATTGTCAAACGATAGATTTTATTATATTAGATGTTAGATTAATCACTGACGGTATTTGAACTCACGTAGTCATTCAATGATTTAACATTTTTTTACCACTATGGTAAAAGACTACTTGCACGGCTATAATTTATTTTGGTATAAATGAAATGCTACACTAATTTATACTTGAGAGTTCTTTAAAAAACAAAATTACTCTTGAAATGGTTTGAAACTTTGAAGTATGATGCAAAAGATTGTCAACTTTAAGATAATCGTGGTAAATTATATAGAACTCCTTGGAGGAAAACATCAAGAAAAAAAAAGTTGGCAATGACTATTTTGCATTGTTAATAATAAAACAAAATAATTATTTGAACATCAGCATGATAGCATCTAAGTTGTGTGTGGTTCCGGGTCTACTAATGACATGATAAACTTGCTAAATAACAATTAAAAGACTGTGAAACCTAAATTCTCACTACTTTTAACATAAAACAATATTTATGATTTTCGTTGTTTAGTTTTTCTTAAACGTGTTTTTAAGTATCATTGTATGAGTTGTGCTAGCGTCAACACGTGGCATGTACTTTAACACATTATGAGTGCGGCATGTATTTTAACACATTTTGACTAAGCTTAACACATCATAAAATTAAGGTAATTTTAACGAAAAGTTTCTGATACTATTCACTTTAATGAAAAATCAAATTTTTACACTAAAAAGTCGATTCTGATACTATTTAATTTACCTTTTATTTTGTCTTTATCGTTAAAACTCAAAGTTTTCAAAACATTTTTATTAGTTTTTTAAAAAATTAAATTTGGAAAATTGTTTCTTTTGGGCTTCCCGTTGTTCACTTAGAAAAAAGTTGGGCCGTCCACCATAGAACACAATTTGTCTCCCTCGGAAGCAATGTGAGACCATAGTCCCTCGCTGGGCCTGGAGTTTACATTAATCTGGACAAAACGAAGATCTGATTTGGCATCCAAAGAAAAGATGGGCTGGACTTTATGTGTGAATAAGTCCATGATTGGTTCAATAAGTTGTGGTGTTCAGAAGTCCATTTATATTACTCTGGACAAAACTAAGATGTGATTTATATTACTCTAGATCCATCCGTTATAACATTTTACATTACGGGATTTAGCGGCTTTTGTTCAGATGTGTAATTTAAATGTGCACTTTTGATATATACTAGGGAAAACCCCTCTCTTTCTTTACTAGTAAGCCACAAAAACCACGAGATGATGAAAAGACATTCAGATATGCACGAAGACCGAATGCAAGTTGTGTGTGTTGGATAGAATAAGAGGGAACTAGAATTGAGATTGCTTTGCATTAATTCTTCGACGAGAATTAACCCGCAAATACAATCGTATTTCAATGATTTCCAACCGTTCAAAAACCGCGCATTGACTATGATAGCAATTGTTCGAAAGCCACGCATTTGCATGTTCAATTCATGCATTCATAGAATTGAGTTATGTGTATGTAATTTTGGTTCATTAATATGGACGCGATTGCTTTATTTTTTTTTTGTGACGACACGTTATTGTTGCTTAAAGGCGTGAAAGTACCACTATGAGCATAATATGATATATATATATATATATATATATATATATATATAATATGGTTCTCAAATTAGGCTACTTGGGCCATGCTTCATAAATTCATAGGGTATGCCTTTCTTCCTAAGCAATCACCAACTAATTAATTTGTTCTATATAATTTAAAACTCAAATGAAATGCCATCATGTATTTGCCCTTTTTTTTATCAGCTATTGGCTTTCTCACAGAGATGCACTTATTCAAAAATCAAGAAGTTATGTGATATAAAATAGCACACAAACTTAAACCCTCTTTTTTATGGCTGTAGTATGTGTAAGTAGGGATCATTCTAGGCCAGGAATTAGGAAGGCTGCTAATCTACACAAATTAAATTCTAAATCACTAAACTAGACTAAAAACAGAAAACTAGACTTAAACTACTCAAAATAAGCTAAACTGACTTAAAACACACAAACTAAGTTAATTTGACTTGAAACTAAAGTAAATTGACACGAAACACTAAATGGGGGTTTGTTTTGACGAATTTAAGGCTTAAACAAACAAACTTTGTAAATTGGGGTGACTTAAGGCGTGAAAGGCTAGCTAGAGGGTCATTCTTCACACATGACACATATGCAACACAAATCAATTCCCAGTTATTATTCATATAAACCATGAATGACAGTGTCCCAAGTTAATCGTGAACAACACTAACTAACCATCAGATTTTCCTAAATTCATTGAATTTGACTCAACAACGCAACTAAATTATTCTTATCAAGTTCTCTATATGAACAACATGATAGAGATACATATCAAAGATCATTAAGTTTATGAAAATCATAAGCATTGACATGACATTCGTAACTATGAACAGCATGACACTTCTGCCAGGAATTTACTTAACGCGATCGTGACTAGCAACCTCCACTACTTGTGAATATAAGTTCATAACTATTAGGTGAAACTCCCTTATATTCTAGCATCAAATTCATACATGCAAACTAAGTAGGCCTCCTTAATCAATATGCAATAATAAGTTCTCAATCAAACAGTTAAGCAAATTGCATTCACGGTTTATGAAACAATAACTGGATGTAATCAATTCATATCACATATATGTTCATGGCTTCAAATTCATCTTTAGCTAAAACGAAATTAGTTATGCATGTTCATCATAACTGAAAACCAAATTAAAACAAACATTGAACTAAAAACTAATGATAGAATACACCTAGAAACGCTCTAACAATCCAAAGATCTTGAATGGCAGGCACGACTCCAAGCTCTCCTTCCTTCCTTCCTTCCTTGCTGCGGCACAATGATATTTTTCTGATTTAAGGCTCTCGTGTGTGGTTCTCCCCTTATGAATTTCACCATAATTATGTTTATATAGGGTAGGGCACGCTGAAACCAATGGGGAGAAGGATTAGGTTGTTTGGATTGGTTTAGGATTCCTAAAATCAAATGGGAAGTATTTAGAATAGGATAAGGACTCATTTTGCTACTGGAAATATGATGAGATAATGTTGGATAAAATGAGATAATGTTTGGATAATGTTGGTTAAGATAAAATAAGACTGTATAAGATAGGATAAGATTTGATAAGGTTTTGGATAATGTTCATTCTCTTTAGCTGATTTCTTATCTTGAATTAATTTCTCCAGATGTTAAGCACATTCCTAGCATCTCTTGAACTTCAAAAACGTCCGTCCACCTTGCTCCATGCATGTGTTATCCATTCCCAAGTCCAAAATTGCTCTGAAATGCTTCAAAATGCTCCAAAATATACTTTTTTGCCATTTTTTATATTTGAACTTACAAATACACGAAAATAGCTTAAAACACTCTTATAAATAAAAACTAACTGAGTAAATGCAAAGAAACAAGCTAACAAAGTCGCATAAATATGCTCCTATCAAGAAGATTTACTAGAACATTTTCAACCTCCATTGAGATAAATAGTCGGTCTAAATAACAATAGCAACTTGACCAAATAAAACAGCACGGTAGTGTTTTGGTCCAAAAGCACAACGAACATTGTACCAAAACGTCATTGTAACAGTACAGTGGACCAAGACCTTGGTGAAAAAATTTGGTGCGTGCAACGCTAATTTTGAGATCCCAAAAGGGAGGAGGCCAAGGAATCATCCCACGGCGTTGACCACCAAACCGCCAGACCTCTCATCCTCACAAAGCAAACCAATCACGTGCGACCACGTAGACAGAGAAGGGAAGAAAGAAATAAAAAAAGGGAGAAGCTTGAGACGCACCCTACGGCACAAGGTAGACACCAAAGCGTCGGTGAGGCATCAAACATCTCACCACGGGGTGAGGCACTCCGTCTCCGTCAATAACTGTTCCCCGTTTGGCCTCATTTTTATTTCACATTAAAAACAAGTTATTTCCACATTAACTAATAATTATTTTATAGCGTATTAATGAACCCTTTAATAACTGTTCCCCGTTTGTTTACTTAAATTTGAGAACTCATGTTTCGAAGAAGATAAAAAGGAGTAGATTACGTTTTCATATTTTTCATGTCAGAGACGACCTTGTCATCACGAGCCTCCAATTGTTACAGTTCATAATTTTCAAACATTTTACAAATTATAACGTGAATGCATACTTTTTAGCGTAATCAGAACCACACATTATGTTTTTCGTCTCACATATTCTTGTTTGTTTATAACGATATTGAATAAATAACATAAAGGTTTTTAAGTCCAAAAATTTGACACGTCACATATTTAATTAAATTCCCAAATTAATATTTAATTAACCCCCAAGTAAATATATAAACCAAAGACCCAAACCAAACCCAGGAAATCAAAGATACCGAACGTGGTTGTCTTTTATCTGCAGAGGTTAGAGAGAGAGGGAGAATGAGGAAGACCATGACGGTAGGAGTACACTGCATCATCGCTTTGCTAATTCTGTCCGGTGCGGATCTAGTAAGGTCTGACGGGTCGGATCATCGCTACAAGGAAGGAGATTTAGTCCCTCTGTATGCCAACAAGGTCGGCCCGTTTCACAACCCCAGGTAAAACCCAACACTCCGCACTGCTCGATCTCAAAATTTCATGCTTTCTTAGCTCAATTCAGCTTCTGGGTTTGTTTATTTCGCTGTTAATTGTTATGGATCTGAGTTTATTTCCGCACCCATTTGTTTGGGTACTGAGAAAATTTGTTGGGTTACTGAGAAATCTGCATGAATTACAAATTCTGGTTCAGCTGGGATATGCTAGACATTGTGATTTGGAAATTGAATTTACATTAGCTATTGTAAATAGCAGAACTTGATCTGTTTTTGAAAGATTTGATTTGGGTCCTTACTAATTTACAATCAAGTTTATGAATCAACTGTGTTTTCGTTTTTCGCCGAAATTTCATGTGTACTGTAATCCGAAGTTTAGCTCTGTTTCTGCTGAGCTGGATAGCAAATTGTATGTTAGTTTGATTATGGTGGAACTTTGGTGTTCCTGATGGTCTAAAGTTTGGTTCTTTTTGTTTTTTTCGGTGCTTCCAGTGAAACATACCGCTACTTTGATCTCCCATTCTGCTCACCAGGTTTGTATCAAATCGATTTGTTTCTTTCGTATTTACTTCCTTAATCTTCTCCAAGGAATTGAATTTACCTCATTATTTGGATCCGAATTGTAGGTGCGGTGAAAGAGAAAAAGGAAGCTCTTGGTGAAGTATTAAATGGGGATCGTTTAGTCAGTGCCCCTTACAAACTTGAGTTCCTAAAGCATAAAGATACCGAAGTAGCTTGCAAGAAAACACTCAAAAAGGAAGAAGTGGCCCAGTTCAGATCTGCTGTCAACAAGGACTATTACTTCCAGATGTATTATGATGACTTGCCGATTTGGGGTTTCATAGGGAAGGTTGACAAGGAAGGGAAAGACCCGAGCGAGTACAAGACCTACCTTTATAAGCACATTCATTTTGATCTCTATTATAACAAGGACCGCGTGATTGAAGTCAATGTTCGTACAGATCCAAATGCACTGGTTGACCTTACAGAGGATAAAGAAGTTGATGTTGAATTCATGTATACTGTAGAGTGGAAGGAAACAACCACTCCTTTTGATAAGAGGATGGATAAGTATTCTCAGTCCTCATCGTTGCCTCATCATTTGGAGATCCATTGGTTCTCAATTATAAATTCATGCGTGACAGTTCTCCTCTTGACCGGGTTTCTTGCTACAATTCTCATGCGAGTGCTTAAGAATGATTTTGTCAAGTAAGCATATTTAGTAATCCTTTTGTCCCTGTTTTATGTCTGCTGGTTCACCCATTCTTACATATACCTTTTCTTTCTGTATAAAAGATATGCCCATGATGAAGAAGCAGCTGAAGACCAGGAAGAGACTGGATGGAAATACATTCACGGAGATGTATTTAGGTTCCCCAAATACAAGTCCCTGTTTGCAGCAGCTCTTGGTTCAGGAACCCAACTTTTTACTCTGTGAGTGCTCATTTATCCAGTTATAGGTGCAGCACCAGCACCTCTCAGTTGTCGAAGTTTCTCATGTTTTTTTTCTTTCCATTCCATGCAGTACGGTGTTCATTTTCATACTCGCGCTTGTTGGTGTGTTTTATCCATACAACCGAGGGGCTTTATTTACTGCTCTGGTAGTCATTTATGCACTCACTTCAGGAATTGCGGGCTATACTGCCACGTCATTTTATTGTCAGCTAGAGGGATCAAACTGGGTATGTAATGATAAATTCTCCTTGCTGTGGTTTTGGTGTCATTGATTGAAGTTGATGTTTTAATAATTAAATGTTCAAACTTTCTGGTATGACAGGTTAGGAATCTATTGCTGACAGGATGCCTCTTCTGTGGACCTCTGTTCCTTACATTCTGCTTTTTGAATACTGTTGCAATTGTGTATACGGCTACTGCTGCCCTTCCATTCGGCACGATTGTAGTTATAGTTCTGATATGGACACTTGTAACATCACCTTTACTGGTGTTAGGTGGGATTGCTGGGAAGAACAGCAAAGCTGAGTTCCAAGCCCCTGTTCGCACCACTAAATATCCGAGAGAGATTCCACCATTACCTTGGTACCGGGCAACAATCCCTCAAATGGCAATGGCCGGTTTTCTGCCTTTCAGTGCTATATACATTGAACTGTATTACATATTTGCAAGTGTATGGGGTCACAGGATTTACACCATTTACAGCATCTTGTTTATTGTGTTTATCATTCTTCTGATCGTCACTGCTTTCATTACCGTGGCATTGACATATTTCCAACTTGCTGCCGAGGACCATGAGTGGTGGTGGAGGTAAGCAGCTATTGTTATCTGTGCATTCTAAGTTTGGTTAGGGTTTCTATGCAAGTTATTATACTTTTTATTCTTGTGTATGCCTAAACCCTATTGTAAACCAGTTTCAATTTCAGAAGATGCAAATATACTATACCTTGACTGATGTATACGTTGGTTTCGGTACAGGTCTTTCCTCTGTGGTGGGTCTACTGGACTATTTATCTATGCCTATTGTTTGTATTACTACTACGCACGCTCAGATATGTCAGGATTCATGCAAACATCATTCTTCTTTGGTTACATGGCATGCATCTGCTACGGTTTCTTCCTCATGCTTGGAACTGTAGGCTTCCGTGCAGCTTTGCTTTTTGTCCGTCACATATACCGGTCGATCAAGTGTGAGTAGTAGCTTGTTCTCCATGAATCATCGGATATGGTTTCTCGTGTTTTTGGAATCACAGGCACCTCTGTAGAGAAGTTTGGTCAAATTAATTTTGTTAGTGCTTGGTGTACTAAAGCTGTAGTCGTGAGATATGTATGCTTCCGAAGCAATATGTTAGATCACAATATGGGCGACTATATTCAGAGACAAGTTTGTATCTTTACCTTTGAATCTTTTGCAACACATTCTTCAAATATATTCTCTCCTTACATACCTCTTTCTCTCTCTCTCTCTCTCTCTCTCTCACACACACACACACACACACACACACACACACACACAGAGTTACATGGAAGTGTCAAATTGTAAATGTGCTTTTGAGCGGGGAGACGTCGAATATTTTCAAAATCTATAGCTAAGAACTTCAAACCGAACAAGGGAAATGATGTTTCCGTTTATTAAATTTGACGGTCTAAAATAAAGAGGGGTTTGTAAGGGGAGAAAAAGAAAGGGTAAATAGCGGAAATAGTCCTTGAGATATGCATAACTCATCACTTTGGTCCTTAAGTTTTCAAATCAATCAAAGTGGTCCCTGAGATTGTCCACTATCCATCATTTTGGTCCTTCTGTTAAAAACTCCGTTAAGTGTCCCAGAGCTCTTGACCGGAAGTTTGGGCAATTTTCAAAGCTTCGTAACTCAATCGTTTCTTAACCAAATTCGACTCATAATATATCAAAATGAAGATAGGAAAGTGTAGAATAAGATATACATATTTGGAAGCCCAATGGTTGGCGGAGATGGCTGGAAAATAGCCTCAAAGTTGACTAGTCCGAGCGAAAATTTGAAAACTCGCCGGAAACTGGGTAAACTTTAAACTTTAATAACTTCTTCAATACTCAACGAAATCAAGTGATTCAAAAACAAAAATCATACTTCTCAACGAGACGAAGAGAATGGTATCTTTTTAGATAGCTAAATCGCCGTGGTTTGGCCCAAAAACAGCTCGAAAGTGGCTGTCTTGGTCTCGAGTTAACCACTTTCGAACTGTTTTTCGGCCAAACCACAACGAGTTAGCTATCTAAAAAGGTACCATTCTCTTTGTCTCATCGAGAAGTATGATTTTTTTTTTGAATCACTTGATTTCGTTGAGTATTGAAGAAGTTATTAACGTTTAAAGTTTACCCAGTTTCCAACGAGTTTTCAAGTTTTCGCTCAGACCAGTCAACATTGAGGCTATTTTCCGGCTATCTCCGACAACCATTGGGCTTCCAAATAGGTATAATCTTATTCTAAACTTTCCTATCTTCATTTTGATATATTATGGGTCGAATTTGGTTAAGAAACGATTGAGTTACGAAGCTTTGAAATTTGCCTAAACTTTCGGCCAAGAGCTCCGGGACACTTAATGAAGTTTTTAACGGAAGGACCAAAATAATGGATGGTGAACAATCTCATGGACCACTTTGATTGATTTGGAATCTTAGGGACCAAAGTGATGAGTTATGCATATCTCAAGGACTATTTCCGCTATTTACCCGAAAAAGAATAATAACTTAGGGTTCGTTTGTAAGTCATTTCAAAGTAGTTTCAAACAAGCCTTTAGGCTTTAGTTGTAAATTAGGCTTTTTTTAATAAAGTAATGGTTTACACTAAATTATTCCAAATTAAACTTGTAGAGGGCGAGCAAATTATTGGCCTGCGCTCATTCCATGAGAGAGTTTCTCTTCTTTTGTGAGAGTTCTTCCCTCTTTTTGGTGACGGTTTCAATCTTGACCACTATCTTAGGCGTCGACTCTAGCTTCGGCTGAGTCGGTTGCCACTTTTCTTTTTCTTTTATTTTCTCCTCTTTTTCCCTTCTCTGTTGCCTTTTCCCCATCATCCTTATCTTGATTTGCTCTTCTTCTTCCCTTGTTGTCATCGCTCTTCCTCTTTCATCAGTGTTTCGATCTTCAGCCACACTTGCATTCGAGTTAGTGCTGTGAGTTTTGGTGTTTCGATCGACTCGGGTGTTCCCAACACCATCACCTTCTCTTTGTTGTCTGCCATATCTGGCAGTGTTGCTCATGATGTTCCATGGGCTTCCTTTTATTGATAACCAATTGATTTCCTTCAATTTTTTTGTTATAGTTACTTTATGGCTATGCTCGGGAAGTAGATCAGTGTTGGACGATATGATTGGAGATGCGATGTTTAGCGGTGGGCATGGATTTTTGCATGTTGAGATGCACTGTCTTGGCGAAGGCAATAGCAGCGGACTTCTCGTCATTTTGTTTGTTTCTTCTGTTTTAGGGCCTCAGCTTGGTTGGGCTTTTTGTTAGTTTGGGGTTTGACCCATCTTTTGATTTTCTGTTTTCCCGTTATGGTCCTTTTTGGTTTTTGTATTTTGTTTATGGGCCAGTAGTTTGTAAATTTGTGTTATGTGTTTAATAAAATTTCTTGGTGATCCTTTTGGATCCCACTTGATCAATTAAAAAAAAACTTGTAGAGGGTAAAAATTCGAGTAAGGGTTGGATGTTCGAAATTGCGAAACCAAAACCGTACGAATACCGTTCCTAACTGAATCGGCTCGGTCCGGTTTGATTCATCTAGTAAACAGAAAATGAGTCAATGGTGGTTAAAAAATGGTAATCAGTTGAACATCACACAATCTCAGGAATTCCCGCAAAACAAAAAAGCGAACACTTGAAACTAATGACCCCCCAAATTCTACATCTCCGGTAGCACTATCAAACTAAACATGATAAATACCAAAAATATATATGACAATATTTGGGAATTTCTTGTATGTTCATTAATCTCCAAAGTATAGTATATATAGGAGTTACAATTTGTATTACATATGCACTTCACCAATGTGGGACAACAAATTACTATTTACACTTTAACTAATATAGAACTCGCAACACTCCCCCTCAAGTTGGTGCAAAGATGTCACGAATGCTCAATTTGTCAAGCGAGTTTGAAAACACACTATTAGACACAGCCTTAGTAAGTATATCAGCTAGTTGATCTTCGGATCCCACAAACGAAAACATAATAATTCCAGCATCTAGTTTTTCCTTAATGAAATATTGATCAATCTCCACATGTTTTGTTCGATCATGTTGCACTGGATTATGAGCAATCTCAATAATAGCCTTGTTATCACAATGAAGTTTCATAGCACCCTTGCGTTTAAACCCAATATCTCTCAACAATTTTTTCAACCACAACAACTCACATACACCATGAGACACACCACGAAACTCAGCTTTTGCACTTGACCTAGCCACCACTTTTTGTTTCTTGCTTCTCCAAGTAACTAGATTACCACCCTCAAACGTAAAGTATCCAGATGTTGATCGCCGATTAATGATAGAACCTGCCCATTCTGCATCTGTATACCCTTCGACATTCAAATGACCATTCTTGAAAAAACCAAGCCTCTGCCAGGAGCCATCTTCAAGTACCTCAAAATACGGGTTACTGCATCCATATGAGCTTTACTAGGTGAGTGCATAAATTGACTTACCACACTAACTGCATAAGCAATGTCAGGGCGAGTGTGAGACAAATAAATTAATCTCCCCACAAGCCTTTGATACTGTTCGTTATGAGTAAGAACTTGATCTGAAAATAAGCCCAACGATGATTCTGCTCAATCGGAGTATCAACAGGTTTGCAATCTAACATACATGTTTAAGCTAACAAATCAAGAACATACTTCTGTTGAGACATAAAAATACCATGCTTGGATTGTGCAACCTCGATTCCAAGAAAATACTTCAATTCACCCAATTCTTTCATCTCAAATCCAGTAGCTAGGTACTTTTGAAAGTGTTGTATCTCATTCTGATCATCACCAGTCACTATCATGTCATCAACATAAATAATCAATGCAATTAGCTTACCATTTTGTCGCTTTAGAAACAAAGTATGATCTGAATGACTCTAGATATACCCAAACTTCTTCATTGAACTTGTAAACCTCCAAAACCACGCTTCAGGAGATTGTTTCAAACCATAAAAAGCTTTTCGCAACCTGCATACAACACATTTTCCAAGAGATGTTCCAATACCAGGTGGAAGATCCATATAAACTTGTGGAGATCCATATAAACTTTCTCTTTAAGATTACCATTAAGGAAAACATTCTTAACATCAAACTGAAACAGATGCCAATTTTAGTTTGCTGCTAAGGACAGAAGAACACGCACAATATTAAGTTTGGCAACAGGAGCAAAAGTCTCTTGATAGTCCACCCCATAGGTTTGAGTATAACCCTTAGCAACTAATCTGGCTTTAGACCGACCAATAGAACTATCTACTTTGTGCTTAATAGTGAACACTCATATAATCCAACAGCTTTCTTCCCGTTTGGTAAAGAAACCAAATCCTAAGTAGAATTCTTTTCTAAAGCTTCCATCTAAACTCTCATGGCATTAACCCACTTAGGGTTAGACAAAGCATCTTGCCATTTTGTTGGAATTGATATACTAGATAGCTGACATATGTAAGATTCATATGGTTTGGACAAACGATGAGTAGACACATAATTGTTGATAGGATATTTGACTTTGGCATACATATCAGGCTCATATTGTACTTTAGGTTTTCCACAATTAACCCGTGAGGGCAACTGATAAGTAAGAGAATCGTCAGAATTTACCTCATGTATGCCGTCATCTTGTACCAAACTGTTAGAAGAATCATCACTGAACGAACCATTATTAAGCAACTCGTTAGACATACCAGTAGCAGGCAACCGGTCATTAAAAGGTAATTCGTCAGTCATACTCATAGGCAACTCGTTGGGCACATCTGATCTGTTATCCGTAGAGATAGTTTCAGGAATGACAGGTGACCGATCACTATCTATAGCCGACTGATCAAAATCACGCAACATAATAGGTTATGTCTCGAACTCTGCCTATAACACATTATCCATGCCATCTCTTCGAATCTGCACTTCACTCCCTCTCTCCTCTTGAAATGAAGAGTAAGAAAGAGGGCTTCATAAAATACAAAACTTCCTCGTGGAAGGTGACATCCATAGTAATATAAGTTTTCTGAGTCGGATGATAATAACACTTATAACTTTTCTGATTGTTAGCATACCCAATAAATACACATCGGAGATCACATGTATCAAGTTTACTCCGCTGATGGGAGTAGACATGCACATACGCAATACACCCAAACACTTTCGGAGGAAGTTTTGATACAAAAACAAGATAAACATGTTTTTGTAGCACATCGAGCGGTGTATGAAAATCAAGAATCCTACTTGGAACACGATTTATCAAATACACAGCAACCAAAACAGCATGACCCCATAAATGATTAGGAACACATTTATCCAACATCAAGTGGTGAGCAACCTCCATTATTTGACGATTCTTCCGTTTGGACACGCCATTTTGTTGGGGTGTAAACGGAGTGGCCGTCTGGTGAATAATACCCTGATCACGAAAAAAGCATGCCAAAGTGTTATTCACATATTCTCCTCCGTTATTAGACCTGAAGACCTTAACTTTGGTCTGAAACTGAATCGACACCATTGTACAAAATTCTTGAAGAAGCAACGAAATATTACTCTTATTATTCATTAAGAACACCCAAGTTAATCGAGTACAATCATCAATAAACGTAACAAACCAACGGAATCCATTAAAAGTAACTTTCACCGGACCTCACACATCAAAATGTATCAAATTAAATGGCAAAGTAGCTTTAGAATCACTTATGAGAAATGAAGTACAATGACTCTTAGCCATGACACATGTTTCACACTTGAACTTTGAATCACTACAAGTGCAAAACAAAGAAGGAAATAAATGTTTCATATAACTGAATGATGGATGTCCCAATCGTCGATGCCACAACCAAATTTGATATTTGTCATCTACTTTAGCACTTAAAACTTGGATGATTATTTGAACCGAAAACAACAGTATCCTCCATAGTCAAGATGTATAAACTCCCTATTCTTTTACCATAACCAATTACCTTTTGAGTTTGAATATCTTGAAAATAACAATACATAAGGTAAAAGTGAGCAGAACAATATAAGGTATCAAAAAGTTTTCCTACCGACAAAAGATTGCACCATCAGGAACAAGTAAAGCACGAATCAGTGATAAGGTCGGAGTAAGAGAGATAGTGTCTTCACCAGGAAAATGTGCTCCATTTGCACTAGCAATGTACGGATTACGAACATAATCACATAACACATCAAACATTCTAGGGTCACTGGTCACATGATCAGTAGTTCCAGTATCAATTATCCATTTATTTGTTCCACCAAGATGCATAACAACACTATAATTATATTGAGCCATTAAACCAAATCACGAACAATAAGGGTACAAAAAATACGTAGCAGAATGAAAAACAATTTACTAGAAAACTGTAGCAAAGACTATTCATGTACTGTAGCAGAGCACAATTCGTGGCAATGTAGTAAATCACTGTTCACAGCACTGTAGCAATATTTGTTCACAAAAGCAGGCTACTGTTCACGCACTAAAAAAAATATATATGACAATATTTGAGAATTTCTTGTACATTCATTAATCTCCAAAATTGAGTATATATAGGAGTTACAATTTGTATTGCATATACACTTCATCAATGTGAAACAATAAACTACTATTTACACTTTAACTAATATAAAACTCGCAACACTTTTACTCTCTCAGCAACCGATTTGCAACAGCCGAGTGTGGTGAGATACGTCCACTGCCTCATCAGCTCTGGCGCTCCACCTCCCCTTTGCTCCCTCAATCACCGCCTCCGCTGCCGCCACCAAACTCACTTACCTAGTAAGCCTTCTGCTTTTATAATCACAACCCAGATAATAAAGTTGCTGCCCTTACTAACAGTGCAGTCGTAATTAACAGATACGCAGCTCACGGTGGTCTGCAAGTGGTTTGAGGCTCGTAGGTTCTGCTCATGCAGCAATTTCAGGAAGCGGGCAAGGTACATTTTTGCTATGTTTATTGCTTTTGGTTTTAGTTTTTTGGATTGTTTCGAATTTTAGAATTTCGTAATTAATATTTGGTTTGTTAAATTTTCTGGAACCTTTGATCCTGAACACCGTTCTGTGCTTGAACTCGCCACGAATTCTGAGTCATATGAGCTTGAAAGAATCCTTTTTGGCCCTAGGTAACTTCAAAATCGATACTTTCTGTTTGGTTAATGTGAAACTTTGGACTAGAAAAGAAAATTGGTGTTTTGCATCGCATTTCTTTTTGTTATTCAGTGAAGGGGTAGTGTCATTTCTCAATCAAACTAAAGATGTAATCAAATTCAAATTTCGTAGTGTAATGTTGACGTTTTTTTTTTTTTAATCTTTGGATGAGTAGCTACTTCAGCACTTTGCTGAAGTCTATAATGAGTAGAACCAATGTCGACTTGCGATGGTTGAAGAGGATCTCGATGAGCGAGAAGAGTTTTTAGCAGTATTAGAGTCTCGATTCGTATTCCTTGCAGCCGATGCTCGGTCTACGATAAGGTTTTTCTCAACTTATCTAATTTAAAATTCACCTCGTTAGTTAACTTGTTTGGCATCAATATTACTCGAGGGCTGACATACCACTGAATTGTGTGTGAAGGGTCCTGGCAGTGAAAAGTGCTTTCAATTCTGTATTTCTTTATTAAACTGACTGCTAGTATTCCTTTCTCTTTACAGAAGTCTCGCAGTTTTCCTTGCTGCCACGACGGGTTCATTTCGACCTGGTTAACCGCCGGGGGTATGGTGGCATTGTGAAGGAATTGAGAGAGCTTTAAGGTGCCGAACTTGCTAGCGTCAATAGACTTGGCTAAGCCTAACCTGGAAATTTCTTCCATGGCCGCCCATGTCCCCGTTATATCAAAGGGTATCATATCTCCAGCCCCAGCCTCCTTCGTATATATAGATAAATAATATGAACTCGAACTCGAGACATCTTACGATGAAAGAAAAATACTGACATATTCTGTATTTGAGATTGTTTTGTCAATTTCTGGATTTGGAAATATTGACGAAAGGAATGAATGAACTTGAAGAAAGTGTGCTTCGTATTTCTGTGCAAGAAAGCTGCTGCTCAAATTATTGCAGAGCTCAGCAAAAACACGTTCCCTCGTCAAAAATCCTTGGCACTGAATTCAATCCAAGCCACACACACTAGGTCATCTATAACGACATGACACTTGGCTAACATCTAGGACATATAAGTCATACATGGATAGATTGTATCTCAACTTTACACTTGTCTTCGTGACTCAAGTAGACCATTGTAACTTGACTCATGCAACCAGAAAACATTTCATTCCAACAAATATCACTAAACTAACAGCTAGTTGAGTAATATCCTATTAGTCAAATTCTATTAATATTGAAAAGTTTTTCATCACGCTTACTGCCTACGATTGAGTTTTGATTTTGATAACTCACTAGACTTAACGTATGTTGAAGTAAGAAACAAAAGTCAACGTTTAAATTTTGTTCAAGATTAATCGCAAAGGAAACTTATGGCTCCCGACTAATCTATGTCCTACGTTCAACTTGAACAGAAAAAATATATAAGTTCGACCTCTATTTTTCTTTCAACGTACTTTTTAAACTAACAAATTATCCAATCCAATCTAATCAAGCATGAAACGTGGCCCTTCTATGTATATATAGGTTTGTATAGATGGGTTACATACTGGAGTGAGGTTTTGAGGGCTGGGAGAACACCATCAGGATAAGAATCAGCACACCACAGCTTGGAAGTGATGAAAATGTCATCCCGGTTCTTGATAAGACCTCGCTCTTTCGCTCGGACCACGGCTAGACCGACGGCTTCTTCGGTTTGGTAGAAAGCGGCAGTGTCGATATGGCGGTAGCCAGCCTCAATGGCGTCGACGAGAATGGGGACGAGCTCATCAGTTGGTGTTGGAGGCACTTTACCTGTCCCTAACCCCAGCACTGGCATCTTGTGGCCTGAATTTAGCACCACTTCCGGTACTAATTTCTTTGTGCTACTATTAATAATAGTCTCCTCCATTGATTAGTTCTGATCAATTCAACATTTCTGGTGATGCTGATGATCAACTACTGCATGTATGTATATATACATATATGGTAATGCTCATGATCAAATACCCATATATATATATATATATATATATATATATATATATATATATATATATATATATATATATATATATATACAGAGAGCTTAAGGGGAGGGATCCCCATTTAAAAAAAAAATTGGGGACACGCTCTCCACCGTTAGATTGACTTTAATGAAATTGTGTAGTTAAGATTAAAACACAGGCCACACAATCTCAACCACACAATTTCATTAAAGTTAAATCCAACGGTGGGGAACGTGTCCCCATTTTTCATAAAAATGGGAATCCCTCTCCTTAAGCAATTCATATATATATAGGAAGCCGGGATCCCCTTTTTTTCTTTTTTCTTTTTTATTTATAAAAAATGGGAATTAATTGTGGGGCTCACACCACATCGAATTTTAACGGTTTGAACTATCTATTTTTTTTCAAATTGCACCTCATAGATATTCCTTGCAAAATATTTGTCAAATCAAAAATATTTGAGGCATTTAATTGAGTTCAAAAAAATTGACGAACACTTTGTTCTCTAAGAAACATTAAAATTTCACCATGATAACTAAATAGACAAATGACTTCGGATTGAATTGAATCTTTACAAGGATGATATGTGAATCAAGTCTTACAAAATAAACGGTTCGGATCCTTGAAATTTGATGTAGAGTAGGTCCCACACATATATATGTACATATAGAGTTTAAACTAGAAACGAAGAATAGAAGAAGCAACAATACAAAAATAGTAAACAACAACAAAACCTTACCTCACCAAGTGGGTCAGCTATATGAACCCTAAAAAGTCAATGTGCTCGGTTTTGCGCCAAGTTACCTCTAGGTTACTCCATATTTTTTCTAGAATCTCTTTCCAAGTCTTCATAAGTCTTTTTTTACCACTTTTGTTCTGAGTCTCTATCTCATAATCAAAATTTTAAACTGAATCATATGTATGTCTTTGATTCATATGTCCAAACCACCTTAATTGATTTTCTCACATTAGCTTCAATTGAGGACACACTTTTCTTATTCACAATTACACCCACATTTTCTCCAAGCCACCATGCCAGCTGTCCAGTCGAATTTTATTCCAACAGTTTTTTTTTTTTGGGACAAATGATAAACTTCATTACCAACTAGAGAAGTACAACAAAGGCCCAAAATCATATGAACACAGTAAAAGAAAAAAGGCCACAACACACAGAAAACAAAGGCCCAAGACCAACCTTGGAGCCCAGGACAAACAACCAAACCACACAAAACCCTACATAACTAGGCTCTCTGCTGCAAATGATACCGTTGCCGACAGAGAACCACATCACGATCGGCCACCCGCCACGATTACCTGAGATCAAACCATTAAGAAACCCAGAAGTGGTGAGGATAGAGGCCACATCATCATCCCAAGACAGCACCGGAATAGCCCCCAAGAGAACACAAAAGCACGCATGTAGAAAGAACGCACGATAACATCGCCGACAAAGGCGAGCAATAACGGGAGTGACTAGCAAGGGCCAACAAGGGTGGTGGTGCGAACACCCGAGCTAAAGCTCTATACACAATCCCAAAGATCTACGATAAAACGCGGTAAGTAGAGGCGGTACCTGATCGAAAGTGAAGAGAGAGATGATGGAGCCAACTGAGGAAGATTATGGATGGGAAATGGTCAAGGAGGAATGAGGAAACATGGGATTTGGGAATTGTGAAAAAAGCATGAAGGGGGAAGGAAAAGGTGCAGGCACCGGGAAGAGAGGAAAAATTGGAAAAAAAAAAACCAGAACACAAACTACAACGATAATACATGAAATTGTCACCAACCCTAGCTAAGGCTAAGGCTGGCGCTGAAACAAATCGGAGAGAACGAAAATCAGTCACATGGAGGTGAGAAAGCCTCTCACAGAGGAGAGAAAAACTCTCACAGAGGAGAGAACACAGTATTTGTTTACTTTTTTATCCAAAAGATAAATTTCAACAAACCAAAGCAGATACAAAGTCTGAGTCACTAGCCACAAGCCAGGACCCAAACAAAAGCTTAGGCCATCTCCAATCGAAGGCTGGTCAGAAGGCTCGTTTTAGCCTAATGGCCCTCCAATAAATTAATATTTTAATGAACAGTGCATGACCATATTTCTTACCATATCCAATTGATAGGTCAAACATAGCCCTGTGAAAAAAAATCATCTCCAACCGAGGGCCAAAAGGCCATAGGGCCAAACATAATTTATTATTTAAATTTTAAAAACTACAACTTAAATTTAACAGTGCTTGATGCAGGAATGACTTAGGTATTTATAGGAAAAAAGAGGAATTAAAAAAAAATTGGTCCAAAAAGGACAATATTATCGAATATATCCGACGTAAAATGTATTAATAATGAAAAATCTAGCCAGGCTCGGAGCTGGCTAGTTGGCTGAGTTGGGCCAGCCGATTAGCCATTTGGCCCTTTTTTGTCTCGTGGGGCCCATGAACCCTTTGACCTATTGAATACGATTTTTGACTTATTTTCGGTCATCTGGCGCCTTCTAGATTCTTCGGTTGGAGATGACCTTACACCAAAGGAAAATAGGAAGCTTGGGACAACAGTACTATATATTATACAATATAGCAACCAGTCAGCATGGCATCTCCAGCTAGTGGCAATCGGTGGGGGTGGGGATATGCATTCTGGTACAACATTGACTGTTTGGGCTACTAGTTAGTTATATTTATTATACTAATACCAATTTTCTAACTTTTTTGTTTATTCATAAGGTAATGTATAGTACTAATCAGTTGTACTGATTAGATAATTATTTATTTATAATGTATTCATCTTCACTTATAATTGAGAGGCTTTAAGTTTAATTTTTGACAAAACGAATTTGAACTAAATTATTCTAACTAGCCTATTATGAAAATAATACTGTATGTAGGAAAAAATAATCTAGTTCATAATCGGTGAGGCGCACATTAACAAAGTCAACAATTTAAACAAATGGTAATGTTAGGTAAATTAGGTTGAGAACTCTCAGTGAACGACACTCATAAAACAACTTATCAATAAGGAAGGATGTACATTGAGGCAATGTAGTCCGAGGACCATTTGAAATTTGGGAAACACGTGTGAAAGTCTTTGACAGATCTTTCGAACATTTCGTACGAGTCTCTTTTGTATACACTAAGTGTTTAATGTAATGCATGCTTAGCATATCTATATAACAGTTGACAGGTTGCATCGACAACACTCGACAAATGCTCTCAATTGCAATCATAAGATAAATTTGACAGATGTTGATCGACTGACAACAAAAGCTCACTAAGTGTTCAACGAAATATCTCAGTGAATAAATTGATTTTTTTTTTTTTTTTGCTCTCCGCTCCAACTGAATTCTTTTGATTTGGAAGGTGTTGACTTCCTGGAAAGTTGGGAAATGTTCTGTAATCGGGTCAAGGGTATGGAGACTGAAACGGAGATCATGCAGGAGTTTGTCTTTAGGTTATGGCGACTGTGGAAAAATAGGAATGAGGTGGTGTTTAATGGTGTTCATCGACAGCCCACTTGAAGGCGTGTGGAGGTGTCCAATGGTGGGATTGCCGACAGTGGAACTGGTGCGGAGGGATGTGCAGTGGAAGGTGCCGGGATTTGGGACATTAAAGGTTAACTCTGATGCTGCATGGTGCAAGGAATCGATGTGTGCAGGGGTGGGTTGGGTTATTCGTGATTTTGCAGGCTGCGGGAGGCTCGGGGTTGCATTTCAGTCACTCTGCTGCAGCGGCTGAAGCCATGGCAGTTTGAGATGCGCTGGAATTTTGCAGTATGGGTTTGTCAAGTTGATTGTTGAATCTGATGCAAAAATCATTATCCAGATGTTAAGGAAGGAATTGCAGTATGATTATAGCCTTGAATGCATTTTTGGTGACATTGAGGTTTTGGTGCAAAGGATGAGGTCAGTGACGTTTGCCTTCGTGCCTAGAGAGAGCAACCATGCTGCTCCACTCGGTGACTTTTGACCCGGATTTATTGTTTAATATCATGGCACAAGATATTAATCTTTCTATTCGATTATAATAAATTTATCTTTTGGAAAGAAAGAAAAAACTTCTAATAGTGGGATCCTTAAAATTTGAATCCTAGATCTATCGCTAAGTGATCAACAAACATATAAATGCACAAAACTTACAACTCAAAAGTGTCCCACTGTAGATTTTTTTTTTGGGTATTCTGGGATTTTGGGTTCAAAATGAATTTTGGGATTGGATCTGGTTTTGAGAATGGAACGATTCCATATTTTTTGGTTATTTTGTTTCGATTTTGCTATATCTGGGCTTGAAAATGGTTGTGTCTGCAGAGGCTCTACGAAGGGATGTAAATGCCATCGGCTAGTTGTGGTTTGCAAGAATTTATTTATTTATTGTTTTATCTTTGTACATTGAGATAATTAAAGTGGCCCTAGCCTACGTGAATTTAAGCTTCCTTTAGTATAGAAGATTGATCTGGACAATAAAACATCATTTTCAATGTATATTGAAGAAAAAAATGAAAAAATTGTGACTAACTTCGAGGTAGAAAATGTATTATTCAAAAAGAAAACTTACCAATTTCAATTCTCTAAGGTTCCTTTTAATCCTCTAAATATGAAAATTCTTTCTCTTCTACCTTCAATATGCTCTAAATTTGAGCCTTAGAGATGTTGTATAATTGAAAGATTTTGTATCACAGTTCAGATAGGAATAGCCTAACCACATCATACTGACCATTCGTCGCATTTTATATGCAAGAAATGATCTAGAAGTAGAAACACCAAGCAAATTATATGTCGTTTTTCAACATCAGGGCCTCCGACTAGTTGTTAGTCTAAGGCTGTCACTTTGTACCATGACAAATATAATGCAGACAAATTGAGATGCTTGACATTAACAAGAGAAAGAGATGGACAAACATAGATGGCTTCTAGTTTCTTTATAAAACTGAAAGAGTCCGCGCATGCTTAATCGTATAATCACTGCAATTAATTGAGATTAATCATAATGCCCACGTCTAAAGCTATTCCTAACTCGATTCTGGTGCTGAGGATCTTCACTCTTTTATCATTAGTTGGTTCCGGGGTGCTGCTCGTTCTTGATAACTTCACACTTGAGGATGGTACCGAAACACATTTCTATGATATCCTTTCATTCAGGTACGTATTAGATGTTGGATAATAGAATCAGACATCGGAGATACAATAAAACTCACAATGTTATATATGGGAGAGGGTCACTATTCATTTGACCATGTCACCGACGTCTAGGCCTAAAATTTTTATCATTAATTAATAGTAATCATAACGCTTATATCTTTTCTTCGAAACAGAAAATTCTCAATCCTTTTTTTTTTCTTTTGTACAAACTATGTATTTCCGGATTTTATGTCTTGATATATAAGATTAAAATGGCTACTGCAGGTTTATGCTCTCCACAGCAGCAATTGGAGCAGCATACACGCTATTTCAGTTACCTTTCGGTATATACTATGCCCTCGCCGAAAAGAGGTTGATACGCAACGAATGCATGCCGCAGTTTGATTTCTACGGTGACAAGGTCCGGACTCCTCTTCATTCCTAATTCATTTTTCTTAGATGTGCGATAGGTTTATAGTAGTTTATAATCTCATGTCGTAAGTTGTAACAAGAAAATCTCAATTCATTTAATAATTAATTCTTGGTTTTTTTTTTTAATTTTTTTAATTTTTGCATGAGATTGACATGGAAATAGGTACATGTGCATGCAGTTGGTGAGCTTGCTTCTAGCTTCGGGTGTGGGAGCTGGTTTTGGTGTGGGTTTTGATTTCAAAAAATTCCTCAAGTTTATACTTCCAGTGCTGGCAGCACTAGGCGGCTTTCCAGAGTCAGAGTTGGATGAAGCACAATCCAAGAATAGTAGCTTCTTTGACAAGGCAATTATTGCTACTGGAATTTTGTTGTTTGGAGCCGTTTGTATGTCTGTCGTTTCAGTGCTTTCTTCCATCACTCGAACCTCCAACAGAGGTTACTTCGGATAATAACAACTTAATATTTATTAATTTCCCAACAATCTTAATCAAATGAGATATACTTTTTTGTATTTGAAGCCGGATCCACTGATCAAGTTAAATAATGATCTTGCAACTTATCAACTTCATTGTTTCTTTAACCGATTTGCGGGGTTATTACTGTTAATGTTGATTTGTTTGATTTCCACTACCCAAATAAATCTGTATTCATTTGCAGTCATTTATGTTTATTTCTTTCTCTGTTGTAATGTATACGTTGTTGTGTCGAATAAAAAAACTCAACAAGATTCATTTGCAGTCATTTATGTTGAATTCTTTCTCTGTTGTAATTTATACATTGTTGATTTGGGGGTTACTACTATTAATTTAAGGGCTTGTTCGAAAGTTCTTTTAAAATAACCACAACAAGTGGTAAAGTGGCAATGTGGTAGAATTTCAAGTCAGATATTAGGGATCATCAAACCATGGATACTTCATATATCACTGCCAGTCACCATCACAATTAACGCATATCTATAATTAAATGAACCTCCGCTTAACTAATTGGGTACCCATTGACCATACCTATCAGCTATGCTCCCTGGTCTTGGGTTCCAAGCACAAAGCTGACAAAAATATGAGTGATTTCCTAGTTGAAAATTTTAGGAAGATGTGTGTTATTTGACCGTTAGCTAAAGGTGGGCTTAAATGCCTTTAGCCTCTCTGAGCCTCATTGAAATAATGAGTCACCATTGATATATATCGACACATATGAAATCACCAAATGTTTGGGAGTTTCTCTATGGGTATTAGTCCTACCCTTCAAGGTGTGGAATACTTCATGCTTCAGCCAAAAAAAAAAAAAAAAATTACTTCAAGTACTTTAAAGAAGAAGCACTTAATTAAAGAAACATCTCCAAACAGGCCTTAAGTCCATGAGCCATTTGCAAGCTTTGAGTTTAGAAGTTGAGCCCAGCATCTTGAGGGTTTAAAAGCCCAAAATAATTTGTGTGTATTTATTTTATATTTGAGAAAATAATTTAGAGTTGAAGCTGTGATTGTGATATATGACCATCCCAGTTCCATCTCAAATTCTACTGGTTACGTGAATTAGAGGCTACAGTGTACAATTGCTCTCTCGTTAGTTTCTTTTAATAAAGGGAGGAATGGGGGAACTTTGATCTTTCGGATTTGATGCTTTGACTTATGGAATTGCACAGGCAGACTTCTCTTTTTGGATTTAAAGATTTAAGTCTTCCCCACTCACGTGGTTTGTTTCTTGAATTATCACTGTATAATCATACTTTTTAAGAGAGAAATTTGGATATGGAGAAGAAAAGATGCCAAATTAGTGGGTCCCTAGGCCCTACTTGAAATTTGATGATTAGGGTTTGTTGGGGCCAACTTAATATTCCCACGTCTAATTTTATATATCTGATAACTTCAAACCAAAAAAAAAAAAAATGAAAGAAAACTTGCAAACACAGCTTAACAAATCCATGACCTTTAGATCCTTCCCTGCAAAGCATATGTCACATTCATATATGGAAGCTTTTTGGTTGTAAATACCACCTTTGTTTAATTGGGTTATCTTTATTCTTTCTAGTGTACGTGACAGGTTACCACTTGGAACTTCTATTGGGGTATACACTTTATGTTTGCTATCTCTGCTTTCCTTTCGCTACAATGCTGCACAACCCATGAAGGCATCAAAGTTCTGTTCTTTTTCCTGCCAGATGATGACACATACAACCAGTGATAGGATGCCGGAACACGTGTCGGATGCTTGCCTTGATTTTGTGCTACTTCGGTTCACCCTTGTGTGAGCAGATCCCCCTACTTTATTGATATTTGTCTTTCATGTGGGAGGAATGAGGATCCACTACTACTACCATGGTTGAAGGCCTTGAAGCCTTGAAGCCTTGAAGCCTTGAAAGGTGATGGAGAGGCACATGGAGACTAAAAGGCCATCTTCCTATAAAGGGTACACATCACAACCAAAAAGATAAATAAAGAGAAAAGAGATGAAAAGAAGAGAAAAAAAGAAGCTAGGCAGAAGAAAAAGAAAGAGAGAAAGAACAACCCACGCTCCCATGTCCTACTAACTAGATTATTAATTGTACCTTTAAGTTTACCCACATGAATATAAGTTTTTATTTTTCCTAGTTGGCAAGAATAAAGGAATCATACATTCCATGTTTAAAGAGAGAAAAATAGAGTAAAGGGGAATTAAGTTGGAGAAAGAGATAAGATTACATTTCTAGGCGATGAAGCTTATCAGATAAAAAATATTTTTCTAGTCATCGAGCGGCTATGAAGAGCATGATGACTCATCTTTAAACGTGATATCAATAATATAAAATAACTGAATGTACTTTAATTTAATATTTTAATCTTACCCTTTGATATTAAATCCAAATGCGAATTAATATAAATTCTTGATCAATTGGTGACCAACACAACGAAACTCCAATCTAGCTTTAAGCCAAACCTAACTTATGTTGGGAAAAAAGGTCGCTTTTGTGGAAGAAGTGATGACAAACCTTTGGAAAGAATTCACTGGAAATATTGATATCTGTCCCTTTCTTGTTTGGCTCATGTCCATTATGGGTACACTGAAACTAATCTTTAGCTTTTCTAGCTATTGCAATACCCTTTACCCGAACCCACACAATTCCTTTGTGTCTGCTATGTCTCACTCTGTGCGTTTGGAGAGCTAGCATTATCAACATCGATCATATAATTGAATTATGTGCATTCTTATTATCAAGACTACAAATTTTTATTTTAAAAGAAATTTGAATTCTCAAAGTTATAGAAATTATTATAAAGATGTAATGGTATATGATTCTATACAAATATGTACAAGTATATATGATGCCTACGCATACGTATGCACTAGCTAATCGATCCAAAGGTTGTAGAGACATTTGTACTATTTTATTTTCTTATACAAATTAGGGTTTCACAGACTTTTTTTAAATAAAATTTAGTTGCATGCAATTTATTACGTATACATGTGCCAAAGGCTCAAAAAAAAAAAAAAAAAAAAGGTAAGGAGGTGTTCTAGCTACAAAAGAATTGAGCCCTGGTTTGGTATTGAGGTGATTTTGAAAAAAGCTGGTATCAAAAAAGGCTAAGCTAGCAATTTTTTTGTGTTTGGTAAACATTCAGCTTGAGCTTTTTTTTCACAGTTTTGGGTGAAAACAAGCCAAAAATAGGAAGCTGCAAAAAAGTTTACAAAACACTCTGCTGCCTTATTTTACAGCTGCTTATTCTCACAGCACAGCAAAAACAGTTTTTTTTTAAAAGCACAGCAATACCAAACCAGCCCTAGTCTCTCCACTCATATTATAATGTGGCCAATTTCTTAACAACAAATTGCACTACACAGATTATTGAAGATGTAAAATTTTAGCAGCATTAATGAATGAGAGATTATATTCACACACCCCAAATTACTTCTCTCACACCCTTTTAATTTTTTAATATTTTCTACACAACACTAACACTTGATAGAAAAATATTAAAAAATTAAAAGGGTGTGAGAGAAGTAATTTGGGGTGTGTGAATATAATTTCCCTTAATGAATATCTAGTTCAGATTCTACCGTCAAAATATAGACTACAGCTACATGGCAATGGCCAACATGGACTTGGATCCTCTCCGGATCCCCTTCATGGGGATCTTAGGGATCAAGCCACAAGGACCGTTCATCAAAAATCGTGCGGCTAAAATTAAATGATTTTTATATTTTTAAAAATAAAACAGTTTCGTTTTGCGTAAAAAACATTTAATTGTAACCGCACGATTTTTTATGAACGACCCATGTGACTTGATCCCTAGAATCCCCATGGAGGGGATCCGGAGAGGATCCAAGTCCGGCCAACATCCCACACCTTCCTTGTTGGTCTCTAGCATGCAGATCATGAGGTTTATTTGATAAAATGATCACGAACAAGATGTGTTTGTCTCCAGCAAATTAAAGCTGCAATATTGACAAAATTGACATATTCTTCCTAGCCTTGAATTAATTCTTAACATTGGCTCTTATGCTTGTCCATTTACTTATGTATTAGTTAATACAAGTAAGTCAGAAAGAAACAAAATAAAAAAGAAAACAGTGGAAAAGCAGGAGGGGATACCATCAACATCAACAATGTGACAAGATGATCGAGATATAGAAGACATGCATATATATGGCTTCCTTCAATATATATTTGAGAAATTATATTCACACATTTCAAATTATTTCTTCCACTCTTTTAATTTTTTAATTTTTTTTATTAAATATTAGTGGTATGTGAAAAATATTAAAAAATTAAAAAAAATTTAAAAAAAATAATTTAAAGTGTATAAATATATTCTCTCGTATATTTATCAGGACATGCTTCCAACAGAAAGCAATGTATGCTAGTTTTACCACACACATATATATCAAAATTAATTATTGGTGAAAGAAATATAGGTGGCCCCCTAGCACTCTAATTAAGACAAGACAATTTAAGAACATATTATCATGACATTGCGAAAATCTTTCATATTTATATGATGTGAAATTTTGTGATGCTATTTGATGGTAGTTTTTATTTATTTTTTATTTTAAAATATTTCATCACTATCTCACTAGATAAAAATGGGTAATGTTGTTTGTAAACACAAAATTGACACATGCGGTGACACACTCAGATACTCTCTAGTATAAATGAGATCTCACATACAAACCTACAAATATAAATAGTATATATTATTGAATTAAAATTAGACAAAGTTATGAGATATATGGTTTCATTTTCTATTTCCCATACTATGAACTCGTTTGTATGTGTTTTTAAGATGACTGAAATTATTTTTGGTGAAAATATTTTTGAAAACAATCTTTAGTAAAAATGCTAATAAATCTTGAAAAAACACTTAAAGTGTTTCGTAGAAGAAGTACATAACTAGTGCTTCTCGTAGAAAGCACTTAAAGTACTTTTGGAACCCAAAAATATTTTCTCTAAAAACGTTTTCAATCATTTTAAAAACATATCTAAACGAGCTATATGTTTCCTCTTATGGTGGATTGGCTTATATAAATTCTAGTCATTTTTCCTCTAGCATTATATTTCTTGAAGAGACTCGGCAAAATTTAGGCTTTAAATATAGTTAACAATCTTTTTTTTTTTTTTATCTTTTTAGGGCAATGTTTACTTATATAAATATAGATGGGTTGTTTATTCCATACTAATTCCTTCTCATACTTATTTCTTCTCATCCACATACACATACCATGTAAGTAAACATTGCCCTTATTGATTCATATTTTTGTTAGGATATTTTTTTACATATTACATCTTATTGCTTTTTCGTAAGATAAGGATTATGACTTCCTTCCTATTTTCAACTCGGGTTCAAGATTACTCTTATGTGTGTTTATTGGTTCCACCCCTGTTTCAGAATTAGCTAGGTTTTTCTTAATACAAGTCTTGTAGCTCAGTAAAAAAAATGAAGTCGACAAAATGTAGTCCATTCATTTTGCAAGTCTTCTTGACAAATTTGTATTCGTCCCTTTTATTTTAGTTAAAAGAATTAGAATCAGGGTTTGCAAGTTTTTCCCTTTTCTCGTCTTCTGATTTGTTAAAACTGGGAACATAGGAAGATGCATATGTAATAATGCATATCATCTATATACATTTATTCTTTGGAGATGACATTCATTTTTTATTAACAGGCGTATGGTTAATCTGATGTTGGAAAGCATCATATATTATCATTTTAATCAACGGACATTATGTAGAGATAATTTTCTTCATCTATATATGTTTGTAAGTTTGCAAATTAATTTAGAATGTCATTTCGTAACTAGTAGGGAGATGTGTATATAGTTGTAAAACATGTAGAATAAACGAGAACGAAAATGACAAGGGAAACTTCTGAAAGGAATAAGAAGAGGCCAAGGAAGTAGTTCGAGAGGATGCGAGCTACAATATGATCAGATGATGCCAAAAGGAGAGGAAAGTATTAGGAAATTAATTATAGGTTGGCCATGAAGGTGAATAGAAGAGGGAGAGCGAAATGAAGAGGGGACCCCTTCAGATTAAGTTGAAGGCTGCAAGGCATCTCGCATTCAGATTCAGCTCAGCACTAGCGAGTCTTTGGAGGGCTCTGCGTCATCCCCGTCACTGCCTGCTTTGTTATCAGCCGACCAACAGAATCCTCGGCCCAACTCTCCAAATGTCCATGTCGATCTTCTCCTCTCTCTATAATTTTATGTACACGATATATGTGATGCTGACAGCTAGACGCCAATCAATCTCTCTTGCTAGCTACACTTGTGCTGTATGTATAGATACAGGATATTTACATATAATCATATATATACAGTTATACACTAGGGTCTCGCAACAGTTCCTTCATCACGTTCGAGTTTGACGGCCGCGTTACACGTGTCAGGAATCCGACGCTTTTCTCATTATGTATAGAGAAGGAAAAGGATTCGGCGAGGATCATTAAGAGATTTCGTAATCGTGTTTGTTCATCGTACATTGTGCAGTCCGTTTTCGTAAAGTATTATTTGTATTTAATTTTTAATTTTTAATTTTAAATAATTTCTAATCGTACGATGTACGATAAACAGATACAATTACGAGATTCTCCGAATTCCCAAAAAAGAATCCGGCGGTGATCCTTTTCCAGAAGGGACAATCCCAGTCCACCAGTAATTAATATCATGCATGTTCAGTTCAGTGCTCTCTCCTCTTACTCTTGGCGCTATGGGTCCCTTCATATATTCTCATATCTCTTCTGCTTGCCAGTCATGTATTAGAACTGTTTGTAATTTGCATGTACCAAGTACTACAATATTTCAGACTGATGGATCTATGCGTTGCAAAACAGTGATGCTTATTTTTACAATAAACGATGATAATAAATCTTGTGTTTTTCTCGAGTCCCTTAGCCAGAGAATCATCCCCTAAACCCGACATTTTGCAAAATATATATCATATAATATGCTGAGCAACGTGATGGAATGATCAAGCTACATACGGAGGAGTTTGCTTTCAGCTTTCTGCAATGAATAAGTTTCAAAAGATGGTTTAAAAAGTTGCAGGGTTGCTGATGGGCTGGTTAATTTTTACTGATATTCTTATAGTATTAGTAATACACAGAACTTTTTGGTGTCGATAGCTGAAGGTGCAGTTGCACATGATGAATCCTTAGTTTGATCTGTTTGCTTAAGTGTCAAAAGCTTTTAATCAAAGGATGGAACATGATCGCAAAACCCTTAAAGTGAAATAATAATCTGTCATCTCTCTCTCTCTCTCTCTCTCTCTCTCTCTCTCTCTCTCTCTCTCTCTCTCTCTCGTCGTATCCTTATAAATGGTAATTAACGTATTCAACAACTGACCTTTACTTTTGATTTACAGCCATGCTTTATGCTTATCTATTGAAATCTATATGCAACGAACATTTCTCGTAGTGTTTGAGAGAGTAGAAAGCAGAGAGAATGCATTGAACTAAAGATGTTTTGTGGGTGTACAATTGAATTGTTTAGGGTTAACTAACAACTGCAGGTAGTGACCCAAACCAAAAAATCTGATGCCAAGAACCGTGGGGAGAGAGAGCATAATTAGCTGGAAAGGGAATGGCAAACACCAGAATTTCAAATCAGTAATGCTTGTGGAATCAGCATATATATGTATACCTGAATATTGCAAACAAACTTAATTAGTTACCTATTTTTGTTAACCAAACGATATTCTAAACTATAATCTAGTATCCACAATGAAGGAGGTTCCAACTCAGGTACAAAAGAACAAATACACTATCTTAATCAGTTAAATTAACTTATATCTGCACCTGTTTTTTTACTTAAGACCACATTCTCTCATAACTACAAGGAAATTAGTAAAAAACTTACAAACATGTATACCAGATATATACCACAACATTTAGATATCAATTTGAACTGTTATATATACCAAAGTTCTGGTGTATAAATGTTGAAAAATCACCGTTATATTAGTCGGGCACATTATTATTGTCAGCCTGGTCATCAGGAGGAAGCCTTATAATACAAACAAATACAAAAGGGACAAGGGCATCGGGAAACAGTGTGAAAGGAGGTCCCATTGCCTCTGCCCACCCATCATGAAATTATTAGACGACAGAGAAACCATTATTCAACCAACATTCATCCCCCTCACCATATCCGTATCCGTATGATCTGATATGATAGAATTATATTTGAATGAAACTAAATAGAGTCATTTAGCAACAAATATATAGGCTTCAGCTTTGCCCCCATTTTAAACATGCATGGCCATATATTAAGGTTGGCTTCATTAAATAATTTTATCAAATCAAAATATAAATATCATCATCTTCAAAGAATAATGTTAGAGAGACTAAATTAGTAGACAAAAGTTTGAAAACTAAGTGAATGAAAGTTGATGATTGGATTATTACTTAAGCATTAATAAATATACTCATTTCTTCTGATGACACATCATTTAGTCTGCAAATTTATCTACGAATTTAGTTTTCTTAGTATTACCCTATCTCAAATCAATCACTAACTTTCATGGGATTTAGATTTTGCAGTGATCTCCTGCAATAATTAATAAACCGATTCCAAAATCTCCGTGCTACACATCCAACATTCTTTAAAATAAGTATTAATTTAATGCCCTTATAATTTGCCTAAACGATACCTTGTAATTTTATTTTTATATTCTTTGTTAGGAAACTTTATTTATTAAAAACATAAAAAGAACAGTAGAAAAATATAAACTAAGATGGTTCATGTTCCATTCACGTACAAAACTCAAAAAAATAAAAATAAAAATAAAAATAAGCACGTTCAATTGTAGAGGATGCGCCAATAGTTGTTTGCAAATACCCTTGTAAGTGACCAAGCTAGGACAGTTCATTTGAATATCCAATGACATCTCCCAAAAATTTCTCATGTGCGCCATCTTTATTGCAATTTTTTATGAACGTGTTTGATGAAATGCTTCAAAGAGACTTTTGTAAGGTTATATATACTTTTACAGCCCGACAGAAAAAAACCCAAACCATCCATTATATTAGTTAGTAAATGATAGACTAAAAACCTAGTTAGGATTCCACAAATGTTTTAATTAAATGTACTTTAGAACCCTTATTCTTGGAGGAATCCTAATACCTTAAAAGCCAAAGCTTATAATGTACATATAAAATGTGTAACTCTATAAATCAAATCAGTTCAGTTCAATATTTCTTGATGATATCGGTTTAGTATCTGTGCCGCACCCCTTAACCCTAAATCTTTTGTCACAACCAATTCAATTCAATGATTAATTTGTTCGCGTGAACACAAATTTTGTTGGCTCGCGAAGTAGTTTTGTTTCTCAATTGGTATAGGCTTCACACCTTGGCCTTCGAAGAGGTTTAGTAATGAATTATTTGGTTTGTTGATTATTAGGCGTGCTATCGTTGACTTTTGCCAACAGAAATACATGTATTGTATTTAGAATAAATTATATGGATATTGAGTACTTGCACCACAACAGACAATGAAATTTGCTAGAAAATAAACTTGTCAACCTTGGCCAATACATCACTCCTAAAGTCCTCTTTTTAAGGACATGTGAGGACTTCTTTTATATAAGTCTGTTTGGGCCCAAAGTAACATTTTGGGCCGAGGGAAGGTTTTCTCGGCCTAAAAGAGGGTTTACGTGGAACCCTAAGAACTAGGTAAGCCTAGGACGACAACTTTTCCTTAATTTAGGGTAAAAAACATGCCCTAAAACAAGGAAAAGAGAAAGCAAGAAAAGAGAAAGAAAATGGCTTCTTCACGTGACCCAACAAGAGAGGATTCAGATCCTATAAATACAGAAGCAATGGCAACATGCAAGGGAGATCAAACACAACACACAAATCTGCCCTGCGCAAACCCTCTCAACACCCTTGAGAATTTTTACTTTCTTTTTCGCCTTCACATCTTCAGTTTGGATAAACAGCACTGTGAAGGCAACCGGTAAACACCTTCAGTTTGGATAAACAGCACTGTTGCCGTAGAACCAGCCGTCCGAGAAGCACCTTCAGTTTGGATAAACAGCACTGCGACAAGGTCGATTGGTTATTTATCCTAGTCTCGGCCGACGAAGGAGTCTCGAATCCCCGTCGACAGAGGTCATCTCATCAGCCGGCCCGGCGAAGTGAGGTGTTACTAATACCAAAGCTCGGTGTCTCGACGCCGAGTCGCTTTACGATTACGTACTCACAAGAGGATCTCATAACTCAACACCGAGACGGCCGAACCACGTCTGTGGCCGAGGCCTTCGTCAGTTTTGAGTACCTCTGCACTTATACTCTAGTGTCGATTCGGCGTGGTCTCACCTTCATCAATACGGTGACCGTGGCCGAATTGGACGACCACAATTTGTGAATTTTGTAATTGGCAGCCTTGTCTTCAGGCTCTAGAACCTAAAGGCCGAGACACGTTCCTTTCTCGGCCACAATCGCAAGATACAGAAGTTGGCCGCGCGCATCCATACCACATCAAGACAATTTACTTCTCGGCCGAAGCTCGGCCGACGAGTTGGCACGCCCCGCACACATTTGAAGGACAACAGTTAGACTACTATTCACTCGGCCTGCGCGCCACGTAGGCTAAGTAGTATTTGTAGCCAACATTTTGGCACGCCCAGTGGGACCCAGTGCTAAAACTACAAAGTTCATGCCCGTCGAGACTCGATCGCTCAAGAAAAGAGTAGGGATGGGGAAATCTAACACCACTCCAGTAGTCCGCAATACAGGATCCGAAAGCTCGTCACAAGCGGAAGTCCACGACGCCGCAACACCTCACTCACACCGAGAAAGAGAAGTCACTCTCGGTGAGCCACCTCATCACACTGGAGTTCTCACAAAGGTTACAAAAGACAATCTGGTCGAGGGGATTGTGGAAGATTGTGATGAGGATGGGGGCGATGCTACGGACCCACCGTCCCGGTCGTTTTTCAAGAGACGATTGGACGAACAAGCTCGGAAGTTCGAACAAACCGTCGGCCGAGACGTACAGTCGGTACTAGACGAAGTACGACAACAAAGTGCCATGCAGACCAAGTTGTACGAATACTTGGTACACATCACACCAAACTTGGGGCCGACCGAACGACCAAGACCACCTTGGCCTAAAGATAATATAGCAACTGCATCAGTGGCCGAGGTCGGCCCTACTCGGTCTAGAACACTGGATCTAGAAAAAAAGAGCGGATCGACCAGTTCAACAACTGACTGCGGCCCCAGCATGCCCGCCGTGAATGCTGCAGAAATCCAGCGAATGATCGATTCGGCTTTGAAAAAAGGGCCGAAGTTCCCCAAATTCATCCATCCATACCCGGAGTTTGTAGAGCGTTTCGAGTACCCAAAGGGTTTTAGGATTCCGGACTTCAGTCTATTCGCAGGGGAGTCATCCTTGTCCTCTCTGGAACACGTGGCGCGCTTCACCGCGCAATGTGGAGATGCCAACAGTGATTATTATAAATTACGGTTGTTCAACTTCTCATTGACCGGTCCAGCGTTTGCGTGGTACATCAACCTTCCCTCGAATTCGATCCAAAATTGGGAGGAGTTGGTCGAAAAATTTCATGAGCAGTTCTATCGACCAGGGATGGAGATGTCGGTGTCTTCGCTGGCTAGGATGGCTCAAGCATCCGACGAGTCACCAATGGAGTACCTAACAAGGTTTAAGTCGGCTCGAAATTGGTGCCGAGTACCTCTTCCAGAAGTAGAGTTCGTCAGAATTGCTCTTAATGGCCTCGACTTGGAATATAAGAAGAAGTTCCTAGGGGCGAACTTCCGTGATATGTACGAATTGGCCCAACACGTCGAGCAATACGAGTACTTACTCCGAGAAGAAAAGGTATCAGCATCTTCAGCTAGAGGGACCATATACAAGAATCCTTCGGTCAATTACGCCGAGACCGAAGGAGACGGCACTCAATATGCTAGTATAGATGCGGCTGAAATTATCATCGATAAGCCGTACATCTGTAAAGCTCTGGCTCATACTAAAGATGCCAAACCTCGCTTAGCCCCGGAAGACACAACGGCCAAAGCATCCAAAGTCTACACTTTTGACATCACCAAAGCCGATGCTATTTTCGATCAGTTGTTATCGGCTAAAATCATTAAGCTTCGGCCGGGGCATAACATCCCAAAGGCCGAAGAGCTGAAAGACAAGGTCTATTGCAAGTATCACAATTCAAGTAAGCATACGACCAATAATTGTGTGGTGTTTCGAGATACTATTCAGGGATGGATCGACAAAGGCAAGTTGAAATTTCCAGAAAAACAAATGGCTGTCGATGCTAATCCGTTCCCTGCGGCAACGGTTGGCATGGTAAACGCCCATTTACCAGGGGGCAAGGGCAAAGGAAAGGCCGAGTTCGTACGACATATTCCGAAGCAAAACCCCCAGCCACGGCTTAAGATCAACCCAGCTTGTAAGAACTCCTCAACGGAAGAGACAGGGCCCACAATTGTCCAAGCCAAAGCAGAGGAGCCTGAGAACCCAAAGATATTGTGTAATCGCTGCAAAGTGCAAGTGGCCGTAACCAAGCCACAGGCCCAGCAATCTCAGGTAACGACGCCACAACAACTACGGCCGAATAGGGCAGAACCTCGGTCAACGCCCGCAAGTGTCTCAACTCCGCCAAAAGCACCCGGTTTGGGTCAGCAACATAAAGTGTTCAATAGACTTGGACCCCAAATACAGGCCGGAGGGTCATCTTCGGTCAGGCGACGACTTAGCTTCGATACCCCGTTCCACAATAAGGATTACTACGCGCAAGGTTCCAGCGGTTCCGGTTCGGTAGCTAGGCCAAAAACATTCAAACCACCGGAGACACATGACCAGCGCTGGTACACGTACCACTCACCGACAGGCGTTTGCACCGCCCTGTCCAAATCTCAGAAGCGTCGTCGCCAAAGGATAGATTGCATGGCTCGCCGACAGGCAATTCAAGGTTCATCGATTCCCAAATGGCAACCTAAGGGTACAAACTTTGGAGACGAGCGTCCACTCCCGGCCATCATGATCGAGTTCTTCGAAGGAAAGCAGGCTACGGCCCCTGACATCGAGACGGCCTTCGAAGAGTCCGGCAAGCGGATCAAGATCCTGCTCCGATCAGGAGAAATGAAGGCTCGTTTCGAGAAACTTCAACAAGAGTCGGGTATAAACCCTCATCCAACACCGACATCCGAACCACTGATCCAGATACGGCGGAATCTCCATCCTCCCTTTGTTGGCGAAGCCCTGCAGTATATGTTGGAATTCCATAAGACGCACTCCGCCAATGATTTATACGGCCTACCGAAAGAATGTCAGCAAGTCCTCGACTTAGCCTTGACTTCCCCAGATGCCGAGCAGATCATTCAAAAGACTACGGACCCGGCCATCAAGGCAAGATTCCAACATATACGGGAGGCTCAGGTGCTTGGTTTTGAGGTGGACCCATACACAGACCTACCACTCGCCGAGCTCCCCTTTTCCTTCGACGATCTGGGGATTTTAAGGTTTCATTTCGAAGTCTTCTCAGCAGTGGCGCTCTTCGGCCTCACGGCCGATGAACATGAACGGGTAAGACGCCTCGACGCGTATCTGGACACAAGGAATACTTTAATTGCGTATCATGAGCAAGGCCGTCAATCCGCAAATGCCTTTATCCCCAGTATGCTCACGAGTGACACCCAAGTCAAGGCGGCCCCGAACAACGAAGCACCAGTCACCGATGAGACAACGGATGCCTTCACCGAGACTACTCCAGAACGGGTAATTTCGGCTGACGCTCATTGCGCGATGGAACGCGACTTACTAGGCCCTTCTATCCTGGACAACATGGAAATCAGCATGGTCCACGTCTTACCCGCCGAGTTTCAAACAACGGCTCCCCAACTATCATTCCTGGACGGCGATGTCGTGGCCGAAGAAGCAACACAGGTCGAATTTGTCCACACCGAGGAAGGAACGGACAGCCAAATCGACACACTAGCGGCAGCTTTCGCTGAGTTGTTTCCCCGATCCCCCACTACCAATCTACAGCATCTGAAGCCGTTGTATGTCACGGCTCAGATTGAGGGCTACCCAGTTTCTAAGGTGTTCATCGATTGTGGGGCAACGGTCAATATCATGCCCGTTTCCGTCATGCGCGCTCTGGGACGGTCACACGATGAACTTATTCCATCAGGAATCACTATGAGCAGTTTCGTGGGTGACCGGTCCCAAACCAAGGGAGTTTTGCCTCTGGACGTAACCATAGCCAGTCGCAATCACATGACTGCATTCTTCATTGTGGATTCGAAGACTGAGTATAACGCTCTCCTTGGTCGTGATTGGATCCATCAGACTGGTTGTATTCCATCTTCCCTCTACCAAGTCCTCGTCTTCTGGGATGGCAAGTCGGTCATCGTCCACCCGGCCGATACACAGCCGTTTGAGACCAATATGATTCAAGCTCGTTACTACGATGATCACGTCGGCTACATCACCCTTCACGGTTTCAATGAAGAGGGCCGGCCGACGAAGATTTCTGTACAAAAGGCTATCGAGATAGCCGCCGAGACTGTTCACCAGGACTCGGCGAGACTCGATCTAGCCACTTTCTTCCCTACTATTGATGACTGACGACGACCATAACCGACGCCAGGCCGCAATCTCTTCAACCATGGAACGACTGCTGGCCCACTGGTATACAGTTTCCAGCCAACCATACTCCGGCGTTAATTTGGTCGAGTTTCTCGCCGAGGGAGACGATGGCCCGGTAGTATCTTTAGATAAGGTTCAGCCTGCACCGGCCGAACTCGAAGACCATCGGCCTCAGGTTAAGGACCCTTTGGAAGAGATCAATGTTGGGACGGCCGAGGAACCGCGGCCTTTATTTATCAGCGCTTTGTTGCCCCAACCCATGAAAACCGAGCTGTGTGATTTATTGAATGAATTCAAAGATTGTTTTGCTTGGAGTTATCACGAGATGCCTGGTTTAGACCGAACGCTCGTTGAGCACGAGTTACGCATTAAGCCCGGCTGTAAACCGTTTCGTCAGCCCCCTCGACGGTTCTCGACCGAAGTACAGCTTGGCATAAAGGATGAAATTGTTCGCCTTTTGAATGCCGGGTTCATTCGGACAGCCAGATATGTCGAATGGTTAGCAAACATAGTTCCTGTCCTCAAGAAGAACGGCGCTCTCCGCATTTGCATCGATTTCCGCAATTTAAATTTGGCAACCCCCAAGGATGAATACACTATGCCAATGTCAGACCTCTTAATTGATGCGGCCGCCAGCCATGCCATTTTTTCATTTATGGATGGACATGCCGGCTATAATCAGATTTTCATCGCCGAGGCTGATGTCCACAAAACTGCTTTTCGATGCCCAGGGGCACTCGGCACGTATGAGTGGGTTGTTATGCCATTTGGCCTCAAGAATGCCGGCGCCACATACCAACGAGCCATGAATACCATCTTTCATGACCTCATCGGTACATCAGTCGAAGTATACATTGATGATGTTGTGGTCAAGTCCAAGCGTCGGGAGTCACACTTAGAGGACCTTCGCCAAACTTTCTTACGCATGCGCCAGCACAACCTCAAAATGAACCCAGCCAAGTGTGCTTTCGGCGTCTCGGCAGGAAATTTCTTGGGATTCTTAGTCCATCACCGCGGCATTGAGATTGACGAAAACAAGGCCCGCGCAATTATCAATGCGCCGGCCCCCAGGACTAAGAAACAATTACAGTCTCTGCTCGGTCAGGTCAATTTTCTCCGAAGGTTTATTGCCAATTCGGCAGGGAAAATGCGAGCTTTCTCCACTTTGCTAAAACTCAAGGACCACGACAAGTTTGCATGGGGTTCCGAGCACGACGACGCCTTCACCCAAATCAAGGTAGCCCTAACTGCCCCGCCTGTTCTTGGACCGCCCCGCCGTGGCAAACCTCTTAAGTTGTACATATCTGCGGCCGAAGAATCCATCGGCTGCCTTCTAGCACAAGACAACGATACCGGCCGCGAGCAAGCCATTTTTTATCTCAGCCGCCACCTCAATACCCCCGAGATCAATTACACGGCTGTTGAGAAACTCTGTTTAGCATTGTTCTTTGCCGCCTCCAAGCTTCGGCATTACATGCTTCCATCCGTCACTCAAGTCATTGCCCAGACCGATGTCATCCGTTACATGCTCACTCGGCCAATCGTCAAAGGGCGAATCGGGAAATGGACCATGGCACTATCCGAGTTCAATTTACAGTATGTTCCTCAGAAGGCCGTCAAAGGCCAAGCTTTAGCTGACTTCCTGGCCCAACACCCGTCTCCATACGACTTTGGGGATAATGATCTCGAAATCGGCATGGTGGAAGCACGGGACAATTTCTGGATAATGTATTTCGATGGCTCCAGCACTTCCTTTTCGGCTGGCGTAGGCATTGTCATTCAGTCTCCCGAGCACCATCGATGGTATTTTTCTTTCAAACTGGACTTTGACTGCACCAATAATCAAGCCGAATACGAAGCTCTTGTCATTGGCCTCGGCATCCTTCATGACTTGCGAGCACCCCGCGTCCTGGTTTTCGGCGACTCTGAACTTGTCATTAACCAGCTCAATGGCATTTTTCGTTGCATGAGTTGCACTCTAGCTCCTTATCACATGGTCGCTAGCTATTTGGCCGAGTCTTTTGACTGTATCACATTCGAGCACGTCTCTCGGGTCCATAATGTCGACGCCGATGAATTGGCCCAAATCGCCTCCGGCGCGCAACTCATGGGGGGCAACCGAGGACGAGCGGTACCAGTCGTACGACGCTCATACCCGGCCTTGGTTAACCAACAAGTTATTACCCAGGATCATGTGATCCGAACACGAGTAATGTCATTACCATCGCTACTGGATCGAGGAGACCCCGTCGAGATCTGCGCAGTAGAAGCATTACCAGGTCCAGATGATTGGAGAGGCGCAATCATGCGATACCTTGATAATCCTGATGGAAAACACGAACGTAAGACGAAGGTTCATGCCACGAACTATGTGTCATACCAAAACGCTCTATATAGGAAGAGCGAGAACGGCTTACTGTTGTTGTGTCTCGGCCCTAAAGAGGCCGCACTAGCAATGACCGAAGTCCATGAAGGAATATGCGGAGCCCATCAATCCGGCCGGAAGATGCGTTGGTTGCTTCGCCGACACGGGTATTTCTTGCCGAATATCTTAAAAGACTGCATTGAGTACGCACGGGGATGTGTACAGTGTCAGATTCACGGCCCTATACAAAGGGCCCCGGCCGAATTATTGCATTCGGTCACTAAACCATGGCCGTTTAGGGGATGGGCCATGGATGTCATCGGCAAAATTACACCATCATCTGGCTCGGCAAAGCATGCCTGGATACTCGTAGCAACGGATTACTTTACCAAATGGGTTGAAGCAAAATCATACGCCGTATTGACATCCAAAGAATTGTGTGATTTTGTCAAGGAACATATCGTAACTCGATTCGGTGTGCCAGAAACAATCATAACAGATAACGGCACGATCTTCACATCTGGCCGATTCAAGGAATACACAATGAATCTCAAAATTCGTCTCGAGCAATCTTCACCGTATTACCCACAAGCCAATGGGCAGGCAGAAGCAAGTAACAAAGTTTTGATAGGGATTCTTGAAAAAATGGTGAGGGAACGACCGGGTATGTGGCATTTAAAGTTACATGAAGCGCTGTGGGCCTACCGAACGTCACCAAGAACAGCCACAGGAACGACGCCGTATGCACTGACCTATGGGCATGATGCCATGTTACCAGTCGAATTAAGTGTCAATTCACTACGAATGATAGAAAACAGCAGTCTGTTCGGTGATGAGTATGGTCAAGCCATGAGACAGGAGTTGGAAGACCTGGAAGGTGTCCGCCTTGACGCTTACAATTTATTAGTAGCGCAGAAGAAAATCGCCGAACGAGCATACAATCAGCGTGTCAAACAAAAAACGTTCGGCGAAGGAGATTTGGTTTGGCAGACGGTTTTACCAGTTGGACTAAAAGACCCAAGGTTCGGTAAGTGGTCGCCGAATTGGGAAGGACCGTTTGTTGTTCATAAGGTTCTCGGCAAGGGGGCATATCATCTCAAAGATCGAGGTGGCTTAATGCATAAGTTGCCGATTAACGGAAAATTTTTGAAAAAATATTATCCGACCAACTGGGAAATGCGGGAGTAAACAAGTTTTTTTATATATATAGAAAAAGGGGTTACAAAAAAGGTGAATTCACAATCATAAAAAAAACTAAGGAAGATAAGCCGTGAGGGCTGCCTTCAGCTCATACCACCTTCCCTCCCCCAAAGTAATCTCGGCTTCCCGCATCCTCATCTCTGACTTCATCCGCGCAACCCGCCGGGCGCCGGCCGCAAGCTCCGTCAGCCTAGCCTTGTTAGCCTCAAATGTCGCTTCAAGAGATGAAGCGACATCCGACCGTTTACGTTGAAGCTCCGCAATCTGGTTATCAAGGGCCACCAGCTCAAGTTTTTTGGCCTTGATAACTTCAAGCTCCGGCCGGGCAGCCTCTTGGGCAGCCTCGTCAGCCTTCAGAACGTCGCCAGAACGGAGGGCGTTTTCAAAAATTGGGAAGAAGTCTCGAGTCTTCTCCAAAATCGAAGACAACTGAGCAACGGTGGCGTTGTCCAGATGACCTTCGGAGGCAAGAGCATTCAAGCACTCCCCAATAGTTTCAAGGCCGTTGTTCTGAAGGACCTCCAAGGCTGACAACGACAGAACATCGTGCAGCCGAGAGAAAGCCGGATGAACAGCAGCCTCGGCGGCAGATCTGGTTGGCGAGACAGAAGAGCCGGCTCCACCAGAGGCCGTGTAAAACAGAACGTCAAGTTCGGCCTGCCAGGTAGGCTGAAAACAAAAACGTGAGAATCATTCAAGGCAAATGTCAAGGAATTCTAAAGAATAGAGAAAACTCACAATAATTGGAGGGGCCTCTTGGGAGGGGTTGGTAGAATCTGCAACCGAAGGGGAAACCACCGGCGCTGTCGGCGTTTTAAGCTCGACAGCGGCCTTCTTTCCCTTGTCGATCACATGGGGATCGGCTAAAAGTTTCTCGGCCGTTGGAGTTGGAAGAGGACAGCTTAGAATGTCACCATCATCCTAAGAAGATTGGTCGAAGATTGGTCAATACAAAAACTATGAAATCAGACAAGGAAACCAGTAGGAGATTCAAACCTCTTCATCATCCAGAATGACCGACGTTCGCTTCGGATTTTTTGGGGGCGACTTGACGGCCAAAGGGGTCACCTGCTCCAATACAGGGCCGCCAGAGACTTTTTGGATTTTGGGGGACTCGACCCGCCGGACAGGTTTTGGTACGGCTTGAGAAGCAACAGACGCAGACGATGGCCGGGGTGCACCAATACGGATGCCTTTGGAAGCTTTGACCGGCGTCTCCCGGTCTCGCTTCCCCGCCGAAGGTTTTGGGAACTTTGCCGGGCGGGGAGATTTATCGGCCGCTTCAACCTCTTGACGCGACCGTTTGCCTGACGGTTTGGTTTTGGCTACGGCAGCCGTGACCATTTTAGGAAGAACAATGGTCTTCTTCTTCTTGGCCACGACCACCGTAGCAACATCTGCTGGCTGGGATGCTCGGCCACCTAGGAAAAGACAAATAGTTAGAGATCCTCGACGAAGGTAAAAAGGGTTTTTGAGACAAAATAAGAAATAAGTACCGAAGAGTTTGGCGACTATGTCATCGACCGACGCGCCGAAAAAATCGTTTGTGTACGCCTCCCACCAGTCACCAAAAGTGTCGGTGCAAAGGGCTTCCGGGATGGCCGGCTTCAGACGAAACCTCTTGCACCTTTCCTGGAAGTCCGTCTCGGCGACTTCAAGATCCTTCCCAGGGGAGCCGGAGAGGCGTCCTCGGCCAAGAAGGGAACGGGAAGAAAGGAGGGGGACCGGGGCACCTTGGACGAAGCCAAGTTGCCGGGCAGTAAAATGGGGATGGTAAACTTCCCAGCTGGCTCGGCGTGCCTCGCAACCGAGAGGAAGATCGCGTGATAACACGAACGATCCCCAATGTTGGCGCAAAGCAAGATCCGTCTCTTCATCCCAGGCCTCAGATGGAAGACAGATCGATTGGGGGTAGTTCCGACGACGACATATCAAAAACTCGTCATCAGACAGCTCGGCCAGGCCAAAGAAGAACTTGAAAATTTCTTCGGCCCGGTGGGGAGGTATGGGTCGAGTCGCCAGCTGAGGACCGAGCGACTCAGCCGGATGGAAGGATGGAAGGTCAGGCCGAAGTGAAGCGAAGTAGACCTGCAGCCAGAGTTGGAAAATCCAGAGGGGCCCACTCTGCTGGGGGTCAATAGTGGCCGCAGTCGTCTCGGCCAAACAGCGGAACAGGTGGGCGAGAACGGCCGGACTCAGGGCCAAGGACTTGCCGCTCGCCAGGGCTTCGGCCACTGGCAGGTTCTCCACCAAGCATTTGTTTGACTTGGGACAACAAATAAATTTGTTGTACCAGTAGAAGAGGAAAGCTTCATGTTCCCCCTTCCTAGCCACTTCTTCCCCATGGCCGGCGAAATGCCAGTAAAGGGTATTATAGTTAAAGAAATTCTTGAATCGCTTCTGAATTTCTTCCTTGGTGGAACTGGCGCCTTTCTTCTCCTCCTTCAAGGATTCGGCAGCCCGAACTTCAAGCCAGGCCTTCAGATCGAGTCTCTTCGGGTAGCCGGCGAGGGCAGCATTGATTGTAAGGCCAGAAGGGGAAGTCCCCAGGATGGCCGAAATGTCAAGGACGGTGGGGCCGGCCGGGCCAAAGGGTAGAACCATTGTGTTGGTGGCTGAGCACCAGAAGTTGAGGGCCGCCAGCAGCAGCTCTTTATCCATGGCAATTTCCACGGTGGAAAGCCAGATGGCATCATAAATGCCTAACTTCTTCCATTGAGCGCCATGGAACCCTGACATGCGCTCTACCCAGACTGGCCAGTTAGCCGGAGTTGAAGGCCAGGAGCCTTGGGGCTTGGCCGAATCCCACTTGGCCCAGTCAATCCCATGGAGCAGGGGGGCAAGGCAATGGTTCTTGCATAAGTCGATGATGGAGGAAGGGACGGTTGCTCTGAAGACCGGTCCAAGCATCTGGTGACTGACGCTCAGATCATTTTCAAAGCGCATAGCTTTGACGGAAACCTTGTCGAGAATATCCTTGCACTTCTCGCATTCGGTGGTAAGCTTGGAAGATAGGGATGCCATTGGAGAAGATTGAAAAGTTGCAGAAGGAATTGGGAATTAACGGGATTCTTTGAGCGATGAAGATACGGGAGAAGAAAATCAAGAAAAGCTTGAGAATTTTGGGAGCGTAAAAGGATCAGTGGAAAAATTCTGGGTACTTATAGGCATTTGGGTAAGAAGATAGAGCGTTTGATTTTTAAATTCGGATAAAATCAATCGGGAAAAGCGCCAAGATTTTCCGAACAGTTGAAGGAATCCAGGTGAAAAGACCGAACATCCCACGCGTACATTATGATGCACGATTGCGTGTGGCGGCGAGTAATAGTGGAAAACGGTTCAGTAGCTGCGCGTGCTGTCGATAGGGTTGCTGAGAGCATTAGGGTGTACACGTGGCAAGGAAGGTCAAGAGGCAGGAAAGGCAAGGGGCACCGATCGTTCTCAAGATCAACGGCTTCAGAGATAGAGGCGTTCCCGCTCCTTCAAGGCCGGGCTCGGTCATGACCAGCGACCTCAGGAGCGAGGGGGCAAATGTTTGGGCCCAAAGTAACATTTTGGGCCGAGGGAAGGTTTTCTCGGCCTAAAAGAGGGTTTACGTGGAACCCTAAGAACTAGGTAAGCCTAGGACGACAACTTTTCCTTAATTTAGGGTAAAAAACATGCCCTAAAACAAGGAAAAGAGAAAGCAAGAAAAGAGAAAGAAAATGGCTTCTTCACGTGACCCAACAAGAGAGGATTCAGATCCTATAAATACAGAAGCAATGGCAACATGCAAGGGAGATCAAACACAACACACAAATCTGCCCTGCGCAAACCCTCTCAACACCCTTGAGAATTTTTACTTTCTTTTTCGCCTTCACATCTTCAGTTTGGATAAACAGCACTGTGAAGGCAACCGGTAAACACCTTCAGTTTGGATAAACAGCACTGTTGCCGTAGAACCAGCCGTCCGAGAAGCACCTTCAGTTTGGATAAACAGCACTGCGACAAGGTCGATTGGTTATTTATCCTAGTCTCGGCCGACGAAGGAGTCTCGAATCCCCGTCGACAGAGGTCATCTCATCAGCCGGCCCGGCGAAGTGAGGTGTTACTAATACCAAAGCTCGGTGTCTCGACGCCGAGTCGCTTTACGATTACGTACTCACAAGAGGATCTCATAACTCAACACCGAGACGGCCGAACCACGTCTGTGGCCGAGGCCTTCGTCAGTTTTGAGTACCTCTGCACTTATACTCTAGTGTCGATTCGGCGTGGTCTCACCTTCATCAATACGGTGACCGTGGCCGAATTGGACGACCACAATTTGTGAATTTTGTAATTGGCAGCCTTGTCTTCAGGCTCTAGAACCTAAAGGCCGAGACACGTTCCTTTCTCGGCCACAATCGCAAGATACAGAAGTTGGCCGCGCGCATCCATACCACATCAAGACAATTTACTTCTCGGCCGAAGCTCGGCCGACGAGTTGGCACGCCCCGCACACATTTGAAGGACAACAGTTAGACTACTATTCACTCGGCCTGCGCGCCACGTAGGCTAAGTAGTATTTGTAGCCAACAAAGTCATTGGATTAATTTAACGGTAGCAAAACTTATGAGGTTATATAATCTTGTTACACTGAAAAGCCAAAAAGAAATAGGGTTCACGCTCATCCTTTCGGTCGGCAGATTTCATAGAAATTATAGAACCATTATGTTTTATTTGTGTGTTGTTTCCCGTTAAGAGGAGAAGATAGTCGTAATCCATAATAGAATCCAAGATGCAATGCAATGAGAGATCGATGGATGGTGTGAAAGATTTGAGATTAATTAAGGAGGAGGATTAGGAAGAATGAATGCCATAAATGATAGAAACAAGGAAGAAGAGGAGAGGAAAGGGAAGACGAGGGAGAAGATGAGCTTATGAGAGCAACTCTGTTTTAATGATACCATCCCTCAGGGAGTGGGAAGGCTAAGGAGAAAGGGCGGTTGGCCCCTTTGTTTCTAACCTTAGATTCTTGCCCTTAATCAATATGTTCGGTTTTCCCGGGATTTTCAATGAAATCAATATCAGAACTTCGATTTTCGTCTAGTTTCCCAAGTAATAAAATTATTTTATAAAGGATTGTGCCAATGTTTGTCGGATTAGGCAGATGATTTGGTATCCTGAGAATTTTAGTGGTGTAGCCATAGGTTTGGACCCCTTATCCTTTCCTGCCATCTTCTTTGGCGAGTTTAGGTATGGAAGAGTATTCTTGAACCTTCCTCCTAAATGTCTTGGGTCTTTCTTCTCTGTGGCTTAAGCATAAAACAACGAGAAAGAATCTCACCGGACGTGCCAAAATATATTTGCGTGAAAACAAACACTGTTGGTTCGTGAAGTAGTTTTCTTTCTCAGTTGGTATAAGCTTCACACTTTGTCCTTCAAAGGAGCTTAGTAAATCATTTGGTTTGTTGATTTTGATTATCAAAAGTGCCACCGCTAACAAAAAGATGTGTTGTATTTAGAATAGATTATATGTATATTGATTATTTGCACCACAAGTAATAAAATTTCTTTTTATAAAGGATTGTGCTAATGTTTGGCTCAAGTTTGTTTATTTTTAATGCCTTGCATGTTAAGGAATTTAATTGTTTCTCGATGTTGGACTAGAAACTATTGAGATGGGGTTAAATATAAACTGTTTATATTCAAGCATACCACTTCAGTCATTCACACGGAAAGTAAGGACAGTAAACAAAACAAAAATAAAAAAGTAACTGAAATTGATATTAATATTGTTGAATATCATGAAAAAAAACACAGTACATACATAGATGAACTTAGAACAATCGATAGAGCTCTTATCAAATTAGATATGAGACCATCGGGTTGGGTTAAAGATGCTTCTATGTAAAGGGTTACAACCAAAGAGATCAACTGTCTTAAGGCTGGCGAACTGATACTACTCAAAAGAGGTGGTAGCAGAGCAAATAATTGGTCTTAGAGTAAGGAAGGTTTCTTAAAGTTCTAAGGTCTTAGTTTTAAGTGGTCTCTTGATAAGGCAAAAGTAATGAAACAAGTAAAGGGCAAAGAGCTTTTGGTTTGAAAGCTAGTGGTTTGTTTTATTGAGTTATTTGAGTGTCTTTATCTCTAAGGCCTTCACTTGTATTTATAGACCTTTCACTTTTTCCTTCAATGCTTCCTATGTTTTCATTTGAAGTCGACCTAGGATTACTTTCAAGTAGGGGTAGACGCGGTTCAGCTTGGTGCGATTTTTAGTGAAACCAAAACCAAAACCGCAAGTTTTTGCAGTTTGGTTCGGTTAGGTTTGGTTTTAAACGGTTTTAGTTTGGTTTCATTGTTTGAAAAAGCTATTATGGTTATCAAGTTATATCTCATTTCATCCAATTCAATAAAAAAGTTTTGGTGTTTGAAAAAACTATTATGGTTACCTAATGCATAATGACATTACAAAAAATAAATTGTTCATCCAATTCAATGAAAAAGTTTTGGTGTTTGAACTTACTTTGCATCATTCAAGTAACAAGTTTTGACTGTTGACATTAAAAACAAAGGAAAACTAATGAAAAGGGTTTGAAAACTTTGAGTTTTAATGATAAGGACAAAATAAAGGGTAAAGTGAATAGTGTCAGGATTGACTTTTTAGTGTAAAAATGTGGTTTTTCGTTAAAGTGAACAGTACCGGGAGCTTTTCGTTAAAGTTCCCAAAAAACAAGTCCTTCGATAGCCCAAATGCAACATTATTTATTGTAGTCAGCACTAAGCATGCAATACACATTCATTCTTAAGTTCAATAGAACATCATGATGCAGGGATTGAACTTAACATGCAGCCCTAAGTAATGCGAATATCTCCTTAATCAAGGGGGTGGATTCAATTCGTGTAGGTGTGTGTATATTGGGCGGACACCTATCTACCCATTATTCCCTTGTCCCTAATATGCAAATATAATATATGCTTTCAACTCAGATACATGTAAGTGCAATTATTTTTAGGATTTCATGGGAATACCAATCAACAACATTCTGACATTATGATGTTCATGAACGAAGAAAAATCAAAGACTAACCAACGAAAAATCAAATCCCCTTTTGATTCAAAACCTAACCCTAAACCTAATCCTAAAATGAATCTCAAATATATTAGTAAATTTAACTAAAACAAGTTATAAATCATAGTTCTTACCATATTATAGCACTCTGAACTCTACAGGTTAGGAGCTGGAATGAAGGGGAGGTCAAAGGGGAGACCGAGGGAGAGATTCTGGAGAGTGGAGATCGAGATAGAGAGAGATTCTGAAGAGTGGAGAACGAGAGAGAGTTAGATGAATAAAGTTGAGCAGTACAGACAAGAATAAATAAAAGATAGAGATTATGTGGAAATGTTATGATGTGGTTGAGTCCATACTAAATGTATGGACTCAATGAAATAACCAATTAGAATTTAACATTTAATAAAGTTATGCGGTTTCGGTTTTGGTTTGGTTTCAGAGGGCCGAAACCGAAACCAAACCGTTTTTCCCCTATTCGGTTCGGTTTCAAACCGAAACCGTTTTGAAACCGCAAAACCAAGCCGTTCGGTGTGGTTCAATTTCGTTCTTGTTTCGATTTTGATTTGGTTCATGTTTCGGTTTTAATTTTCGGATTCAAGTGCACACCCCTACTTTCAAGAAAGTAATACACCAATAGGTAAGCAATCTAAAATATCGGAGCAGTGAATGTAGATTTGCATTTAATGGTCTCTACAGTTGAGAGGGAAGACTGAGACTTTGATATCTTTGACCAATCAAAAACAATTTGGGCCTGCACTAATGATACTTTTAATGTAAACATCATTAATACATGTCTACATGCAGAGTTTAATTATTTTATGAGAAACCTAATAGAGGGCTTATTTGTTTTCTTGTTTCGTTTCCTTTTTTTGTCTTATACAATTGTATAAATTCTTGGTAGGCTTGTGATGCATTTTATTTTATGTTTTCTTGGAACCGGGCCAACCTGGTAGAAATAGAATGTGAAGCCACTTGATTTCAACCCCGCCTCAACCTGGTAGATAATCTCAATATGTTGGAGACAAATGTTTTCTTGGATAGAGAGTGAGAGGAAGAAAAGAATGCATGTATGTGATGCATGATGTATTATAATATATAGACAGAGTAATAATGAACAAGAAAAGCAAAGCTGCTCACGTATAAATAAATTAATAACATTGCCTAATTGTTTATTGTGTACAAGGAATGGGGCGATGATGGGATTTAGAATCTTAACACATGCAGCCTCGTAAGGAGAATGTCTTTGCAATCATCTTGCCCATGGTGTTCGCGATCCCGAATCTAATCACTACTCTCCTTATGCATTAACCTATTAGTTATTTGTACATACTAGTCCATATATAAACAAATCAACCTAACCATATATAAATTAAGCCTATCAAGCAAAACTCTCATCTCTCTCGACTCTCGCCGTTTTCACTTTTATCAGACATACACACATACATATATTAAATTAACATGGCTAATTAGCTGTCATTTGACACTACAGTTTAGTAATACTACTCTTTATTTGTAATAAAATATTTTATATTCTACTCTAATTAATGACGAGTTCAATATAAAATCATTACATCTGCTACTAGTTGTCCCCTTTAAAAATAAAAATAAAAAGGTTACATTTTTTTTAAACCCAAATTCCATGTCTCTTAATGTAACTCAAAAGAACTAGCTAGCTGCATGCTCATGTATATGATTAACTATTAACTAAATTATTTTATATAATTAGGACTCGTTGCTTTCACTATAATTAATCCATAAATAGAAGATAAGGGAGGTGAGGTTGAGAGCTAGGGGTGGTGAAAATTATGGTTGAGTATTTGAGATGGGTCCCATTATTTTTCGGGGCCCGGCAGGCAACCACCAAACAAGAGGCCATATTTCTGGTGTAGTCCTAAGAAGTTTCACTTTCTTAGATTCCATTACCAGTAAATTAAGAGAGATATATATGCTGCCATGATATAGACATGTGTGTGTGTGTTTGTATATGTATGTATGTATATCTACCTATGCATCATATAACAATTAGGCCCCCGCCCTCTAGCCATACAAGTTTATCAATATTCCAAAATCCGTGTACTTTGTATCTAACGTCCATAATAAATTTGATATGATAGCTGGTCTGTATTTCTGCCAAATTTACAGCAGCATCAAGCACCTGCTTTCGGAATAATATTACATTACATGACTTACCCACGGGCGATTCCAATACTCTCACAATACATACATACATACATATATATATATATATATATATATTCATATGTGGCATATATGTATTAATGTTGCATTTTATTTATCTATTTTTTTGTTTTTTATTTTTTTTCATGTTTTTGCACCACGTCATGCACAATCTTAGATGAGGAACACGATTTCCATTAGTAATTTGGATTGTATAAGCGGACAAGGAAAGTTTATTTTAATTTTTTTTCTTCTTTTTCTTCTTTTCTAATTTTTCTTTTATTTATCATCATATATATCTATTTTAACTACTTCACGGTGACGTCGTCAAGTTGTACTCTTTCGGACTATTGAAGGCCATAGATCATTGTGTGTGTGGTTTTTTTTTATTTTTTGGCTTAAATCAATCATTTTTCTTAATTAATTCTATGGATGTATGATCTCAAATTAATGAAACTACTCTTAACTATAATTACGGCTTTTGGGAATCATATGATTAAAAACCAGTCAAATCATTTTGTTTTTATTAGTTACTATTTTTCAACCCTTTTAACCTTTTACTAACTAATCATAGATATCAACGTGAAGAGGTGTTGTAGAAATAAATGGTAGAGTAGATCAAAGAACAGTTGGACAAGTGTAAAAGAAATCTAAAATTTGTAGGTATATATATATACAGAAATGCTCTCCTAAGGTCCTTATTTTGAGGACCTGTGAGGTCCTTTTTCATTTTAACTCCTAAAATTAATCTGATTGTGAAATAATCCAAAATATAATATTATACTTGTTACAACATAACAAAATAATAATTTTGATAAAAAAAAAAGAAAAAAAAAAGAAGAGTTTCAGGCGTGAATGTCATATATCTGTTATGTTGTAACAGGGATAATATCATATTTTGTTATTATCCTTGTTACAACATTATTATTTTGTTATGTTGTAACAGAGATAATATCATATTTTACATTATTTCACAATCAGATTAATTTTAAGGGTTGAAATGAAATAGGACCTCACAGGTCCTCAAAATGAGGACCTTAGGAGAGCATTTCTGTATATATATATATAGGCCTCGAGCTCTTATCTGAGTTTAATACATTGTGATATTTGAGTTTTTATGTTTGGATTCTACTATTTAATAGCTCACAAATTCGCTTTAAGGTTAAGGGTATTTTTAAATTTTGCTTTAAATTAGAATTCCTAGAAGTCTAGGTGTTGAGGTACATAGATATAAAAACAAATTTATCATCAATTAGGTATGTTATATTCCTACTAATTTTTCAATAAACTTCGTGGTTCACACATGTTTCAAGAGACAACTTAATTTTTGTTTGATCTCTAATATAAGGATTTTTGTGTGTATATATGAAAAAGTGCAAAATCTTCACAATAGACATGGGTGTATTAACTACACTGTAAAAGATTGAAAAACATGTACAAAAGTAGATGACTGAGAGAGAAAATGAATAGTAAAGTTCTCTGTGTTACGATGATGATTAATTGATACAACAATGCTTCTTTCAGCTACTTATATCAACATAACAAACTACTACGAATTTTTAACAAAACTAAAAGCTCATCACACCAGATCATGTCTTATATCAATCTTTGCTATATAAAATCACTAAATAGTGACACATCATAGAGTGTAGTATGCCTTTAATTTTAAGAAAAACTAATGAAAATGACTTGAAAACTTTGAGTTTTAACGATAAGAACAAAATAAATGGTAAAGTGAATAGTACCAGAATTGACTTTTTAGTGTAAAAATATAATTTTTCGTTAAAGTGAACAGTACCGGGAGCTTTTCGTTAAATTTTCCTTAATTATAAGTACCATTTTTAACAATTACATGTATATGAACTCATCTTAATTAACAAATTTTGTGCACCGATAATGGAAATGGATTTTGGGGATATTATTTTGTTAACAAAAAGAAAATCTAATTAAATTGGTACATGAAAGTTGGACGTGTTTCATTCAAAGCTATACGAACGTGGCAAAAGCATAAAACCCAAAAAATGCCAAATTGATCCAAAAAGGCCAAAGCTGCCAATTTCCAACTCACTATTTTGCCGATGCACTCAGTTTACCAAAAAGTAAGCATCTTGCACAGAATTATGATTTCATTGACTAGTATGCCCTTGAGGGTGACATCACATCCTCAGCAACACCTTTATAAAAGCTGCTTCAAACTTAATAAATTGAGTGTGTGAACAGCAAGGAGAAAGGGGTACTTGGGTCAATGAAATCTCCTAAGGATTTTTACCCTTGCCTCTGTACCGACGGTATATATAGAAGTTATAATGCAAACTTAATCCGGAAATAGGTTTAATCAATTTGCTTAGAGTAATGTACTCTCTCAACACTCCAAGTTAAAATACATGTTCCCTAATTTAAATGAGTTTAACATAAATTATCAATCGTTAGGTTATAAAAACAAAAAAACAAACTTGGTTATATAGAAAGTTCTTAACATTAAAGAAAAAAAAATTGGACGGGGAAGGTTACGTGTATATTTGGGGCTTTGGGATGTATTAAGGCATGCAAATCGGTTTGGAAATATTTACTGTGTGCTGTGAAAGAATTATATGAGTGTTTTTTGTTTCTTTGTGGGGATGTTTTATTTTTCCTATGGAGCCCCTTGCTGCTTGTGGGATCGAGTTTCGAGCTTTGTGATAGGCTCTGTAATCTCTCTCTCTCTCTCTCTCTCTCTCTCTCGCTCTCTCTCTATCCTTCCTTATGAAGCAGTTTATTAAGGAGGACTCTCCACACAAGGAAGCTGAGGGTTGGAAGAAAGAAAGAAAGAGGAGAGAAGAGAGAAAGCTGATTGTTTCGAAAAGCTGATGAGAGTTGAAAAGATAAAATAAAAGAAAGCAGGAAAGCTGATAGATAGCATGAGGTAACCGAAGGAAAAGGAAAGAAAGAGCTTCATTTTTTTTTCTTCCTCCTCATGTCCCTTGTAGCCTTTGTAGCTCCATCTCTCTCTCTCTCTCTCCCCATCTCTTCCCCAATACATCACCACACTACCCTCTTATTACTATTACTTTTAATCATATATATTAAACTTCAATTAGAGAGAGAGATCACTTTGCATCTTAGTTAGCTTATATTACAGAAGCTTTTCACGCAGGAGAGATCAGAGTTTCTAATTCCCTATGTTACCCAATAACTCTTCTTCCTTGGTCCCTTCTTCTGATCCTTTTTCTTGCTTAGAAAATGGCAACACCAATAAAAGAAAGAGAAGACCTGCAGGCACTCCAGGTACATACATACATCCATTATTTATATCATCAATTGATATTATGTTAGAGTTCTCTCCTTGGTGTAATCTTTTGCTTAATTTGGCTGTGCGATCGATATTTTTTTTTTCGTTCAAGTACAATAAAGGATTAGGCTGTATTAGCTGGACGATGTAAACTGATGTGTGAACAACATATATGTATATATATGTGGTACTTTTATGTGCTATATTAATTTGTGTGTATGTGTGATATAGATCCAGATGCGGAGGTGGTGTCACTTTCGCCGAAAACCTTACTGGAATCGGATCGTTACATTTGCGAGATCTGCAACCAAGGGTTTCAGAGAGACCAGAACCTACAGATGCACCGGCGGCGGCACAAGGTGCCATGGAAGCTGCTGAAGCGAGAGACTCCGGTCGTGAAGAAGCGGGTGTTCGTGTGCCCGGAACCAAGCTGCCTGCACCATGATCCCTGCCACGCCCTCGGCGATCTCGTCGGCATCAAAAAGCATTTCAGGAGAAAACACAGCAACCACAAACAGTGGGTTTGTGATAAGTGCTCAAAAGGGTATGCAGTTCAATCAGATTACAAGGCACATCTCAAAACCTGCGGCACCAGAGGACATTCTTGCGACTGCGGCCGTGTTTTCTCTAGGTAAGGAAAAAGTGGTTGTCATTTTTTTCAACGATAACCCCCTCAATTCCTCCAAACACCAACGGCAGTCAAAGTTTCTTATTTTATCTTTAAACACGCATAATTACGTTTTTTTTTTCTTTTGAATTATGAAAATGATAAATGTTGTACATATGTAAGATCATGATTTCAGATGGCAAAAGGCTTCCAAATGCATCATGATATATTGAACCTTTCAAGCTCTATTTTTGTTAATTGGTTTTGACTTTGATAAAGTAAAGAAAACAACGAAAAGGTTTTGGTCCCTGATGAGTGGTCTTGACTGACGGAAACTCAATGTGGAAAATCAAGTATATCTTAGCCAATGTTTTTTCTCGAAACCTATTTAGGTCATATATGTAGAGACTAGAGAGGAGATGTTTTGCCCCCATAATTTAATCTTTTAACTTGGTTATTTTTTGGGTATCCTAAGACTTACAATGGCTATATATTGACTAAGGATGATCTGGAATATATCATAAAGATTAGCTTTTCAGTAGTGATTAACATGTTTTTTTTTCTATCCAATTAATATATAACTATCCTCGATCCTCTAGCTACCATTTCAATCCTTGTTCCTCCTTTGTCATTGTTTATTCTTGGTAATGCTCCTTTACCATTTTCAAATGGTAAGGCTAGAGAGACCAACTATTTAGACTAAGACATTGTATATATGTGGGACTCAAATAGAATAGTAAGATTCACTTGTTATATATCTATATTATGCAAATCGAGATATTATATATCTATATAAACAAAACTAATACACTTATTAACATATTTTTTAATATATGTGGGACTCAAATAGAATAGTAAGATTCACTTATATTAAAGAGCGTGTCAGTTTTTATATTATTATACACATACTTGATAAATGCATAGTTTTCCTTCTAAGTTTATTTGATATATTTAAATTTATTTTGGTAAATAGGGTTGAGAGTTTCATAGAGCACCAAGACGCTTGCAACATGGATCGTGTGCGGCCGGAATCACAAACGCTGCAACCGGCGGCATGCCTGTCACGAACGGCTTCAAGTCCAAGTCCATCCTGCAGTGACAACAATTTCAGTAGGGCTCCTTCCACTTGGCCTCCATCTAATAATTTGGTACTACCACATCCAAGTCCAACTGAGTACACCAAATTAATCTTAAAAAACCCTCCTGATCACGCTGATCATCATCAAGCTACATTGTCCAAGAAGAATAGTAGTAATGCACATTACAATTTGGATCTTCAGCTCGCAACCACGTCGAATATTAATATTCCTATCAATGAAGTATCTGTTTCGTCTAAGAGAGAAGAAAATCATTCCACTCAGCTGCAGCTCTCAATTGGTTCATGTGAATTTGGCGGGGGTGATCGTAGTCATCAGAACAAAACTATTGAACAACATTCGAACATTATGATCGCGAATCGAAATTACTCCCCGAGGGGGAACGAGGTGAAGGAAAGGGAAAGGGAAAGCAGCAGTACTACTACTAATAATCACGAGCATGATGACGATAATCAGAAACCTAAACCTGCCACCGTGGCTGCTGGGATATTGAGGCTGAAAGAAGAAGCGCGAGAGCAGTTAAGGCTTGCGATGGCGGAAAAGGCTTACGCCGAAGAGGCGAGGCAGCAAGCGGAGAGCCACATCAAACTGGCGGAGAAGGAGTTTGCAAATGCCAAGAGAATAAGGCAACAAGCGCAGGCCGAGTTAGACAAGGCTCACGCTTTGAAAGAGCAAGCCGTCAAGAAGGTGAACTCTACCATTCTCCAAATCACTTGCCATGCCTGCAAGAAACAGTTTATGCAAGGTGCGCATGAAGCAACAACCAATCAACGTTCTCTGGTTTTGAGTTACATGTCATCGGCTATAACGTCAGAAGGTGATCACCGATTAGAGAAGAATATCAATACTCGAACCCATCATGCAAAATCTGCTAGCGCATAAGTAGTTTCCTATTTTCCGTCCTCCATCTCTATGTTTAAACCTTTATTTTTTTTAATTTTTTATGGTTTTGTTCTCTATTTCCTTTTGACATATTACAAGCTTGTAATTAGGTAATATAATTAAGGCTTATGAGTAGACGAGTGTTGCACCGATCGTGTAATTTGTGTGGAGTTATTTGTTCATTACTTATTTGATAAATGAAGATCACTATCGATCATAAAAATATGTGATGCATGATTTTGTTGATTATATATATATCCCTTTTAAATTCAAATATATCTTGATTTCTGTGACTAACCCACCGAGTTTAGCTCAGTGGTAAGGATGGGTAAGGTGGTGTGTACTGGCTCAGTTACCCTAGCTAGGTTAAATTTCTACTATAAATATTTATATCATCAATAATTAGGTTGTTAATTTTCTCACTGATCATGATCTGTATAAGTATTCATATTCAATGACCATGAGTAATCGAAGGAGAGATCCTGGCCTCTAGTTTTCTCTTGGATCCCTCAACATGACAACATTTATATACATGTGATGTGAGTACCCTTGCGTTAGATTTTCTGTTTGGACCATGTGAAGATCTCTCATAATGGAGGTGAGCTCTCCAGTCTTCATCACAAGTCCATGACCAATGACCAGACAAGCATTTAAACCCTAATCCGCACTGAGCTAAATTGATATCCTAAAAGACTTATATATATAATATATATATATATATATATATATATATATATATATATATATATATATATGTAGATGTCAATATTATATTATAGAGAGAGGAGAGAAGACTAGTCCTTTTTTGTGACTGCAGGGTTGTTCTGGTGTGTATAAATGCGAATGAAAAGGGGATAAGCATTGATCATCACCATGTTTTTCAGTTCCCACACAGACTCAGTTGTAAGGACGGGTGGGTTAATGACAAATTCAGAAGTCCTTATCAACGTCTTCATACACACAGACATAAACAAACTCCATTCATAACTATATCACATACATATACTCGCATGCATCAGAATCAGAGCCACATAGCAGTGCCTGCAAAGAAATAAAAAGCACAGCATCTTTCCAAATATGCAGAGACCCTTCAAAGCTTTTCAAGTTAGAAAGATTACTTTTTCTTTGGCTTGGAAATTTATCGGATTGGAGACTGCCTTGAGTATATATTTTGTTTTATTGTTCGCTAATATGTATGAATGGGATCAGATGTTCTATCTTGCGCACCAGGTCGTGTACACATAAGTTGTGCATGAACCGCTTCAATCTAATGACGCCATAACAACACTGCAACAACAATTTGACGGCTCTGATGCCATAACAATATTATAACAATACTACAACAATTCAAAGACACTGTAACTACACGCCATTAGTTGCTCAGGACCCGATTTTATTGTTGTTGGCGTCATTATTGACCTGGATCATGCGCACACAATCGTGCGCAGGGTAGAATTTGGGGTGTATGGGATATGGCCGAAACCAAAACACAAAGGCCAACTGATCACATTTATGCAATTGAAAAACCCAAAGTCATATATTAAATTAATTTATTATCTAGTGCTATTTAGAAACACAAAATATCAACAACATTGCTCTATCATTGTACTAAAACTCACTTGTTTAACAAAATAACCAACAATGTACTCAGTTTTTTGCTTCTGAATATATCACTCTATGGAAGCCTTTCGACTCACTCCCCATTCTCTCTTAAATAAAGCTCGCCCTCGAGCCCTGGGCAGGTCGGGGACCGTCGAAGAAGTGCCTCGACGCGCCACAGCCACTACTTTGACTCCTTTTATGCAATTATGAACTCCACGGAACTTTCTCAATTCCAACGCAACTTATCCTGAACAAAACAACCCTAGTTGCTGGTCCTGCTCCTGCAGCTGTCTGAACTGCCACCTCTGCTCCAGTACATAAAGCAGCCCCAGCTTGAAGCTATTGTAGCAGCTCTGTCCCATTCATCACTGCTTTCTGTTAAAAAGAAAAGAGCTGCTCCTCTCCGCACAGCTTCCGCTGCCATTCGAGCACGCCTCCTACGCTCTTGCCTTTTGATAACTAATTCGAGTTGAGATGAAATGGATCACCGAAGAAGACTTATCAGATGAATGAATGATTCAATCCCCTCCCACCCGCACGGTTCCTCTATTGAAGGGGTTCCATTTCTTCTATGTCGGGAGGGGGGTGTACGTAAGAGCAGAACCTAGATAGAACACGGTTAAAAGCTAACAACTGAAACGCAAAATTCCTTTTCTTGGCCTTGTATTGCCATCTTCACCCTTCAACCTTAATGCTGACCACAGTCCTTCACTTAACATTTTTCTGGTTCATATCTTTAATGCTCATGACTTTCTATTATTATTTCTTTTTCTTCTTTAACATACTTAGGTTGCTGACTTCACTTAATGGTAACAAAAAATTTCACAAATTGTGTTTTCTGATATATAGCCTAATACTTATTTCTCTCATCGCCACAGCTTCTGACGAAGAAAAAGTTCTACCAAAGAACCAGTTCACGACAAAAGCTACAAATCAGTGTGTGATTTCTCCTTCAACTTTATGGACCTCACATTTCGTTGACTAGTGCAAGGCCTCTGCGGTAGAAGCCTTGAAAAGTAGCATAAGGCGTTCCTAATCTATGAAAGTCCATTTTCAAAGCAATCTAAGCCCACAAATTCCTCATGATCAACAACAAAGGGCCCATCGTTCACCTGAAGTACCATTGAACCCAATCAAAGTTCGAAGTGTGATGATTTGAAATGTTATGCCACGTCGGAAAGTTAAAATATCTTGTAAGAGCTTACAATATATTAGAATTGTGTAACAGTATTGATATCACAAAGTACACAATACTGGCGACTTGGCGTCAAAGTATTCTAAACTCCACAGGGAATATAAAAAATCTAATCCAATATGACTTGGAATCTGATGAAATATAGATTGAAGTGATGATTGTATCTTTGTATATTGATTCATGGGAAACAAGAACAAGAGAGGTCTCTTTATATGGAGACCGAACTAGGAAAGCAGCAAGATACAAAAACAACTTAGCTGGCATCCACTGACAATAAGTAAACTTTAGTTGAACAAACTAAACTAGATACAAGAATCAAGAAGGATAGCAAAACCAAAAATATAGATAAGGATGTAAGGAGTAGCTAAACAAAGTATGGGAGGGATGGAGCTGCCAGAGGGCAGTGGTAACCCGAGCACCGAGGGAATCAAGGAAGGACAGTGGCGGCTGCAACTCTCATGTAAGTAGATGAAGTTGCAGCAGCAACTACTTGTACCTTGACTCGACTGATGCTTCCTTTCAACATGCCCCCTCAAGCTGGATCGAGAGGATTAATTGATCCAAGCTTGTCTAACAATCTTTGAAATTGAGTAGACTCTAGATTTTTTGTGAATAAATCTGCCAGTTGGTCATGGCTCCGAGTGAAGACAGTTTCAATTACTTTGGCTTGAACTTGCGCACGGATGTAGTGACAATCTACTTCAATATGTTTGGTCCTTTCGTGAAACACAGGATTTGATGCAATGTGCATGGCAGCTTGATTATCGCAATGTAGATACATTGGTTTGGAATTTGGAAAACCAATGTCTGCAAGGAGACTACTTAACCAAATGAGTTCACAAGCAGTTGATGCCATCGCACGGTATTCAGCTTCGGCACTTGACCTAGCAATCACTGCTTGTTTTTTGCTCTTCCAAGTAACTAGGTTGCCCCCAACAAAGGTGCAAAAACCTGTTGTAGATTTTCTATCAAGGACATTGCCTGCCCAGTCTGCATCAGTATAACCTGTGATGTGTGTTGAACCATTCTTCTTCATGAGGATGCCCCTTCCTACTGAGCCTTTGAGGTACCTGAGAAGTCTCTTTACCATTTCCCAGTGAAGAAAGGTAGGGGAGTGCATGAACTGACTAATGAGACTAACTGTATAAGTGATGTCGGGCCTGGTGATAGTGAGGTAGATTAGTTTCCCTACTAGTCTTTGATATGTGTGAAGATTAGTTATCGTTTCTCCTTCAGTATCCATCTTGAGCTTACTGACCAGTAGGGTACGAGCCGGTTTAGAATCCATCATTTTTGCTTCATCAAGTAAATCCAGTACATACTTTCTTTGATTTAAGAACAGCCCCTTATGAGAAGTGGCCATCTCAATCCCAAGAAAGTACTTAAGGGTTCCTAAATCTTTGATCGCAAATTCTTTGTGAAGAGATTTCTTTAGAGCATTCAGTTCATCCACATTATCTCCCATGATAATCAAATCATCAACATATATGAGAACCACGAGCTTACCAACTGAGCTTCATCTTACAAATAAAGAAGAGTCAGCATGACTTCTCTTGAACCCTGCAACCTCCAACACTGAGCTTAGTTTAGAATACCATGCACGAGGGGACTGCTTGAGTCCGTAAATAGCTTTGTGAAGTCTGCAGACCATGTTAGGATCATTCTCTTGAGGGTGTCCAGGAGGCAGCCTCATGTACACCTCTTCTTCAAGGTCACCGTGAAGAAAAGCATTCTTCACATCCATTTGGAACATGGACCAATCACAATTGACAGCTACAGATAAAAGGACTCTTACAGTGTTCATTTTAGCAACTGGAGCAAAGGTCTCCTTGTAGTCGATGCCATATGTTTGAGTGAAGCCTCTAGCAACAAGTCTGGCCTTGTGCCTTTCAACTTCACCATCAGAGTGAAATTTTGTTTTGTAGATCCACCTGTTTCCCACAGCTTTCTTCCTTTTGGGAAGTTCGACAATACTCCAAGTGCAATTATCCTCTAATGCCTTAAGTTCTTCATGCATCGCTTTTTGCCAAACTGGTTTGTTGCTAGTTCTTGGAAGCTTTTAGGTTCGATTTCATGGGACAATCGACTGAGGAACAAAGCATGAGAAGAGGACATTTTTTTTGTAAGTAATGGCTTGAGAAATAGGGTGTCGAGCAGTATAGGCAACATACTCTTGAAACCTTGCAGGAGGTTGTCTGTCTCTGGTAGGGTTCCTCCTTGGAGCCACTACTTCTTGAAGTTGGTCTTGAGTTTGAGAGAATTCAGGAGGATCCTCACAACTCACATGATCCTCAGTGTGATTAATGAGAGGTAATTGAATGCTACCTTCAGGAACTTCAGCTGGAATAGGTAGAGGAAATGTATCCAAGAACCGATCTTCCTGTGGGGTAGTCCAACAGTCTTTTGTGAAATAGGGAATAGATTCATCAAATTGCACATCCCTAGATACTATGATTCTTCGAGTGTTTGGATTATAGCACTTGTAGCCCTTCTGAGAGCTTGAGTATCCCATGAAAACACACTTTGTAGCCCTTGGTTCCAGTTTATCACGATGTACAGCTTGAATGTGAACAAAGCAAGTGCATCCAAAAGTTCTAAGATGTGCAACATTTACAGGTTTTCCTTGAAGTATCTCATATGGTGCTTTGGACTTTAGAATTCGACTTGGTAACCTATTAATGATGTACGTAGCAGTGAGAATGCCTTGGGACCAAAACACCTTAGGTACATTCATTTGAAACATCAAGGATCTGGTTTTCTCCAACAAGTCTCTATTTTTTCTCTCGGCTACACCATTCTGTTGTGGTGTGCCTACACAGCTTGTTTGATGCATAATTCCATGCGTGGTTAAGTAGGATAACATGATGTTAGATGTATACTCAGTGCCATTATCTGATCTAAGAGTACGAATCTTGGAGGAATAATGAGTTTCAACAAGATTGTGAAATTTTTTAAAAGCATCAAACACTTCACTTTTAAACTTTAACAGATACAACCAAGTGTTCCTAGAGTAGTCATCTACAAAGGAGACATAATACCTATAGCCATCAAAGGACTCTACCCTCGAGGGACCCCAGACATCAGAGTGAACAACTTCAAAAATGTTTTGTGTTCTAGACTCAGAAAAAGCAAAAGGGAGTCTAGTTGCTTTAGAGAATTGACATGTCTCACATTCAAGAGAATCTTTACACAGCTTGGGAAACAAAACATACAACACTTGTTCAGAAGGGTGAGCTAATCTTTGATGCCACAACTTGTGTTCTTGACCAAAACTTAGGAAGGCAAAAGAATCTTTGGGAATGTTGCAATTGTTTGACAGGTAGTACAGGCCATTTATATTGACTCCTTCACTAATCTTCCTCGAGGTGATTCGGTCCTGAAAAATAACATTATGAGGTGAAAAGATAGCAAGACAATCTAGGGTTTTAGTGATCTGTCTAACGGATAAAAGTTGAAAAGGGAATGAGGGAACATAGAAAGCATGGGACTCAATCCTTTCACTCAACAAATTCACCTTCCCTTTTCCTAGAATAGGTTCCCCTTTACCACTTGCCACAGAGACATAACTAGGGTTATATAATTTAGTGTAATTATGTAAACTGGAAGATTTGTTGGTCATGTGATCAGTGGCACCTGAGTCAATAATCCAAACATCATGTGAAACACCTATATTTAAAGCTGTGGAGAAGGTACTCGTTATACCTGAGATGTCTCCTTGCGGTATGGTTTCTGAATCTGCTAGGAAACCAGCAAACTTTCCGAGTAAGGCAGTTGGGTTTTCAGAAGCTTGGCTCCCATTCTCGGTGTTTTCCTTCTTCATTTGTAAATAAGAAGCAAACTCATTTAGTAAGTCAACAGGATTGGAGGTGAATTTTACTAGATCTTTAGAGAGTGGACATGTTGCTTGATAAGCCTTTGGAGCCTGGGTGTGCGGAAGATTTGTAGTACTTCTCACGTCTCTGAATGGCCTATTTTCAAACTTAGGTTTTAATTCAGGATGTAGGATCCAACACTTCTCTCTCAGATGGCCTCCACCATTACAGTAAGTGCATTTCCAGTCTGACCTTCTTCCTTTGAACTGCTTGTCTCCAGTTGACTTGTGGTTGACAGTGAATGCCCTAACATCGGTGTTAGGCTTGATTTCCATACTCATCACTTTTCTCCGAGTCTCTTCTCTTTGCACAGTTTGACACACACTTGCAAACGAGGGTAACTCGGGAGTCATCAGAAGATGACTGCGGAGGTCTTCATATTCTGGTCTCAAACTAGCCAGGATTTGGAATACCTTATCTTCATCAGCTCTCTTCAGCAGCACAGCGGAATCAATGGTGTGTGGACGATATAAGTCAAGTTCATTCAACATATTTTTTAGGCTTCCAAGATGTTGAACGAAGGTTTGATCACCTTTCTTTAAACTGGCGAGATTCCTTTTTAATTGAAACACTCGTGCAGCGTTGTTTTGGCTTCCATACATCTCCTTGACAGCATCCCAAAGAACATACGAAGATTCTGAGTAACTGAAAAGCCCAGACAACTTGGGCTCCATGAAGTTGAGTATCCACGACATGACCAGTTGGTCATTGGACAGCCATGCATCGTAGGATGTGGAGGTTGGTTGAGGAGAAGTGATGCTGCCATTGATGTATCCTAACTTGGATCTTCCTCCTAGGGCAAGCGTGATAGCACGGGACCAAGGAAGATAGTTGAATTCATTTAGCAAGGCTGAGCATAACCTTTGGTTAGGATTGATCTCTCCATGAATGATGTTGGATGTTGAGGTGGAGGAACTCGTGGCCTCGGAAATAGTGGGGATCTCTTCTGCCATTTTAAGGAAGGACCAAGAGGAAAGCAGGAAAAGGAAAAAGGAGAAAACAAATCAGAGAAGGACCACTTATGGTTCCTGTTCTGATACCATGATGAAATATAGATTGAAGTGATGATTGTATCTTTGTATATTGATTCGTGGGAAACAAGAACAAGAGAGGTCTCTTTATATGGAGACCGAACTAGGAAAGCAGCAAGATACAAAAACAACTTAGCTGGCATCCACTGACAGTAAGTAAACTTTAGTTGAACAAACTAAACTAGATACAAGAATCAAGAAGGATAGCAAAACCAAAAATATAGATAAGGATGTAAGGAGTAGCTAAACAAAGTATGGGAGGGATGGAGCTGCCAGAGGGCAGTGGTAACCCGAGCACCGAGGGAATCAAGGAAGGACAGTGGCGGCTGCAACTCTCATGTGAGTAGATGAAGTTGCAGCAGCAACTACTTGTACCTTGACTCGACTGATGCTTCCTTTCAACAGAATCCTAACTAGTTCTCCTACACTAACACACATATTCGCGTCACCTAGTTAAACTGTCCACATCTTAATCTTGAATTTTCGGCACAAATGAAAGAGAGTGTGTGATGATCCAAAATTGTCCCTATTACTATAGAAAGTTAAAAAAAACCTTGCAAAAACATATAAGAAATTGATCAGTCACAATCCTCTGCCAATTGGTTTTGGAGTTGAAACCACAACTTCCCTAATAAACTGTAAACCAGTGAAGAAATGATGTTGCAAAACAAGGAAGAACCACATTAAGCAATGAAGAAGGAGAGAAAGAGAGTTGAAAAAGCTTAGAGAGGAAGAAATCTTCTGTATTGGATTGATATTTTCTTAACTCATACAACAACTTCATTACAAGCTTATATATGACAGCTATAGTAGCTTACAAGCTAAGCTACTCTTATAATAAACATAACTACCTTCTTAATCTCATGACACTTGTCTAATCTACAATCATTGGATCTTAATACTCCTAACATAAACCTCGTACTTAAAATTAGGATTACCATTGTAACATAGTTGATCATTAGTAATATATCATTAGTAATATATATAGTGGTTGTTGAAGCCTTGATCGAAGGCTGCAAGGCAGCACATGCAATGAGGAAATGTACTTGATCATGACTAATTAAAGAGAGCAAATGAGATATACTAGGCATGGGTGATGGAACATTATAAATCCAGTTTAATCTTGGTCTGCATATCTAGCGACAGATTATTACATAGATATCAGGTCAATTAACTCAAAGATTGTCGGGTTCGTGAACATGGAACATTTTGACCACGTACGTACATTACTATGTGCAAGCTAATTGCAAGAGGAGAACCTCAATCAGGACGCGAACGCAAGAGAAAGACAGAAATGATCTTATATATAAAAAACACACCTTTTGTCCAACATTAATGGAGCCAGTAAACCAGTTTACATGGACTGTGATATCATCATAGAGATTTTATGGACATTGTATATACAGACGCTCTACCTCTAAATCAATCTGTATATTTCAAAATTTTCTAAATATCTTATTCTTTTCCAAAATAGAGGTTATGTATAAAGTGATAGTGTTTGAATTCTGGGTTAGTTTCAATGGAAAGATAAAATGCACAGAGAGGAAAGAATTAGAGAGCTATGGGAGTTTCAAAGATCATTGTATTCCATCCTCACCAAGCAAGAAACTCGAAGAGCATAAATGACCGGTAGAGGAGTGAGAAACAACTCCACTCACTCACAACTTTACAATCTAATCTTAAGTCACCATATAAGATGCTTACACTTGTCATAAGTTATGACTCATTACAATCTAATCTAGATGTCATTTAGAATATGATCCAAAGGCTTACATTCCATCCTACAACCTGCTTACAAAGAAAACATCACAGCAAATACATTTATACACCAATATAAAGTTTATAAAGGTATTTATAAGTAATTACATAAATTTACTTACACTGGGACTACAACTTAGCCTAATAAACAGCAACATCTACCTATGTATGTATGTATAGTAGAGACAATCTCTCGGTTTAGTAATTTGTAAAGAAAATAATTTTCACACGTCATTATTATCTTCTAAGACACTATTTTATTTATGATCACTATCGAATTGAATAAATTAAATGTAAACAAGGAACATATTAAACAAGTGTTTTAAGAGGCTGTGTCTGCTTATCAGCTAAATGGTTGTTAGGGTAAATATTGAGTTAAAAAATGGTCATTAAGCAGCCATGCATGGCAGGAATTGCAGGCTTTTAAGCCAGCTCCAGGCATTGGTCTTGCATGTCATGTGTAGCAATATATATATATATATATATATGCCAGCTTGTACAGTAGGGAGTACTCATGCATCTATATACTACAGTGACTTCACAATGAAAGTAGGTAAAAGGAAACAAGGAAATGCTTCCAGCAAAAGCCAAGAACCAAAAGCCAAAAACATAATTCCCCACACGGGCCACACCACACGATACACATCAGAACCGTGAACAGGAAACCGCTGCCGTCCATTTCCCCACCTAACTTCACATCATGATTTATATTATAACTATTATCTCCCACAACCATTCTTATCCAGCTCACACCGTTATGAGCACTATATCTTACTCTTCCAACCCAATTCTTTCTCTATGCTTGGTAATATGTGTTGTGTGTATACTTTCTTTTATTTTTTCAACAATTCCATGTATATATTTTAATACGTTATTCATAAATGAATATATTTTAGTACGTTATTCATAAAGAATAAATTAAAAAAAATTCAAATTGTTAAACATCCAATTACAATGGAGAAAATAGATAAATATTGTGCTTCAAAATATACACTGAAATAAACATCCTTGGATTCAATAGCATTTTGTTTCAAATTGATTTTGTAGAGATATTTTTTGGAAAACTTAAAATTAAACGGTTCGAATCATAAAAATATAATGTGAAGTCGCACTACAAAATGTTCCTCAAATAATTAAGCTTATTTGAGAAATTTCTCAACTGAAACACACTGTATATATATCTTGATCACCATCTGCTTACTAATTAACTGTGATTACCTTAACAATCACAAGGATCATTAGATATATGGCATATGAATATTTGGTATTTCTCAGACCCTCTAGTGAATGTCATAGTAACAATATTGATGTGGAATAGGTCATATACATCTGTATATGTGGTGGAAATATATTGCAGAGTTAGCATGAAAAAACACATACATATATGATTCCTGACATGTGTGACAGTATGAGCTAATGGCTTTAGGCTTCATTTGCTTGGCTACTTGTGGACTGGAGAATTAGCAGAAGGCTTTCTGAACAGGTTTTCAGTGTGTGGTTGGAGGATGATCAGGACCGACCTTATTGGCAGCAAATTGTATCATTGCATTGGTGGTAACCAACACTGTTGAAGCTAGTTAGAATTTTATGCATGTAATCCGATTTTTTAATTAAGTAGTTAACAGAAATTGTACGTAACCCTGATTAGCTATATTAATTAATTAAACTGAATAAGAAAACAAAATCGTAGCAACTGATTGCAATGTTGTCGTAACATAAGGAAGTGAGATAGATTTTCTTACCTATTGATACATAAGTACAAAACATGAGGGGTGGCCCAACTTTTCTTCTACTTTCCCAACGTGAATTATTGGATCAAACCCATACCACCTGTGCTTCACTGGTCCCCCACAGCTCATGATCTGAAAAATTTTGCTAGCTTCTTGTGTAACTTTGAAATTGCTCCCTGGCTTGATCGCTTTAATTAATGTCAAGACATCCTATTTATAGTTTCTCATATCTCTAAAAGCTTCAAGAGTCCAAATAAGACACCGAAAAGGTCCTTTAAAACTTAAAACCCTAATAAAAGATTGTAAACTATGAAATTTGGTTAAAAACTCATATATCACACAAAACGACAAGCTTGATGCGCGTCACCATTCTTTTCAAAACGGCATACCAAAAGCTCAAATCAGACACTAAAGCTTAAACCTGCAAAGTTTTATTCTCGCTGCTCAATTTGCCCCTTCCGCCATATGATCTATATCATCTTACTCCAAATTAAAAGAGAAAAAAAAAAAAAAACCATGTTCCATGAACCATCCCTCGCCCATAACTTCCCGAGTTGGGCGACCTTGACTCTCTGCATTGGATGATCGAACAATAATGTTCCCCAATTTTTTTTTATCGAAATGTATTGTGTTCATGAACCAAGAAAATACATCGAAGAGTAACTTTTTTTTTTCTTTCACAAAATTAATACTCATCACTTTATATTGCAATGCGTATATCATTTTATTTATACCATATTATAAGTTCATATATATAGAGTCTTCCATTAACACTTTTGTTTTTACTAAGTTTACAAATTTGTCATGTCATTGTCTCGTGAATTCATTTGGATCTTAATCATTGTTTCTCTAAAAGATAAATAGTTTGTTTCTAAAACAATGTACTCACTATAATCAAAATATAATTTTTAAACCCTAATTAGTTTGTCATTGTTTCACCCTTAACCTTAAGCATTCTCAAGCTCAATTTTATGTAAATTTGTTACCCTCGCCGTATCAATTAGGCGACAGAGCGTGATATAAAGTGACAATTGGTTGCATTGAACATTTGAATGACTAGCTTGTCGTTATATTAGCATGGCTTAATCTTCTCTGTATCTTGCCGATGATTTCACAAAGATTCTGGACATATCAAACAGCTGCATGCCATACAACTGCATAATAAAATGCTTATATTGATTTTATTGTTGCGTCCAAATGCCACCGGAAAATCCCCCCATACATATAAGATTATCGGTCATGCACCTTATTTTTTTGTCATTTATTTTTTCATTTTTCAATTGGATATAAATTTATCCTAAGAAATAATATATTACTAATCACGCTAATATTGTGTCAACTTAATTACTTACACATGCACAAGTATTCGGAAAAAAATAATATATATATATATATATATATATATATTAGTAGTGACCCTCTCACCTATAAATTAACTGCGTATCATGAAATTCTATTCTTCAACAGTTACGACCAACATGGCACTAGTGTAAATAATCCAACCAAACAGTACCACATTGGAAACCTGTGTCTATTTTTATGTACTGTAATTACAATTATCAGACACATAGAAGAGAGAGAGAGAGAGAGAGAGAGAGAGAGAGAGAAGGGGATGGAGGGAGATCATGATCCAAACACAAACGAAGTATACAGAGAGTGCTTGAGAAACCATGCAGCCAGCCTCGGCAGCTACGCCACAGATGGCTGTGGCGAGTTCACACTTGACCACGCATCCCCAGGCGGCTTACAATGCGTCGCCTGCGGATGCCACCGCAACTTCCACCGCAGAGTCACTTACGCAGCCACGTCTTCGCGAGCTGCAGGAGGGGGTAGATCAGGACATCAACAACAGCATGTCATCATGAGCTGGAGTCCCGCCGAAAATATCATAACACAAGACCAACTCATTGACTATAATGCCGGTGGAGGTGGGTCGCCGGACAGCGGAGAGAGGATGAGCAACGGGAAGAAGCGGTTCAGGACGAAGTTCACGGCGGAGCAGAAGGAGAAGATGCTGGCATTTGCTGAGAAGTTAGGGTGGAAGCTGCTGAGAAAAGATCTAGAGGACGAGATAGAGAGGTTCTGCAAGAGTGTAGGGGTAAGCAGACAGGTGTTCAAAGTGTGGATGCATAATCACAAAAACCTTTCATCTTCTTCTACTTCTGCATCCACTGGCAATGCGTCTTCTCTCACTACCCAGTAGTACCACCTCTGTACTCTCTAGGGACTAATTAATCCTCTTAATCCATCGCTTTAGCTTTAGCCTTTAATTTTCTTTCCTTTTTATTATTTGGACGTGTTTGGTCCTCATCATTTAGTTTTCTTTTTCTTTTTTATCATTAAGCTATATATAATTTAATCCTACCTTATCTCTGCGGTCGTTTGTAATTCAAGGGATGCTAAAATGCCATTTGTTTTTTTTTTTTTTTGTTTTTTTTTTTTCTTTTCACCGGTTGCATTTGATTTCTTAGAAAGCTAGACAATTAAAGTGTTTCTGTATCTAATGTTAGCTAGTGATCCTTTCAATACATCTTAATTTGAAAGGGGTATGGTTGGTCCCTGAGATGGGACCTTGCAATTAAAATCATTTATGAAATACAAAATTCATTCATTTAGACTTTAGTCCCTGAAAATGAATCCCGCATATCAATTTGGTGTTTCAATTGCTTTTTTCGTCGAATTTTCTAGGGTTTTGTGAAGCCCTTGTTCCGCATCCAAGCTGAATTAATAGATGAAAACGTTCTAGCGGCTTTTAGGTAGTGGCAAATAAGTGTGAAAGGCGACCGAGTTCGCTTCAACCCTGCAAATGCACATACATAGTTTCAAACAATAGATTACTGATTGCTAGAGTTATACAGTAGACTCATAGAGGAAGCATCGCAATGGTAATAAGGAGCTCTGTTATTAGTTCTCTAGAATAATACAAAGGCATGAAATTTGTGTATCAAATTTGGGTCGCAAACACATCACCGGTTAGGTGTTTTTGGGATTAATATGTTTTTAACAAACTCTAGTTAGCGAGAAAGAGATTTACATTTATGGCGCGTTTATTAATCCATAATCAAATTAAGAGGAATTGAATTGAAGAGGAATTGAATTGAGAAGGAATTGAAATGAGGTGGAATCAAAATCAAATTCCTGTTGAAGTTGTTTACTAAAACGGTCTGGAATCGGAGTAGAAATGATGTTGAGTCCATATAAGTTGTTTACTAATTCACTTCAATCAGAATGAAAACTAGATCTTACATAAATAAATTATTTTCATACTAATTAATTAAATTTATATAATAAAATTCATCTATATAAAAATATATAAATAGGTTTTATTTATTTATTTTTTAAAAGATGGCATAATGAGTGTCAAATGAAGGACAATGTTGGGATAATAAGAAACAAGTGAGGGCATAATTGGTAGAAGAAATCCATTCCGGATTCCTCAAGTGTCAAGGAATTGAAATACCTCCCTCATGTAGGAGTCCAATTCCTCCAAAATTAGGAGTTGGATTCTTTAATGCGTGTGAACCTCACATGTTTTTTGATTCTCCAAGATTGCATAAACAAAGGTGTATCCCATAATCAAAATCCAATTCCGTAAATTGATTCCAATTACAAGTACGTAAACGTGCTAATAAGTATAAAAGATGGTACACTATATTTTTTTTTTGAAAAAAGACGAGATATATATATATATATATATATATATATATATATATATATATATATATTTCATAAAGCTTCATAAAGCCAGACGGCTAATTAGTACAAGGTAGGGAGACATCCACTAAAAGAAGATGGTACACTACTTAACTGTCTTAATCCACTTTACATTATCCGTGGCCCCCCTTTACCCCATTTAGCTAGTTTCAAGGCTTTAGAAAAAGGTTATATGAATATATTTTTCTTTCAAGAATCTAATTAAAAGATATTTTCAACTCCTTCGTGATTAATAGCCTTTGTAAAATGAGAAATGCTAAGAAATCTTTTAAAAGTGAGATTTTTTATAGACCATATGTCGCCTCATGTTTTGGCATAATATTTTATAATGCTAGTATGCGAATTATCGTTAAACTGTGAGGTGACAGAGAGTTAAAAAAGAGTTCCGCTTTTAAAAGAGAATCCCTTAGCATTTTTCTTGCAAAAATAAGTTCCGAATCACAACAAAGCAAAAACATGAGATTCGCTTAACTTTTAATGATAGAGGTTATAGCTATATTAGGCTAATCGTCCGAGTAATCATTTCCATTTGTTGTTTTGCATAGTACGTGGAGACACAACATAAAGTTTCGCCGACAGAGACACATACCTTACCTCTCTCGACCTCTCCATTGCTACCAATCGTGAAGACACCTTCGTGTCTTGTCTAAATCAAATTAATATGTCGACCTTATTTACATTACTTGCCTGCCATGGCATCTAGTGAAAGTTAAAAACTTATCATGGGGAATTGCATAAATTCGTCCTCAGCGTGATTTCAAATTCCCTCAACCTCATGCAGTATATGTGAAAAAAAATAAAGATAGTTGCTGGTTAAGAATTCTGGCCTTCTGGACCTTTCGGTTGGAAATGGTTTTATATATAATCATTTCACTTCCTAATGCATATTAAGTGGTAGTTCTTTTAAAATTGTCCGATACTTTTTTTAGATAAAACCTTTCAATTGAATAGGTCTATGAGCATGAATTACACTCTGTATGAATTTATGTGGTGAAACTAAGGACAAGATAAGTGTAATGGGTGCAACAGAGGAAGACTTAAGAAAATGTGGACCTCAATAAGTGATATTAGAGCCAATGGTTCGGTTTTTGGCATCAATATTCGAGTTTGAGGTGGTGCACATGTAGACAGATGATGCCTCAATTGGCCGGTAAACAGAGGTGGTGAAATTAAAGACAATATATCTGCAATGGGTGCAATCTAGAAAGGGTTGGAAGCATGTGAGCCTCAGCAAGTGGTATTAGAGTCATTAGTTCAGCTTGGGGCAGTTGGGACATCATCAATATTCGAGTTTGAGGTGGAGCACATATAGTACAGATGGTGGCTCAATTTCCTAATAGATGGGGTTGGTGAAATTGGAGACAATCCATAGCTGAACATGTGTATTTTGGTATGGTCGGCTTTATAGCTAATTATCCAGATAATGTCAAACAACATGTTCTAATGAATTAATTAGTAACATTATGTCACAGTGTGACCGTTACACTTTAAAATTCTCTACATGACCATCATGTAAACCTTATATCTAATGTATTAATCGTTACATTATAATACTTAAAAGAATAAACAAATTAGCACACACTTTGTTCGTCACCAATATCCTCGGCAGGAGCAGGATCCTTTCTTGAAATGATGAAATCGACACGAGCCAACTTCTCACTATGCTCGGAAAGAATCTCCTCCCTCACCATCACGTCGTGGAGTGCAAAGCTTCTCTTGGGAACATATCCCATGTCTTTGATGCATTTAATCAATTCTGCAAGTTTCTCATATATTTCTTGAGACATTGGATGAGTCATGTCGCCCACAAAGAACGTTGAGTTGCCTTTCTTTCCTTGCACCCAACTACAACCAGGCCCTTCCTTGGTGCCAGTATCTCTCATTAACAATCGGACTCTGGCCACGTCTTTTCGACGTCTGGCATTAATTGGTATATATGTTTGAAAGCAGTGTAAACCTGATATCATTCTCTGACTCGGTCTCTGATAACGGTTGCGCAACATATTCACCTAGTACAAAATTTTCAATGCGTCCTGCACGCACTGAGCAAGGCCATCCATACAATTGGGGTTGGTTGCATAGGCATGTCTTTGATCAGCTTCAACGCGTCATCCAAACGACCAGCACGACCCAAGAGGTCAACCATACAACCATAGTGTTCCGCCCCAGGAACAACCCCAAAATCCTTGCTCATGCTGTTGAATTACCTCGTTCCTTCATCAGCCATTCCCGATTGGCAGCAGGCATAGAGGAGGACAACAACAAAAGTTACACCATCGGGCACCAGCCCCACTCCCTTCATCCCATAAAAAATCTGCAGGGCTTCTTCACCACGACCGTGCATTCCATAACCTGTCATAATTAGTGAAGTCGAAGAAACATTTCTTTATTGCATGTAATCAAACACAACTCTAGCAGCATCAATGTCTCCGGATTTTGAATACATATAAACAAGGCAATTGGCCACAAACAGCTCCCCGTAATCACACCTGATTGCCTAGTATAAAAGCATGAATTTGTTTACCAGACCTCAATGTACCCAGACGAGCACAAGCCATCAGGGCACAAGAAGAAGGACAAGAAAAACAAACCCTCACTGTATGAGATTTGTGAAAAATACTTTTTCATTGAATAATTGAGTCTTTACAACTGTGTATATATATATATACACCTGGTAGTATAACTAATGACACTAAGACAACAATTAGTTACACTAAGCAAACAGAAAACTGTTATGATGAACTGGATTGTGAGTCAATACACCCCCTTAAGCTGATAGGAGGTAATTTGAGTGAAAGCTTGGACTGCAAAGCATTGAACCGAGCTTTAGAGAGAGCCTTTGTGTGAATATCAGCAATTTGATGTTGAGTAGGCACATACTTGACATGAAGAAGATGAGACAATACTAACTCCTGAATATAGTGATAATCTATTTCGACATGTTTGGTATGAGCATGAAAAACTGGATTCGAAGAGAAAGAGAGATGGTAGAGACATTATCACACCATAAGACAGGAACTTTGGATAAAGGAAGCCAATGTCACTAAAAATCTTACAAACCCAGGTAATTTTTGCGGTAGTATGTGCTAGAGAACGATATTCAGCTTCTGTGGAAGAGCGAGCAACTGTGCTTTGCTTCTTGGCACTCCAACTGATAAGGTTATTGCCCAAATACACACAATAGCCATTGGTTGAATACCGATCATAAACACAGCCAGCCTGGTCAGCATCAGAGAATGCAGTAAGATGTAGAAAACTCTTTCTAAACCATAACCCTTGTTGGACAAAACCCTTAAGAAATCTGAGGATCATTTTTACAGCTTGATAACGTGTATCTTGTGGACAATGAAGGAATTGTCAGACTTGATTAACTGCAAAGGATAAGTCAGGCCGTGTCCATGTCAAATATTGGAGAGCACTAACAATACACCTGTATTTATGAGGATTAGATAAAGGAGAGCCAACATGATCTAATTTCTAACTACCAAGTGGTGTGGAACATGGTTTGCAACCTTCCATCTTTGTTTTAAGTAATAAATCAAGAGAATATTTCCCTTGAGAAAGAAAATGCCCTCTGAAGATCTGTGGACTTCCATGCCTAAGAAATAATGGAGAAGACCTAAGTCTTTAACTGGAAACAGTTTACCAAGTTGAGTGATAAAATCCTTGTAGACTGTAGGATTGGGACCCGTGACCAATATATCATCCATTTAGACCAAAATAGCCACCAATGAAGGATAGAATGTAACAAATAGTGAGCAATCAGACTATGAGTTAGAGAAGCTAAGAGATAACAGGGCATGAAACAATTTGTCATACCAAGCTCTAGGAGTTTGCTTGAGCCCATAGAGTGACTTGTTTAACTTGCAAACATAAGAAGACTTAGAGGAGTTAATAAAGCCTGGAGGTTGCTGCATGAATACTTCTTCTTTGAGGGAACCATGGAGAAAAGCATTACTAATATCCAATTGATTCAAGAACCAGTCAAACTGAACAACCAATGTTAGCAAGATGTGAATGGTCACTGGCTTTGCAATAGGGATAAAGGTTTCCTTAAAATCCACACCTTCTTGTTGATGAAAGCCTTTGGCTACTAATCTAGCCTTGTATATGTCCACAAAATTATCAGGATTTTACCACCAATTAAATTCTGATAAGGAGAAGATGGAACAAGAGTCCATGTATCAATGGGCTGTAAAGCTTGAAATTCCTCTAACATAACCTGTTTCCAGTGATCATGCTTGGATGCTTATAAATATGTAGTAGGAACAAATTGGGCAGGATCAATAGGGTGTTTGGTTGCTGTTAAAGCCTTTGGTTCAAAGATTCTAGCTAGTTATCATTAGGTGAGTATTGGAGGGAGGTGGAGAGAGAATGGGAGAAACAGATGGTTGAATTGAAGGTGAAGAAACTAATTGAGAGTTAAGAGATTAAGAAGTAGAGTTGGAACAATGTAATGGAGAAGAGGATATATGAAAAGGTACAGTAGGTGCAGGAATAGGTGAAGTAATTGGAAAGGGTAAAATAATGGATGAATCTGGAATAGAAAATGAGCATTGGGTAAATGGTTAAAGAGGCTTGTGATGAAATGGAAAATGACTTTCATTAAACAAGACATGCCTGGAAATGTAGACCTGAGATGTTTGCATATCTAAACATTTATAACCCTTATGCTACATGCTATAACCAAGAAAGGCACATGGTGTACTTTTTCCATCAAGTTTAGAAGAAACATAAGGTTTGAGCCAAAGATAGCAACTGCATCCAAAAACCTTTAACCTGGAGTAATTGGGGGGCTTTTGAAAAAGAAGTTCCTATGGTGATTTATCCAAGCCAGAAATAGGCAATCTGTTAACTAGATAAATTGTAGTGGAGAAAGCTTCAACCCAAAATTTATGGGGGACTTTAGAAGCAGCAAGCATTGTTCGAGTGGTCTCAGTTAAGTGCCTATGTTTCTCTCAACATACCCATTTTACTCTGGGGTGTGAGGGCAACTGAACTGATGTAAAATACCATGTTGAAGAAGAAATGAACTAAATTGAGAACTTATAAACTCACCCCCTGAATCAAATTGTAGAGTTGATTGTGTTTCCTGTCAAATTCTCAACATATGATTTAAAATGCACAAATATGAAGAAGACCTCAAATTTGAACTTCATAGGAATAACCAACTATATTTGGTGAACTTATCAACAAACAAAACATAGAATTTATATCCACTAACAGAGGAGATAGGAGCAAGGCCCCAAACATCATAGTGAACAAGTTCTAAACTGTGAGTAGTATTGCTAGTGCTTATAGAAAATGGCAACTTATGATTTTTACCAATTGCACAATCTTGACAAAAGAAAGATACAGATTGTTTTTCAATGTAAACAAGCTTATTTCTACTTAATATATTCCTGAAGATTGCAGAATAGGGATGTCCAAGCCTCTTATGCCAAAGTTGTAATGAAGCTGGAGTACTAATATTAGCATAGAAGGATGTAGAATCTAGAGCACAAACAAAAGCAGGTGAAGTAAAAGCCAGAGCTAAATGGCCCTTGAAAAAACATCTTCCCCTTAGAATGATCCTTGATTGTAGAACCATCAGAATCAAAGATTAATTGACAGTAATTATCCTTTAAAAATTGATATGCAGAAAGGAGATTAAACTTCATATGAGGAACATGGAGAACATTGTTCAACTTAAATGCTATAGTTGGAGTTTTAAGAACATAAGTGCCAGTGTGGTGAATGGGCATACCTTGACCATCACCGATATAAACCTTGTCTTCACCATGATAAGGCATAGGAGAATGAATAGTAGAGATATCATTCATGATATATGAGGTAGCTCCAGAGTCCAAAATCCAGGTATGATAGGTAGATTTAGCAGTGGTGTAAGCATACATTGATGCTAATTTAGCTGGTGGAGTTTTCCCAACAAATGCATGATTCATGCGTTCAAAGCAGTCAATTGCTTCATGATCTTGAGAGTGACAAATTTGACAGGGAACTCGGCCACCAGAGTACTGTCGATATGAGCCTCATGAAGAACAACTTGGATTGTAAGAGTTGCCTCGAAAATTGGCAGTCCCACGATAATTGTTGAAACTGCGATTGTTGCCACGATTATTGCCACAATTATGACCACGATAGCTGCCTCGATAATTCTTGGAAGAATTATAGTTAGAGGATGGAGCCTGAGAATGCTGAGATTGAGCACTTAATCAAGTATAACTAATGACACTAAGACAACAATTAGTTACACTAAGCAAACAGAAAACTGTTATGATGAGCTGGATTGTGTGTCAATACATTATACATGTAAAGTTTAATTAAGTTGAACAGTTGAAAAGTCTAGACAACGAATGTGGATCGAAATCAATAGTTCTACTATATAGTAGTTGAAATGTCAATGAACAATCCTAAGTCATAGTTTATTGAATTTGTAAGAAATTATTCAAATGATTACAAGTTTTAAATATAAAATAATGCTTGCAAACAAGGTTGCAGATGCAACACAATATTTAGAAAAAGATACAAACAAACAATTGAAAGAAACTATTTTACAAAACGTTTAGTCAGTCCAATGACATCAGTGAAATCTTGTACATATTAATTAAACACTACTTAGAAAAGTCATTAATCTCACATAATCCAGGAAAAAAAGAACGAAAAATTATATTCTAATTCTTGTCTAAGATTACTTTTGAATAAATTTTTGTCTAAAATTAAAAATTAATTCTAATTATTGGCATTTAATTGTAATTTTTGAATATTAAATAGGTTGTATTTATGATTGAGCTTTTTGGTTGTAGGTTATATATTGATTCTCATAAATAATACAAATGTTATTTATCATTGATAGTTATTATTAAGTTCCCATAATAAGAAAAGTCATATATTATCATATATTTTTCATTGTGCGTGAATTTCTACATATTACATACCAATACATTTGTACCGATATATTTGTACCTAAAGTTATGTACCGATACATCTGTACCAAAACTTACGTACCGATACATTTGTACCAAAACTTACGTACCAATACTTCTGTACCTATGAGTAAAATAAGGTTGACACACCCCGACCCAGGGTCGGAGCGTGCTGGCCGTCACGTGCGAGTGACGTAGCCAAAAACGTCAGCGGAAGGTAATTATGCATGAAATGCAGTAGTGGAAGTCAAATTGATAATATACATTATGATAAGGAGTGATATCAAAAGAGAGTGTGATAGTGAAAGGTTACAGAGCCAATCCTAGGTGCAGTCATTTAAAACAAACGACAAAATTACTAAAGAGACCCTACATCAGTGGTGGTCTGTCAGAACTGCCTTGATGCCTCGATAGCCGTCCACGCGTCGTCGCTACCTAGAACCTGGAGGGGCGCAAAACAGAAAATGTGAGTGGGCAAAAACAATCGCTTTCAAAAATCATTTCACGAAAATCCATAAATAACCCCTCTCTGTAACACAATATAATTTTCCCAGAAAAATAGTGCGTATATAAACTTATATACGAAAACTCGTCTCAGAATCAAAATCAATTATCAAATCTCAATGATAGACCATGTCGATATACCAATTCAGAAAAATCATCATCATCAGTCAGGTAATGTAAATCAGAAGTATCCCTAATGTAATGTCAGCCGGAGTCACCTCTAGTGACCTGTACGGCTGAACCTATAGCTCATCCGTCATCCTCAATCACTATCAATTATTATCCTGCACACGAGTCGGAACCACCTATAGTGGTCTGTACGACAGACTAGGTGTATAATATTACGCTCAGTGCTACGATCACGTGAAGGCTGTGCGACGAATCGCGGGTCACCTACGAGTCGGAACCACCTATAGTGGTCTGTACGACCGGCTAGGCACCTGCCTTGGATCCAAGGTGAGCGTACGGTGCGTGAGGTGAACGATCACGTGAAGGCTAGGCCCTACTCTGGCGGAGCACTAACACCCGAGGTGCAGGTGATGAGCTAAATCACTATCTATAATCGTCTCAAGCACTATCATAATACTTACCTGACTTACCTGGCCGTCCTCGGCGTTGGAGTGTGGCAATTGCAAACATAATCATATTTATAATATATTATTGGCATACGACATGGCAAAATAATTATAAAAACATTTCCATTCATAAATCATGTAATTTGCGTTTCTGGGAAAAACGCCAGTAATATATATATATTGAAAACAAAAGCCCACTCACTGGTATGTCGACGGGTCGTATCCCCCGAGCCTAGAATGAATGCGCTCATCCTCTGGATACGTCTCACCTATATGTGAAACAACTGCAAAACCGTCATTAACAATACATAACCAAACTACGTAATTAACTTTTCATACGAAGGTCAATTTTGGTATTTGAATATACCAACGCGACCTACACGACGTCACGAACACGTAGAAATTTTTAGGTAAATTTTTGGACCCCGCACGCGCCGCCACGCGCCGGCCAAGGCACGGACAGACGCGCCGGCCACGCGCGGCACGTGCCTCGCACGCGCGCCTGAACCCTAACGGCTCAGGAATATTCCGTTGGAATATTCCGTTATCTTCTAACGGATTTTGTTAGAATCAACTAACGGCGTGAGGAATATTCCGTCAACTTTGACGGAATATTCCATCACCCCCAACCTCCAGCTCCGGCGACCGTCGCCGGCGCCGGCGCCGGACTGGTTTTTCCGGCGACTATTTTCCGGCGAACCTTCAAACCTCCATATCTCCATCATTTTTCATCCTTTTTCCACGATTTTTCTTCCTACATGCTCTAATTTTAGTGTAGAATATATCTATAACCTCAAATACCTTGAAAAATGACGAGAAGTCTGTTGGGAAAATTCTCCAAACTCGGCCAATCTTGAAACTCACGATCCCAACGTCCCACAAGTGCAAACTAGGTGCTCCAAGGTTCGTGGGAAGATCCTAAGCCTCGTTGTGATCTTAGTTTCGTCTAAAATGCTCTGAAATAGTAGTACATGAACAGTGCCTCGTTATTAGCCTACGGTTTCGACTTAAACCTAGGGTTTTCTAACCTAAAACTAGTATAGAAATACTCAGCACAAGTCACAGATCACGTTTGGGCTTACCTGAAGCTCGATCCGTGCGTTGAGGAAGTGTAGTGTGTGTGTCCGTACGTTTATGGTGAGAGAGAGAGAGAGAGGCTTCGAGAGAGTGTGAGAGAAAGAAGAATCAGATTGCAGTGCACGTGTGTGCATGCGTGTGTGTGTTGAGTTATATAGTTGAAAGCCCAAGCTTTTGGGCTTAGTGTTTAGGACACCCAAGCCCAAATCCAAACCCAAAAACACATCCGTTCCCGCGTATTCAAGGGCAATATTGTCATTTCACGTCGCCAAAATTATAAAATTGGGACGGGATGTCACAAGGTACCTAAAGTTATTTACCGATATATTTGTACCAAAACTCACGTATCGATATTTCCGTACCTATGAATAAAATATGGTACCGAAAGTTATGTATAAATTGTTTTTGTTTTGTTGTTGAATTTTTTTTTTAAATAAGAATTTGAATTTTGAATAAATTTTTATCTATTAATATAATTGGAACACACAAAAAAAACATTAATTATGGATGGGTAAAGAATTTCAAATGGTAATTTTATGACTAATAAATGTGCTATAATTACTTAAATATGGTAAAATTTTGAAATAGAGACTTATATTAGATTTTGAAAACCATTCTGGTTAAAATCTAAAATCAATCTTACTGAAGCCCTAAAATTTGAAAGCCCAAAAAAAGAATTCATATACTAAACCAGTATTGTGACCAAAGCAAAGAGAAACCTTCATCTTACTAATTACTAGCAACTAAGCTAGCACTAGCGTGATTATATATTATTTGTTGTAGGCCTAATTTACTGAACAATATAAAGAACAGAGAAAGGGAGTGCAACCGCATAAAGAAAGATGAGACAGATGTGTATGTTATCTTATACCATTGTGCCTTTATTTATAGTAGTAGGGAAGGTAAATTTCTTACCCCAACAAGAGTACAACTCTAATGGTATAATCTCATAAGGATATCTTGGGATTTACACAATCACATTCCTAAATTATTTGGACTGCAACATTTCTCCTTAAGTGTATAAATACTCAAGTAAATGGCGCATCAGGTCTTCATCGATGAAGTAAGTTCAACTGATGAAGTTTCCGGCACAATGAGCAAATGCAAGTCTTAAATCCACGGAAGAATGCATAAAAGGCAAAAAAAAAAAAAAAAAAAAAAAAAAAAAAAAAAAAAACCTCACTATGATAAAACTCAAGGTAGGATAAAAACCCACAAACTAAGAAAAAAAGTAAAAAGTTGCATTGAGTCAAAATTAAATGTCTTTTGGACACAAGTAGGGAATCTCACAATGGTATGACGAGCCTAGAATAGGTGCCTTGTTAAAACCTAGTTAAGTAGCAGAAACGCAGTGGGAAAAGTGCTCCTAATCGGAGGGAAAAATAGTACATTAAGATCAAGTGAGTATACTTCTGGATACTCCCTCTGAGTTTGACAAAACTTCCAAATGAGAACTACAAGCATTGTATATGAATAGTTAGGCATATCAATTCCTCAGACAAGTTTCTGGAAGGAAGACTTCGATAGTGACGTCATGAAGAGGTTGGTAAGGTTGTTTGGGATTGGCTTGCATGACTTCAATTTCCTGATGCTTTACTGATGTTAAGTAGTCGCAATATGTCTTGGCATTGACTTCGTTGATGTATCGTGTCTTGGTTTAGTTGATACATTTGGCATAGTCTTCATGGCTCGTCATTGGGACTCAATGATGGATGAAATAACACGTACTTTGAATATGCTCAACAAAAGCTCTCAACCATGTCTCATGTGTGGCATAGTGAAGTGTGGTGAGTCTTGGGAACGATTCGAAGATTTCGCAATTAAGGTTGTATAGTGGACCTCAAATATATTGTGACATCTTTAATGGTAAAGACATAAACATTTTGGGATGTGCCTTTTGCGAGTTTGATAAGTAACTTGTGTTAACATAACAAACAAGGCAAGCATCATTCAAGGTAAACCTAGATCCGCTCGGGATGTGTAGGAACAAGTCCAAATCTGTAGTACCTCCAGGGTAATGGAAATACGCCTTTAATACCAATTTAGTGGTTGTGTGTAGGCGCGATGCTGCATCTTTAATACCATTTTACCCCTCGAGTTGACTTTCGTTGACTGTCTCATCAAAACATGAATTTATAGTTTAATTAAGTTATTCTTATCGTATTCATCACCACGAACGTGTAGACGCAAATGAATTCAAATTTGGATGTATAATGAAGATTCTATGTTTAAACGTCAAACGTTCTCGGATATTTTGTGTTTCGTCTTATGCATTCTTAATTGCGAACCAAAGGGACCCACTTGAGATTCTTATCCCCTTAGCCTTACCCTATCCGGATACCCTCCTCACCTTTTAAGATTTTCTTACTTTCCTTTTATAACTCTCTCTATCTCTCTCTCTCTCTCTCTCTCTCTCTCTCTCTCTCTCTCTTCCCTTCACTTTTCTCTCTTTTCCATTCCACACATCTGAGACCTATCTCTTTGCAAACTCTCACTCTCATCTCTGAGCTCACACAACCACAACAACCCTAAACCCATCTGGATGTGTGATCTCAAACCTTAGACCAAAACTTGGAACTCCACCGTGACAACCATGGTACACATCTCTCCCGACGAGCTCCGGTGGCTTTTGAAACTTTTTCGACGTAGGTAAGCTTCTAGAAACCCTTGGGATGTGTTTTAAGGTTTGATCGAAGCTTGTTTTAAGTTGTACACACGTGTTAAACGCATAAAATAGCTCGGAGCAGCTTTTCCCAATTTTCTGATGAGCACCGCCCCTTTCAAGGCATTTTCGGCGAAACTACTACGAGTTAGCATCATCCAAGGTACCATTATCTTCATCTCATTGAGTACGAAAACTTTGATTTTTGAATCACATGATTTGGTTCAATATTGAAGAAGTTATGAGCGTTTGAAATTTTGCCCAGAAATCGGCCAACCTTTGGCCGGAAACCGAGTCGACTTGACCCGAGACCCAAGATCTGACCTAGAACCCTCAGCCTATATCCAAGAACCTAAGTCTTTGGGTTGGGTTACTGGGCCCAAACCTAGCAACCCCAGGCCCAACCACAAATCCAAGCCCAAACCTACTAAGCCTAAACACAGAAAACCAAACCCAAAACCTAGATCCGACCCGACCCGGTCAAATCCCAGATCTAGGCCAGTGCGTGGGTCCTCTCATGGGCTTGTGCATGGGCGCATGTTGGCATCTACCTTGGCCGACACGTGGATCACACGCGCCTCTGTCAAAGGTACTGTGCTTCGCCACCGTCCACGACGGTGACCATTGCGGCACCATCGACATTTCGGTCCAACTTTCTGGCGTCCTAAATTGATGCGTACAGTAGCGTGTGGGGGTACCCGAGGTTCCCATTTATGTTTTTTGACGTCCTGAATCCGTTTATGACGTTCGTTTACTAAAATTCAATTGTTATGGTAAAGTTTTATTAATTGGACCCTTTATGTGCTTAAATGCATTTGTTAATGGTGGCGTTTCCGTTCTTCCTATTTCGCACGGCTCTTTAACTATGGAGTATTTATAAGTGGATCCCTTTTAAAATGCATGATTTTACTATTAGAAAAGCATACATGAACAACTTGATTTTATGGCTACGTTTTATGAAACGTTTTTAAGTAAATTGGTTTCATACTTTATGAATTATCATGCTTTATAGATTTTACATTCTTTGTGGTATATATGATGGATGACTATATACCTACTTATGAACGATGGTTTATGATATGATGTTTAAGCTATTGAGCTTCGATGAGATACAATTTTGGAAAGATTATGTTCTTATTATTTTGTTCCTATTTAGTGGTTACTCATACGATACTGCCTACGAGCAAATGAAATCATTAATTAGCTTCAGTTGGGTGATGTAGGGCCTACGGACGAATAAAGATATAGTCCTACCTACAGGCGAATGAAATTATTAATTGGCATCGGTCGGGTGATGTAGGGCCTACGGGCGAATGATACTGCATTCGGGCAATTATGATACCACTACTGTGCACACTATATATGATATGTGTTTTACGAAGGTTTTATGGCATGATAGGGTTTTCAAAGAACCTATTACTTATTATGTTATATGAGTTTTGTAAAACTTAGGGGTTAGTATGTTGTTAAATAACTGTTTCAGTATTACTCACATATCAACTTGGCTCACTGATGTTTTGTTGTGTGCCTCCTCAGGATCTAGGAACAAGGCATACGATCCGAGCTACGAGGCATTTCCATACCAATGACTTTGTGTGTCTCTCTCCGTTTGGACATTCTTGTATTAGCACATTTTGTTATACATTACGCTTGTATTCTAAATTAGTAGTATGCTATGAACATGTCATGCATTATCAATTTTACTTTGTTGATAGTTGAACTTATTATATTATTTTGTTAAGGTTTTATTTGATTATTACATTGCATAGTTACGCAACAAAATTTATATGCATGTTTCAACGTTATCGGTATATGCATTCATTTAATGTCTTGTGTCACCCTCGACTGTCGGCCAGCACATGGCCATCCCGTTGTCATTCTGACACCGGGGATCAGGGTGTGTCAAATATAGAACTTTGGATTCCATAACCTCTCCAAGAGTCTTATTTGCATATAGCATATAGAAGATCATAGGTATACTCAAAAGGTAACACTTTCGAGGTATAGTTTGACTGGTAAACCAAAATACCATGAGAACAAAGCTTAAATTTCAGGTCAAGGCATAAATGAGTTTTCCCAAGATTCTTCATTTCAAATTTCATCTTCAGGTGCATCTAAATCTCTTTATCAATATCCCTATTAAGAAACACTAACCACCTTCATAATGCTACTGTGAATCACAGGGTGGTTGACAGAAACCTCGCCATAAGGCATGCATCATATCGCATTATTTCATTCATCTTATTATGCTTCCTTTCCTACTTGTAACATAACAAGGTTATCTTAGGCGGTGTAGGAACGACAGGTCAAAACACACTTTGGTAAGGAATTTAACCTGGATTGTGATTTCAGTTGTCCAATCAGCTCTACGATGTCACTAATCAATGGAACACAGTTTTATATCATTGCTGTTCATTTATGTTGATAGCTATCTGTTGACCCTTAAAACTACCAAGCCTATGTGGCACGCAGACCGAGTAATTAATAAGCTAACTATGTCATTTGGTTGAATGCAGGGTGTGTCAACTCGTCGGCTGAGTTCGGCCGAGGAGTAAAATATGTTGACGTGGCGTTGGGCTCGTTGTTGACTTCTTGATCTTGCAACTTTTGATTGAGGAAGGAACACGTCTCGACTTTCAAGGTCTAGAGCCTAAAGACAATGCTGATAGTTTCTTTAAAGTTCACAAATCGTCAGCGCCGGGTGCGGTCTCAGTAATTATATTCGTGAGAATATAAGTACGCCGAACTAGTACCATATTGTACGGTCATAAATACTCGAAAGAGATAAGTGTCTTGATTATAAATGTGGTTCGGCCATCAGAATGCCGAACTCTAAAATGTACTTGCAAATATCCAATCATAAAATAAACTCGGCTTTCAATGTGCCGAGCGATAACACCTCATTTTGCTAAGAAGGCTAATGAGATGACCTCTTCCAACAAAAACTCAGAAATCCTTGTCAACTGAGACTTGAATAATAATTAGTCTTGAAATAGTGTTGTTTATCCAAACTGAATGTGCTTTTCGGTTGGTTGATTCTACGACTCCAGTATTGTTTATCCAAACTGAAGATGTCGCCGGTTGCCTTCACAGTGCTATTATCTAAATTGATGATGTGTTGGTGGGAAGAAAGGGAAGAGAAAAATCTCAAGGTCGTTGAGAAGCTTTGCACAGGACAATTTATGTGTTGATATGAAGGGCGGTGAACGATGCACTGAGTCTTGTATTTATAGGGTCGGATATCTGCTTGGCACGATCTGGTGTTTGTAGAGCCCAATTAGCAATCCAACAATAGGGAACATCACCCTGTATTCAAACTTTATCTCAAGTTCTACGCGTCATATCTCTCTGCTGTCCACTTTCTCCCAGATAAGTCAAAGCATATATCTCCCAATTTCTTAAAGAAAATGTTGAAAACTTCAAAATTGTAAAGCCGTCCACGTGATTAAAGTTTCAACGCTTTCTTGGAGCCTCATGCACCAATGAAATCGCATCATCTCAAACGTAGACCCACACATCTGCATGCAACCCCATCATTTGACTATTTAATTTCACCTTTATTTCCTTATTCTATTATTTGACAAACATTCAATTTGCATGCAAATTAGTGTTTTGATCAGATAGGAAAACAATGGAATATTTTTTCACTCTTCACCAATTCTTATCTCTTCAAAACCCATCTGATCACACCACATCACCATTCCAATTATCTTTTGGTAATCATTAAATACCACCATTACCGTGAGATAATCTGCATGCATGGTTCGGTTCTGAGCAAATTTGGTCCTTATCCACCTTTAGCATCTTTATCTCCATTTCCAACTGCTAATTATCTTATGCATGGAAAATAGTCTCTTAACCTGCCACATTAGTTTTCAAACCAATCATGTAAGTGTAGCAATTCGAACTGGAATTGATCTCCTTTGCTTCCAAAAATATATTTCATAAGATAATTACTATGAAAATCCAATAGTAATATCTAGAAAAATATGAAATCCAACGGTCTAAAACCTGTTCATTTAACGGTCTCGATTGCTCGGGCCGATATTGTAAAATCAGGTCCAAACACTATTATATAAGTGAAAACATCATCAACGATAATCTCATTCCTAATTCTATATCTCATCCAAACTAGTATGCTCGACCAAGAACTTTAAGTCTCAGGAGTAATCTTGATTAATATCATGAAATGGAAATGATTAAGACGGCGGTCGAGTATAAATTCATTTTGTGTTGTGACCTTCCTCTTCTAGGGAAGTGAGTCATATGAAATGAGTGATTTGTCATGCTTCTACATATGTCTTTGCAGGCATATTTACAGCTGGTATAAGATCTCATCACTTTAGCTAGATCAGAAGAATGTGTCTGGAGCAACATTTTGAAAGTTAGAATACATCACACTTACTTTATCACACTTGTGTGGTACAGGGATCGAGGTGAGACATAGTGGGCAACGTCCACATAAATTCACGTTGTTCTACAAGAACATTGACGCTCTTATCTCCCCTAACAGCGGGAAGACTATCTCATTAAAGTGACAATACGCACAATGAGCAGTAAATAGATCGCTTGCAAAGGCTCTAAGAGAGCTAGTGTGAAGGAGAATCATAATCGACAAAGATTCACATCATTCTTTAATAACCCATATTGGTACGTTGCGGCAACACAACTTGGCACATGGAATGCACACCCAAATGCATAAGTATAAAATGTTAGATTCGTACCCAATAACCAATTGTAACGTCAAAACTAAGCTAGGTGGCAAACGGGGCCTCAAGGCTAACCAACATAGTTACGCATAAGATTGCATAGCCCTAGGCAAAAACTGAACGTTTGTTGTGTTCACCAAGGTTTGGGCAATCATTTAAATTGCACTTTATGATCGTTCTATGAGGCTGTTTTAGGGTGAACATGGGAATTTGATGTCCAATTATAAACCCAAAATAAATGCAATATTTATCGAAAATCTTTGATATAAACTCTCCAGCATTATCCAGTCTTTCAAAGTTTATGGGATAATTAGGGTGGTGAACCCTTAAAATTATAATTATTTATAGTTTGCATTTTGGTTGGATTAGTCCACGATTATTCACTTGAATCCACTATAAAAAGAGGGTCGTTTCGTACCTTTGCGAGGGATGATATAGAAATCAAATTTCCTAAACAAACAAGCTTGGCAAATTGTGTTTGTAGGCACATGATCCTTAATTTGGGTAAGGAGATGCATAGTGGTATCATTGTTCGACCTAAGTGTCCCAAATAGTTGTGCCAAAGTAAGTAAACTGCTTGAACAACCCTGCTTCAGGCTGGGCACAGGTGGTGCATCCCAATTGGGAGCCAGCCCATTGGCTCTAAAACAAAACTTTAGGCTCATTTTTTTGGGTTGTGCAAAGATATTCCACTTTATTTTCTTTAGTGGTTTCATTCATAATCATTGTTCTCTCGAATATCCTTAAAATTATCGACATTCTTTCAAAACGGAGAGAATATAAGATCTTTATAATGATAATTTAGTACCATTCAAACAATGAGGAGCGTGCCAATGCTCTTAATTAGATTGGGTAGACCTGAAGTAGTTGCTAGAAATGTGATTTAGGTATAAAGTTAATGTGCATTGTATCGCATTCATCTAGATAACTAACTTTCTCATGTTTGTACCTAATTATGTGTTTAAATGATTTTGGTCACATGTTTAAGAAACATGATTCAATTAACTCATATTTGAGGACAATAAATTATTAGTGTGAACAGAGAAAAGAAGAAATTCTTGGATAGTTGGACTATCAAAACTTGTTTGCCATGTAAATGGCAAGATAAAGGGTATATAAAGTTTCTAACAAGCGAAAAATTCTAATAGAATATTCCACACTAGACATATGATTTATGAATGTTGATAAAATATTCTACTATAGTCATGTGTTTTATAGGTGAAGGGCCAAGTGTTTTATAGGTGAAGATTAAATTTTTTTCTAAAAAGCGATTCCTAATATTTTATTCTTCATCATAATCATAAGCCATTTGTCAAAAAAAAATTCTAACAAAATATTCCACGCTAGCCATGTGTTTTATGAAGGTTGTGAAAATATTCCACATCTGGCTAGTGTGGAATATTATGTTCGAATTTTCTTTAACAAGTGGCTTATGATTATGACAAAGAATAAAATCTTAGGGATAGCTTATTAGAAACTTTTTATAACCTTCGCACATAATTAACTACATACGTCTATTTCTCTTGCCATTTATTGGTAAACAAGTTTTGATAGTCCAACTATCCAAGAATTTCTCTTCTTTTCTTTGTTCACACTACGGTCTAGAGAGGTGTTAGTTCTAATATTGTAGATGATGAGTTTAATATCAATTTGTTCCCTACTCTCTTTTTTTCGGTAACATGGAAGAAGAAAAAGAAACACTAATGAACAACTAATCTAGCTGCAGCAACTCTAGAGTAGTCATCCAAAAAGAGTTTGAATTAAACAAGGAGGAGGCTCCACAAGCTCTTGAAACTCCATCTTGCTATTTAATCCCAATTTGGCTAACTCGTCAGTTGCAAAATTACACACTCTATGTACACGTATCACATTACAATTCCAATTCTCTATGATCAAACTTATGCACTCCGAGACAAGACCATAAAGAGGATGATTATTAAGGCTAGGCGAACCATGAACGAGAGAGACCACCAAAGCAGAATCAGCCTCCACAATAAGATGAGAGAAATTTCTAGCTTTAGCTATTTTCAACCCATTAAACAAAGCCCAAAGCTCAGCGGAGAACTTCCCCAACTACTTTTTAAGCAATAAAACTAGTGATCCAGTTACCGTGTCAGTCTCTAATTAATCCTCCACTTCCAATCACCCCATTAGAACCAAGTCTAGCACCATCCACATTTAACTTAAAGGTCCGAGACGGAGGAAGAACCCAAGCCAAGAGAACCTGCACACGGTTGTGTTTACTAAAGATGCTAGCATTAGCTTTGAGCCATTCAGTAGAATACTCCAAGATGCATTTCTTTGGATCAAGAGGTTCAGTAAAATTAGGACAAAATATAGTACAACACATCTACCTCCATATGAACCATAAGGCTATAGCAAAAGCAAGATTCCAAGATAACCTAAGCTCATGCGGATCATTGCATTTTAAGTTTGCCCCCACATAGCCAAGAAATGAATCAAATTGGTCCCAATGAAGATGATGAGGAAAAGGAATATTGCTTTAAACCCTAATACCAGCATGACAACTCGAGAAAACATGCGAAATATTCTCCACTGCATAATTACAAATTTGACAAAAAGTGTTGCTAGACATGTGTCTTTTAAAACGTTGTTTCCTAATGTTTGTCGTTGTATCAAAATAAAAAATAAGAATGAAAGAGTAAAAGGAAAAAGGAAAACTGACAGCTGGTAGCAATTTTATTCTGTAAAGTCGGGTGTGGGCTTTATAAGCAAGATAACAGCTGAATAAAAGAACATGAAAAAATTAAAAGAGGAGAGAGATATTATCCCAATTAAATTAAAATTGAGAGAGAAGAGAAAATGATGTCTTTGCAAATAACACGGCAACAAATACTACCAAGGTATTTTGAACTGAAATCAAACAACAACAAAAAATACTTCCGCTACATGTTGAATCCCACAACAGTCATACAAAAAGAAAAGTAATAATTTAAATATCATAACCCCACTCTAACTAACACCGAGGCCTTTTGTGATAAAACATCACACTTGACAGATTGTGTAGGTGGTAATTACCAAGTTGGGGACAATATCGGTATTGTTGGAAATGAGCCATGTGGCCCGTCTCTCTAATAATTCTACATGGTATCAGAGTCAGGAAGCGGGCCCGTATTGTATTGCCACGTGATGAATGGGTCCCCTTGACCCCGCGCGATGTTGGTGGATCCCTTGGCCCCGCGTGTAAGGTGAGTTCCCTTGGCTCCATGTGGTTGCCGATGTGTGGATCTCCCACGTGTGACCCACTAATTAGGTCCCACGTGAAGGGACGTGTTGAATCCCACATCGGCCATACAAAAAGAAAAGTAGTAATTTAAATATCCTAACCCCACTCTAACTAACACCGAGGCCTTTTGTGTTAAAATATCACACCTGATGGATTGTATAGGTGGTAATTACCAAGTTGGAGACAATATCGATGTTGTTAGAAGTGGGCCGTATGGCCCGTCTCTCTGATTATTCTACACTAGGGGTGGGTTCGGTTCGGTTCGGTTCGGTTTTTTTTCCAAAACCAGAAACCGAACCGAAATTACTATTCGGTTTGGTTTTTTATCGGTTTGCATTCGGTTCGGTTTTGGCCTGGTTCAATTTTTTTTTTTAATAGCAAACAAATTTCCTAAGAACACAAAGCTTGCAGCCATTCTAGAAGGCCAATGATATCAAATCTGGAAGGCTAACGATACAAAATCTAGAAGGCCAATCATCCTCATTGGTATAAAAGTTTAAAAATTATGATTTAATCTTATGTGATCATTTTTCAAAGCCAATGATACAAAAATGCAGCAAGAATAAGACAGAACAGACCTATGCTTCCCCGACATTAACTTGTTTTGGATCTCTGTATTTCTTCCTTACAGCATTTACTCACTGAAATCATCAAAAGTCGTTATCTGTCTCTCTCTCTAAAAAGCTCAAATCGTTTTGTAGTCATGAAGTTGAAGCCTTTATAATCAACAAAAAACCCAAATCCAGAAAGAAAAAAAAACCCTGAAATCCATCATAGTCTTTTAATTTTTTTTATCATTTTGGTAGTTTTGAAATCGAACCAGAACCATGAAAGAGTCGGAGAAAATCTTGGATCCTCATCTCAGCTGTGAAATCCATCATAGTCGATTTCTTCTCCGCCTCGCCGAGGATCCTGTCGCTCGGTCTCTGCAGGGTGGTCGCCATCAAGTTCATGGCCAGCAAGAATACAATGGAATTCCTCCTCGATACAAATTAGTACCGCATGGCTCCTCCTCCATCCCATAAACTAAAACAAATCCACATGCAAGGATAATAAAAAATAAAAGGACAATAAAAAAGGATAATCATAGAGAAGTGAGAGTGTGAGACTAACCTTAGCTGTCGAGACTCGAAACGACAAGAAGAAGTTGCGGCAAGATGAGAGACTTCTGATTTGAAAGGGGCGAGTGATTTGGAGGAAGAGAGGAAATAGAGAGAGAGAGAGAGAGAGAGAGAGAGAGAGAGAGACTAACGAAGCAGAGACCAGAGAGGAAGAAAGCAGCGGAGGGGAGAGAGAAAGAGAGAGTGTTTGAGAAAACCTAGAGGGGAAAACTGAAATGGGAGTGACGGCTGGCTAAGCGGAAGGGAGAGAGAAAGAGAGAGTGTTTGAGAAAACCTATAGGTGAAAACTGAAATGGAGTGACAGCTGCTAGGGTTAAAACTTTAAAGGGTTTTGTTGATTTCTCATAAAATTAAAAAAAAAATCGAACATCTTGGAGGCATAGGGGTTTGAACCTATACGCTCCAGCTTAGTAAGTTCCACTAAAACCAACTTGGCAACATGTTTTGTTTTGTTGTGATTGTATAACTAAATTATTTATAAGAAAAAAATATATATATCGGTTCGGTTCGGTTTTCGAACCTCAAAAATCGAAACCGAACTGGTCAGATTCGGTTCGGTTCGATTTTTTTCGACCTCGGTCCGGTTCGGTTTTTGGTTTTTTTGAACCCACCCTATTCTACACTACATGTATCGAAGTATCGAGAATCTTGTTGGGCTTGTCCAACTCTCCGAAGACAATGTTAAGAGCGAACACACAAGGTTCCAGATGGAGCCGGAAGAAAGCGGCAACAGAGGACGCGTGCATATCAAATGCTGTTACAACAACACGTACTTGAGAAGGGCGAACCACAGGCAGTATTGGATTGTAGCTGGGGCTTACGAACCAGAGGAAGATACAAGTCATTGGTCCTGCACATTGTTCGAGCCTGAGGTTGCCCGTTCAGACAACAAGGCAGTCATCCGATTAATCCACGTGCAACTAGGGCACTATGTAACGTCATTCACTGTAAACTACTTCAATCAGTTGCCTCTTCGCAGAGAAAAAAACTCCCAACCTCCACAACGCCATGTATGTGTACACAGTCGTCGACTTGGAGCCGCCTCTACTACCGAGCCCTTTTGTGCTGAAATCAAACAACAACGACTTGTACTTGCGCTACATGCTTGATCAAGAAAACAACATGCGTCAGATTCTCCAGTTCTCCGCACAGGATCGTGGGAGCGAGTAGGCGCAGTTCCAAGTGGAGCGGCCAAACAGTAGGGACCACCAAAATAATCAGTACGTTCATATCAAATGCTTGTACAACGGAAAATACTTGAGAAGGATGGACAATTACAAGATATTGATCGTTGCTGCGGCTGACAATCGAGACGAAAACAAAGAACGATGGACTTGCACATTGTTCAAGCCTGAGAGTATCGGACAAACCGGAAACAACCGCAACAACGTGCTCTGCCGACTACGCCACGTCGCAACTGGCCTCTATACAAAGGCATTTGTTGACAACAGATTAGAATTATGCCTGGGCGATGAAGTCCCTGACCCCGACGAAGTTGATGTCTACACAGCCATTCGCACCCATTAATTGATATGATCATGTGATGTTTTTGCGCAATTTCTCTAGAAATACTCACGAGACTTCACTCGTTCTCAGTCACCTATGGCTTTAAAAAGTCTGTTGCATGAGCTAAATATAAATGTGTTCGCTAAAGATCTGTAAATCCTTACTGAATAATAAACGTGAAAATATTATGTATAAAATTCTACTAAACCAATAAACACAAATCCTATCTTTATGAAAATTAATGTATGTTTTTAGTAGTGGGTTTAATGATAGTTCATGGCATTCATTCGTTACCTTCTATTTATATATCCTACTATTAACCGAAGCCAATCCTGTAACATACCAAATGCTTGTTTCGGACAACGCATGCACTACCATGTCAAAAAGTTAAATGCACATAACATAATTCGTGAAAAGAGAATTTTCAAAATGACTTGTTACACTGACACATGGAGTTGCTCTCTGTTATCTCATACTTTTATTTGAAAATGAGAGCGAGATAAAAGACCCAATTAATTCCAACAGACAAGAATTCCGACTTGTTGAGAAAGGTCCAAAGGCAAAGACACTAGTACGACTGATTCTACAACAATACCAACCACAAACGTTTAATAGCCCTAACCCTTTTTAGAATCCAAACACTACCATTCACTTCACTTGTTGAGCATCATTCTCACAAACTCCTCATAGTTCACCTGGCCATCGCCATCTTCGTCCGCTTCACGAATCATTTCATTCACTTCTTCATCCGTCAGTTTCTCCCCGAGATTTGCCATTACGTGTCGAAGCTGCACAATTAGACGGATTGTCCCTTTAAGTTTCCACTACACACATTCTTCAATATATCATCATACAAACAAGTAATTATGATCTTTACCTCAGCAGCAGAAATAAAGCCATTCTGGTCCTTGTCAAAGACCTAGAAAGCCTCTTTGAGTTCCTCCTCAGAATCAGTATCCTGCACAAGTTTTAATTCAAACAAACTTTGTAAACCATTCCAATTACATATCCAAACGACAGACAGAAAGAGCAAACCAAAATTTAATCAAACAAACCGAAACATAATGATACTAATCCTTCCAATTCTATTAATATTGACCCCGGTTCTTACTCACCCTAAAGTCAAGACTCATGAAGCACTTGCTCTTGATTGTGAGTCATGATCGAGAGAATATTACGACATGCTTGAGTTATAACTGGAAGCGAGAATTATCAATCACATACTTGGTTTCCACATGGATCAAATTAGAACAGAAAAATTACATTTTAAACAATGACGGATCAGTTGGAAGATTATTGAACAATTAGTATATAATTACAGCAGCGATTTTATAAAAAGCTTAGGGTGAAAGTTCTAAACAAGTACAATTGTAGCATAAAAACCCCATCGTCATATGATTCACCAAATAACAGTAGATCACTATCCTGAGATTCAAAATATGACACACCATAACACAATGTGAGGAGATTATATACCTTCATCTTCCTCGCCATCCAATTCAGAAACTCGGAGAAATCGATTGTGCCATTCTGATCAGCATCAACTTCACTGATCATGTCCTGCAATTCAGCCTCAGTGGGATTCTGTCCCAAAGATCTCATCACAGTCCCCAACTCTTTGGTAGTGATGCAACCTAAGTGCAAACAAAAACATGAATCAAAACTACTTCTACCTGAAGGATGGGACGTAGCATAAATGCACGAAACAGAACCCAAAAACATGTTTTCTTTGGCTTTCACAAGACGATATTCTAAATTAATTTATAATACGGGGGAGAAAGATTCAAACTTGAGTGCAAGACGACGGACATACTGCCTAATCCGCATCTACAGACCCATAACATGTTAATTCAGAGACATCAACATTTCCAGATTGACAAGAATCATTCAAAAACATAATCATAAGGGGTAGTTCAAAAACTTGATTCATGAACTTTCAAACTACTTTTACACAAAAGGAAATTAAACCCAACAAATATATACATGATTTATATACATATACATATATAATACACACATGTATATAAGAATAAGAATGTGTAGAAATATATACCATCGCCATCTTTGTCAAAGAGGCAAAAAGCTTCCTCGAACTCGGCGATCTGCTCATCTGTGAGTTGCTCCGCCATTTTTCGTCTCTGCTCTAAAGATTTTGGCCGAACGTGGACTGCTGCTTGATATCGTTGACGAATGAAATTATTGATCAAAATGTCACGAATCAATTCATTCACTTCTTCATCCGTCACTTTCTCCCCGAGATTCGCCATTACGCGTCGAAGCTGCACAATTAGGCAGATTGTCCCTATAAGTTTCCACTGCGCACATTCTTCCATATATCACCGAAGAAACAACTAATTACGATCTTTACCTCAGCAGCAGAAATAAAGCCATTCTGGTCCTTGTCAAAGACCTTGAAAGCCTCTTTGAATTCCTCCTCAGAATAAGTATCCTGCACAAGTTTTAAGTCAAACAAACTTTGTAAACCATTCCAATTACATATCCAGACCACAGACAGAAAGAGCAAACCAAAATTTAATCAAACAAACCGAAACATAATGATACTAATCCTTCCAATTCTATTAATATTGACCCCAGTTCTTACTCACCCTACAGTCAAGACTCATGAAGCACTTGCTCTTGATTGTAAGTCATGATCGAGAGAATATTACGACATGCTTGAGTTATAACTGGAAGCGAGAATTATCAATCACATACTTGGTTTCCACATGGATCAAATTAGAACAGAAAAATTACATTTTAAACAATGACGGATCAGTTGGAAGATTATTGAACAATTAGTATATAATTACAGCAGCGATTTTATAAAAAGCTTAGGGTGAAAGTTCTAAACAAGTACAATTGTAGCATAAAAACCCCATCGTCATATGATTCACCAAATAACAGTAGATCACTATCCTGAGATTCAAAATATGACACACCATAACACAATGTGAGGAGATTATATACCTTCATCTTCCTCGCCATCCAATTCAGAAACTCGGAGAAATCGATTGTGCCATTCTGATCAGCATCAACTTCACTGATCATGTCCTGCAATTCAGCCTCGGTGGGATTCTGTCCCAAAGATCTCATCACAGTCCCCAACTCTTTGGTAGTGATGCAACCTAAGTGCAAACAAAAACATGAATCAAAACTACTTCTACCTGAAGGATGGGACGTAGCATAAATGCACGAAACAGAACCCAAAAACATGTTTTCTTTGGCTTTCACAAGACGATATTCTAAATTAATTTATAATACGGAGAGAAAGATTCAAACTTGAGTGCAAGACAACGGACATACTGCCTAATCCGCATCTACAGACCCATAACATGTTAATTCAGAGACATCAACATTTCCAGATTGACAAGAATCATTCAAAAACATAATCATAAGGGGTAGTTCAAAAACTTGATTCATGAACTTTCAAACTACTTTTACACAAAAGGAAATTAAACCCAACAAATACATACATGATTTATATACATATACATATATAATACACACATGTATATAAGAATAAGAATGTGTAGAAATATATACCATCGCCATCTTTGTCAAAGAGGCAAAAAGCTTCCTTGAACTCGGCGATCTGCTCCTCTGTGAGTTGCTCCGCCATTTTTCGTCTCTGCTCTAAAGATTTTGGCCGAACGTGGACTGCTGCTTGATATAGTTGACGAATGAAATTATTGATCAAAATGTCACGAATCAATTCATTCACTTCTTCATCCGTCACTTTCTCCCCGAGATTCGCCATTACGTGTCGAAGCTGCACAATTAGGCAGATTGTCCCTATAAGTTTCCACTGCACACATTCTTCCATATATCACCGAAGAAACAACTAATTACGATCTTTACCTCAGCAGCAGAAATAAAGCCATTCTGGTCCTTGTCAAAGACCTTGAAAGCCTCTTTGAATTCCTCCTCAGAATAAGTATCCTGCACAAGTTTTAAGTCAAACAAACTTTGTAAACCATTCCAATTACATATCCAAACCACAGACAGAAAGAGCAAACCAAAATTTAATCAAACAAACCGAAACATAATGATACTAATCCTTCCAATTCTATTAATATTGACCCCGGTTCTTACTCACCCTACAGTCAAGACTCATGAAGCACTTGCTCTTGATTGTAAGTCATGATCGAGAGAATATTACGACATGCTTGAGTTATAACTGGAAGCGAGAATTATCAATCACATACTTGGTTTCCACATGGATCAAATTAGAACAGAAAAATTACATTTTAAACAATGACGGATCAGTTGGAAGATTATTGAACAATTAGTATATAATTACAGCAGCGATTTTATAAAAAGCTTAGGGTGAAAGTTCTAAACAAGTACAATTGTAGCATAAAAACCCCATCGTCATATGATTCACCAAATAACAGTAGATCACTATCCTGAGATTCAAAATATGACACACCATAACACAATGTGAGGAGATTATATACCTTCATCTTCCTCGCCATCCAATTCAGAAACTCGGAGAAATCGATTGTGCCATTCTGATCAGCATCAACTTCACTGATCATGTCCTGCAATTCAGCCTCGGTGGGATTCTGTCCCAAAGATCTCATCACAGTCCCCAACTCTTTGGTAGTGATGCAACCTAAGTGCAAACAAAAACATGAATCAAAACTACTTCTACCTGAAGGATGGGACGTAGCATAAATGCACGAAACAGAACCCAAAAACATGTTTTCTTTGGCTTTCACAAGACGATATTCTAAATTAATTTATAATACGGGGGAGAAAGATTCAAACTTGAGTGCAAGACGACGGACATACTGCCTAATCCGCATCTACAGACCCATAACATGTTAATTCAGAGACATCAACATTTCCAGATTGACAAGAATCATTCAAAAACATAATCATAAGGGGTAGTTCAAAAACTTGATTCATGAACTTTCAAACTACTTTTACACAAAAGGAAATTAAACCCAACAAATACATACATGATTTATATACATATACATATATAATACACACATGTATATAAGAATAAGAATGTGTAGAAATATATACCATCGCCATCTTTGTCAAAGAGGCAAAAAGCTTCCTTGAACTCGGCGATCTGCTCCTCTGTGAGTTGCTCCGCCATTTTTCGTCTCTGCTCTAAAGATTTTGGCCGAACGTGGACTGCTGCTTGATATCGTTCACTGATCATGTCCTGCAATTCAGCCTCGGTGGGATTCTGTCCCAAAGATCTCATCACAGTCCCCAACTCTTTGGTAGCGATGCAACCTAAGCGCAAACAAAAACATGAATCAAAACTACTTCTACCTGACAAATTTGCTACTTCTCTACGAACTGTCTTCCACCCAAGCACCGTCGCCTTACCTTGGAATTTTCTCTCGTGGTCTATAACGGCGGCACTCGATTGCAGGGACGAGTCGTTATCCTTCCAACACTCAAGTTTATCCTCAAGTTCAGATTTAATGCAACCCAAACGACACTCTATCTTCTTCAATCGGTCTAAGATATCCTGAACAATATTGTTGATTATTGTAGTTTCGTAGCTAGCAGTTCAAAACAAATAACACATTTAATCAGTGAACTATCTTTATTGCTATACTTCATAAATGTAAAAATTTTAGGGTTTTTTTAATGACACCCCACAAATTGTTGAATACACCTCACTTAATATTTAATGTTAAATAACTTGTATAAAATGACTGTTTAAGCCCTATTTTTTCTAAAAAAAACCTATAAAAAAAGCAATTATTTTCTTCCTACACCTCAAATCATGAAAAATAAAATCCTCAAACTACCCGTAAGTTTATTTATAATTTTGTAATTTTGTACACATCTACGCTCACAATGTCTTGTCATTATGTTTTTTTATTATTAAAAGCATTCTGCAACATAACAGGCAAATATATATTCTGAAATATTCAAATCTTGTTTGAGATTGTTTAGTAGTGTTTTTTTTTTCTTTTACTAATTTTTTTAAGCATGCTTGCTGTTTATTTCTTAGGATGGGCATGATTGTAGAACCTAATTTTTTCCGAATTTGACATTTAGATAGATTAGTAAATTATGAGCTCTAATAAAAATAATGATCTTCATGGCTAAATCGGTATTTAAACAAAGCAAATGAATACCATCATCTCAAACAAGATGCCAACACCTAGTCCCCTACGTTAACACGAGTCACCGAGAGGATATAGTTCAACATGTTAAATAGAAGCAAAGGAGAAAGCCTAGTAGCAAAACTATCTGTTGGACAAAAAGAAGGAAACGAAAGATCATTCCATGGAAAATAATGCAAAACCACATAAGCAAGAATATAAGCTCAGATCAATTTTTTATAATGTTTTGTTTAAGGTAACAGATACATCGACTAATAGAACTTTAATATAATAAAATTTAAAGAATGTGGGGTGTATGTGAAAATGTAAGATGTTAAGAATGTGGAGTGTGAGGGTATTATGGAGAAGTATGTAGGGTGTGTTAAGATAAATTTTTGTTGAAAAAGTAAATGTAAGGTGTATTAAGTATGTGGGGTGTTAATATAATAAGCCAAATTTTAATTTACTAGTAAATACTAATATAGTCCAGTATGTGTGGCTTGCTAAATTTAAGGTTACTAAGAAATTTTAATGTAACAGAAATTAAAAACAGATAATTAAATTTTCTAGAATTTGTGAATTTTCTTATTTGGCTATCTTAAAAGAATATAGAATTTGAAACAAAATTTGTTATTTGTTATTTTTAAACTTTCACCTTATAAATTTAGAAATGACACATACTTACATAGAATTTAAACTTGGAAATTAGAGGTCTCAAATTCTAACACTATGTTTGGATGAGAGAAACAAATTTTGAATTTGGATTAAAGTCAAATTTTATAAATTGACATGTACCAATTCTCTTGTTTGGATTCATAAATATAGAAATTTAGAATTTTCGCGTGGAAAAAAAACTTAGAATTTGGGACATCTAATTCTCAAGTTTAAATTCCATGTAAATATGTGTCATTTCCTAATTTTTATGATTGAACGTTTAAAAATAACAAATTTTGTATTCAATTCTATTGTTTTTTTTCCTTTTTGTTAAACAAACAAGAAAATTCACAAATTCTAGAAAATAAAATTCTGTCATTTCAATTTTCATCATTTTAAAATTATTTAGTAATCTTAAATTTCTTTATTCAAACATGGTGTAAGTATTTTTCCACGCAGAAATTATAAATTTCTATGTTTATGAATCAAAACAAAGAGAATTGGTGTATGTCAATTTATAAATTATGACTTTTATCAAAATTTAAGTTTATTTCCCTCATTCAAACATAATGTAAAGAGTAAAATTGAAACACAAAACTAAATTGATGACATTATGGTAGGAAATTAACTATATAAATACACGGTAAGGGGGAAGAAATGTACGTACTCTTCCTCCTTGACATGATATCCTGCCAAATTTGCTACTTTTGTAAGAGCTCTCTTCCACCTAAGCACCATCGCCTTGTCTTGGAATTTTCTCACATGGTCTATAAAGGCGGCACCATAACAACCCGTTTGATTTCGTACATGGGACGGATCCACCTTGTAAAAAATTGGCAAAATTATTTGTTCCTTTGATTCTCTACATTGATGGATCTTGACAAGCTCTTCCAAACACCACCTTGAATCTGCATAGTTTTTAGACAATATGACGAGAGAAATTCTTGACTCTTCAATAGCTTTGAGGAGGGTTGGTGATATTTCTTCTCCTTTTGTAAGATCGCGATCAATGAAGGTCTTGATTTCTCTACCAACTAAAGCGTGGTATAAATGATCTGTAAAATTGGTGCGTGTATCCTCTCCTCTAAAACTCAAAAACACATGATATCTCCATGAAGGAGGCAAAGAAGAAGAAGCGACAGGTTGATTGGCCATAGGAGAATGAACCTAAAGAAAAAAGTCTCTCAAAGGATTGGAATATGCAGTACGGTATGGACAACGGATTCTCTCTCTTGTTATTTAAAGTCCTCGTTCTTTTCTTCCTACCTTATGGTCAAGTTGAAGGAGAGGAACTTTCTTTGCCATTTCCTTCTCAAATGGTTTCTCTAACAAACCATTTACTTATCCACTACCCTCCAATGTGAGCAGCCTTCTAGAAGTGATTTTTTATTAAGCATTTTCATTGCTACTACCTTTCAATGTGGACAGAAACTTTCGTGGAAACATGAATTCAGCAACAGTGCTTTTGCCAACACCCTTCCGAATTTTTTCCACCAAATCCCTCTGAGCCATAAATTTGGACCCTTAAAATTTAATCAAACAGTAAAAGTTATTATAACTTTTAACAAGATTCTTTGTTTATAGCCACTTTCAAGGACCCGAAATGATGGCTCAGTAGGATCCCTTTCCGACACCCTGCACCCGAAATCAGCTGCAGCAGCAGCAACCAAAAGCACTTTTGAGAAAAGCATGACCAAGTAGAAATATGAAATCAAAAGTTGAGAGTGACTGGAAGTTGAACAGCTTACCGGAGGTCCAGTCACTGGCAAGCACTTTCCAGGACCGGCCATTTCACGCTTCTCCTCCGCCTCCCTCTTCCACTGTCGTTCGTTTTTACCCCCGCTCGATCAGCCAACACGACTAACAGAATCCGCAAGTCGTTGTGGAAGATATGGTACACGGTTGATATCTTCACTACTTTGGGCTGGGCATGCTGGATATAAGGCTCGACCCGCCCATATCAGCCCAACAAACTTGACCTTGTGGTAATTTTAATTTTTAACCCCTTAGCAACCATAATAATTTGATATTAAAACAGGAGGATTAAAGCATTTCATTTATTTTAGGTGCTTTAGTTTTGTTACCAAGGCACGAGATCTGTTATTTATGTTTCGAAAACACTTTTTAAAGTCGTCATTATAAAATAGGAAATTCTCTAATTAAAAAAGACGAAAACAGAGAATCTAAGTATAATTTTGCCAATCGCGGATGCTTTTTTTGTTTTAAATATTTTATCTTCTCATGATTTACAACAAATCGTAATTATAAATGTTTATCTATTTTCTCTAATACTACTACTCTTCCATTGGAGTTCTTTGTCTAAGAAAAATAAGTTATTTTGCAACTCTCTGTGCAATTAACCTTAAGGAAAAGTACTTAACTGAAACACATCACAGCCAAATTTCAAGCCTCTAAGCACTTTCGATAGAAGCACATTTCATTAAAAATATTTTTGAAGCACCCTGCATAATTTTTTCATTGCGTATGAACTGTACCAACAAAAAAAAACCGTAAATCTAAATTAATAAAAAAAAATCCAAACAACTGAAAAACCTACCCTGGTTGAATTGAATAAATCCCAGCAAACTCAAATAAAAAAATTATATATTTCAGACCGAAAACGGAAGCCGACGTCAGGTACCTCAAGATTGAGAGAGACGGAGCTGAGATATCAATGGCAGAACAGGATGAGGAGTTTCTGGGGATTTTTATAGCTGATTCCTAGCTGCGTGTATACCTTGAAGAGGTTGTATAATTTCGCGTCTCACCCACGCCTGTACAAAATGAAAAATGTGAAATTAGGGAATAATTTTGGAAAATAGGGTACAAATTCGAAATTCCAAAAACCCAAATTGAACGCAAAACATCAGAATTCATAATCAATAGAACGTGAAAACTGTACCCTATCGAAAATGCAGAAAGAGAGAGAGATCGAAATACAATTGGGGTTAAGTTCGAAAACCCTCGTCGAAACATTAACGATTTGAGGCATGCAACAGCTGTTTCTTGTTCCTGAGATGAACGGGAGACGACTGGCGGTAACGATGAGATCCGATTCGCCAATGTTCAGACGGCAATAGCTCGCTGTCGTCACTAGCAGAGTCACGGAGAGAAGCGAGAGAGAACAAAGTGAACAGAGAAGAAAGAAATGAAAAAAAAAAACCAAAAAGATCAGTATATACAGTTTGTAAAACAATGGCATACCTGTAATAACAAAAACCCTAACAGGGGCAAAAAAAGAAACACACTGTGCTTATGAACAGTATTTCAGTTATATTTGAGTTTTAGTATATATTGAATTTCATTCAAATATATATGGAATCACATTGACCATAAACTATTACAATATTTCACAGATCATTACATTAGCATTTCTAGCCATTAGAACCTCGAAGACATAACTAATCAATGTTATATAAATTTACCACGAAATTAACAAAAGAGAATAGAAGACCATAAGCTTCATTTGGTTTCATAGCATATCATATTCGTTTAAGAAAACCTCCTTACAGTTTGTCGTTCAACAAATCCTACTCAGAGGAAAAATAACAGGAATAACTCATAGAAGCATAAAGTGTAATCATTAAATTAAATTCAATAGAACATAAAAAAACAGTTTGACTACTATACGTATAACTCCATAAATTCCTTACCATGCAAACCTTGAGAGGTCCAATAAGTCTAAAAGTCTCAAAACTCTCTCCATATTTAGCTTCAATGCTTGAAAACACTGGAAAAACAAAGGGAAAAACATAAATTCATCAAAATTCCTATCTTGTTTACACATATTTACAAGTATGTTTACCTTGTTCTTAATTGCTCAAAGAATTGAATAGTTTATTCAATCAATTCTCAAATGCATTTAATAAGATATTTTAAAACAAACATATGTTGATCTACCAATGTAAGTGTACCCTGCGGAGAAAAACTAAATTTTCAATTGCTCATTAATAATTAAAACTTACATATGTTAAAGCATGCACATAAATTATTAAGTTGATTCACCAAGGTGATGCCAACATCACATAAGAATATGCATATTCCAAGAGGAACGTGACTAACTAGAGAGATTGGTGATGGCATTTGAGATAGAAAGGGCAATGCAGACACATTTCCCTCATCCAGACATGTCTCCTCCGAGTAATAGCTTTGCGAACCTCTCCATCATTTAAACATCTGCAATCACAAAATAAATCTGAAATAATTAAAATTTAAAAAACAAATAAATCATCTTAATTAGAACATAATCAGATAACAAAATTTTCAACTGCACATAAATTAGTATGTATTTTCACTGAGTTTTCAGGATGTGAATATTACTGGACATCCTCTAAATTTTCTCAGAATATAAACAGTGAGCAAGAATTTCCTAGAAGCCTAAATTTAGAAAGAAAAAAAACATTTAAACATAAAAAGGAAACAAATAAACAAAACAAAATGAAATACCAGATAAAACACTCAATTAAAATAACTAAGCAAAACAAAAAGCCAATTAAAAAAAAATATGACCATATGTAGCAAATCTAAAGCACACCCCAGAATTTTAATAAAGACAAAAATAAAAAGCAGCTTTCAAATAAAAAAAGACGTAAACTAATTGAATAGTACCTAATTTAGCATGTGGGGGATTCAAATTGGATGTTGATTAATTGCACTCTAGACTTCTCCATAAGACGAAAGAAAAGCCATGTGCTTGATACTATATTAATTAATTCATTGTAGACTTCTCCATAAACACGTAAGAAATAGTACGTTACTATTTCGTGACAATGTTGATACATTTGTGAACGTATTGTGAGAACAATTTGAACCGGTATGAGATTTTTTTGTGCCGATTAACTGTTTGATGAAATGTATATTCGGCATCACTCACATGAAGAGTTGACAAACTAGGTAAGAAATCTCAACAACACTCCGTAGTTGATGGGTGCGCATCATGGCTCGCAACCAAGTGCCCGATGAAGTGCCTCACTGAAAAAAGTTTGAGCACTCTGCGTGCTATTTCTATCTAAAAAAACTTGCACACCGAGGACCCCTATAAATCCTTCATTGCAAGTGCATTCCGCATATGATAAGTTGGAAACGTACACATCTAATAGAAAGCGCGTTGCAGTTATTTTTATGTATCTAAATAACGTATTGGTATGATTTATTTCCTATGTTATGTGATTCACAACTCAATTAAAACAATAAGAATGATTTACTATATATTTTGCAATGCAAGTTTATAGAGTCACGTTCTCTTTATCACTTGAGTGACTAATTAAGATTTCATAGGCCTTTACCTTAAAATTGTATCTCAACTAATGTACTTTTAACATTTCTTAAGGTATCGTTTGGTACATGGGACGGGACGAAACTGAACGGAACGAGACAAGACGTTCTGTCTCGCGTTTGGTGCGCCTAAAACGGGTGGAACGAGCTGTTCCACGGGACGAGTTTTAGGTGAATTTTCATTCCGCCTCACCCTCCTGGAACGACTTGTTCCACATTCGTGGAACACAAAATTATAACCTCTCTATCTCCTTCTTCCTCTTCGTTTCCATTCGAGGGCATCTTTGCTCTCTCTCTGTTCTGTCTCATCTTGTCCCGTCCCATTCCATTCCGTCCCGTCACGTCTATATACCAAACGGTACTTGATAACTTCTACGAGAAATAACACAGCATCACAAACAAATAGACAAGATTACATTCTCGATTTACCCCAAATTTGGGCCTAAGGCCCATTTAGACCATCTCCAACCCTGCCTTATAACCTAAAATTTCCCTTCCCCCCCTCCCAAATCCACTCCAACCCAAAACCTAAACCAAACCTAAAACCTAAAACTTAAAATAAAGGCAATTTCCGGTCACAAATTTAGCCCACAAATTGAAGTGGGACCCACAGATGAGAGTGTAAAGTCAGTTGTGAAGCCCAATTGCTCCACACGCAGACGCGCAAGTCATTCAGCCGAGGTGGACCCCACCCACGTGGGTGTGTCCCCCGGCGTGTCAAAATATGTATGTAGCCAACGGCTATTTTTCTCCATCGCACAGCTGTGGTAATTGGACCGTTGGTTAATCCAACGGTCCATATTCAAATTATTTTTTTTAGTTTTATATTTATATATTTATTGAATCCAACGGCTTAGATCGAATATAATCAAATCTAACCGTAAAAAAAAGATCTAACGGTCCAAATTTAAATCCAACGGCTAAAACAATTTTAAAAAATTATTTAACTTAAAATTCAACCAAAAACTCTATAAATACATATGTATTTGTTCAAACTTCCACACAAAACTCACTTTGCTCCTACAATTCTTCCAATTTTTCTTTCTACCATTTCTTCTCATTTCCAAAATTTTCAAGATGGCAAAAGAGCATGTTAGAGGTCGTAATTGGACCTTTGACGAAGATATTGCTTTATGTTTGGCATGGATTTCTGCTAGTGAAGATGGTGCCGTCGGCACCAATCAAAATAGAAAGGATTTGTTGGGTAAAACCGTTGATAAGTTCCATGAAAACTCCAACGCCGGTCGAAGGGAAGTTGGTGGTGTTTATGATCGGTGGAAGATTATCAACAAAGCGTGCACTTTGTGGAAGGGAAGCTTGGAGAGAGCCATGGTTGACCTGCTTAGTGGAAGGGGCGTCTCAGAAATTGTGAGTTTCTTTGTTGATATTTTAGTTGTCATGTACATAATAGTATTTTGCAACTAATTGTTTTTATGTATTTGTTGCATAGGGTGGGAAAGCAATGGCAATTTACAAGACAAGAACTACACCAAAAAATCAAGCTTTTAAGTTGCATCATGCTTGGAACATCCTCAAGGATTGTCCGAGGTGGGGAACCGATGCGAATCAACAATGTGAAAGATTATTTCATAATGAAGCCCTACCCCCAAATGATGTTAATGAAGGTGTGAATTTTGCCGACAATGAAGGTGTCGAACAAATGAACCCAACTTCTTCTTTTGCAAGGCCCCTGGCTAAAGATAAGCAAAAGGAAGCAAAGAGAAAAGGGAAGTCCCAAGATCCGATACGTGCACAATTTGCTAGCGAAATGGCAATAATGAACGAAAACCTGTGCCGTCGGCAAGAAGAATCGGCCCAAATGCTTTTGGCCATGAAGGAAGAAGGGGATAGGGAGCAAGAAAGGTACAAAACTAATTTGATAATGGAGGACCTCAACAAATACACTCCAGAGAGGAAGAGATACTTACGTGGTAAACAAAAAGAAATTTTACGAAGGAATGCCACAAGAAGTATATTTCAAGATGATGATTCATCTCAAGACTATCACCCAAGTCCATCACCAAGTCAAGATGGTGGATATCATTATTAAGTTTATGTAGTCTATGAGTTTCCGATTGTATTAAGTTTATGTGGTTTATTAATTGTTTTTTTTTAAGTTTATGTGGTTTATCATGATTTTCATGTATTGATTTAGTGATTTTTCAAAATTTATCGGAATTTAAATATTTTTAGATTAAAATGTTCATAAAATTAATTTAGGATAGTCTACATAATTTTTTTTTAAAAAGTTAATTTAAAAAAATAGCCTTAATTCATTCTTTGATAATCTTGGCCTAAAATTTTAGGCCACAAGGGTTGGAGTAGCAAAACTGTTTCTGGGCTAAATATTTTTTTAGGTTTTAGTTCAGGATTGGAGATGGTCTTATAGTTAAAAATATAACTTGGGCTTTGAGTGGACCATATAATTGCTTAATGGTTGTGGCCCAAACGGTGTTGGTTTTGGGCCAACCCAACCGATCCGATCGGACACAAACCAAAACAAACCAAACCATAGCAGAGAGAGATACTTTTCTTCCCTTCTTTCTTATATGCTTTACTTGGTGATTAAGCCTTTAAGACAGCTGCAAAATCAGAAGAAGTAGAGCAAGTAACAGCGAAGTAACCAAAAGCAGAGGAATTGGAGGCGAAGATGGGGTTGCAGTGGATGATATTGACGTACGTGGTCGCGGCAGAGGTGGTGTTGGCCTTCCTCCTAACCATTCCGGCGCCCAAGCTGTTGAAGAATCGATTCGTGTCTCTGGTATCTCTAATCCTCCAACCCGCCCTTTTCATCGTCCCCTTCGCCGGATTTCAGCTCCTGGGTTCGTTTCTTTTCTCGATTTCGTTCCCGTTTCCGTTCCAATCACACTGATATTGTCCTTAATTGTAATTATTTCTGCGATCTGGCCTCTCAGTTGAAATGGGGTTTCGAATTTCTCGTTCTTAGGGCATTATATAGCTTTGGATTTCCCAATTTATCTTCTTTTTTTGTTTGATTTTCGTTAACAATGGGTTCCATTCATGTTGTTCTACAAGAACATTGACGCTCTTATCTCCCCTAACAGCGGGAAGACTATCTCATTAAAGTGACAATACGCACAATGAGCAGTAAATAGATCGCTTACAAAGGCTCTAAGAGAGCTAGTGTGAAGGAGAATCATAATCGACAAAGATTCACATCCTTCTTTAATGACCCATATTGGTACGCTGCGGCAACACAACTTGGCACATGGAATGCACACCCAAATGCATAAGTATAAAATGTTAGATTCATACCCAATAACCAATTGTAACGTCAAAACTAAGCTAGGCGGCAAGCGGGGTCTCAAGGCTAACCAACATAGTTACGCATAAGATTGCATAGCCCTAGGCAAAAACTGAAAGTTTGTTGTGTTCACCAAGGTTTGGGCAATCATTTAAATTGCACTTTATGATCGTTCTACGAGGCTGTTTTAGGGTGAACATGGGAATTTGATGTCCAATTATAAACCCAAAATAATTGCAATATTTATCGAAAATCTTCGATATAAACTTTCCAGCATTATCTAGTCTTTCAGAGTTTGTGGGATAATTAGGGTGGTGAACCCTTAAAATTATAATTATTTATAGTTTGCATTTTGGTTGGATTAGTCCACGATTATTCACTTGAATCCACTATAAAAAGAGGGTCGTTTCGTACCTTTGCGAGGGATGATATAGAAATCAAATTTCCTAAACAAACAAGCTTGGCAAATTGTGTTTGTAGGCACATGATCCTTACTTTGGGTAAGGAGATGCATAGTGGTATCATTGGTCGACCTAAGTGTCCCAAATAGTTGTGCCAAAGTAAGTAAACTGCTTGAACAACCCTGCTTCAGGCTGGGCACATGTGGTGCATCCCAATTGGGAGCCAGCCCATTGGCTCTAAAACAAAACTTTAGGCTCATTTGTTGGGGTGGTGCAAAGATATTCCACTTTATTTTCTTTAGTGGTTTCATTCATAATCATTGTTCTCTCGAATATCCTTAAACTCATCGACATTCTTCCAGAACGGGGAGAATATAAGATCTTTATAATGATAATTTAGTACCATTCAAACAATGAGGAGCGTGTCAATGCTCTTAATTAGGTTGGGTAGACCTGAAGTAGTTGCTAGAGATGTGATTTAGGTATAAAGTTAATGTGCATTGTTATCGCATTCATCCAGATAACTAACTTTCTCATGTTCGTATCTAATCACATGTTTAAATTATTTTGGTCACATGTTTAAGAAACATGATTCAATTAACTCATATTTGAGGACAATAAATTATTAGTGTGAACAGAGAAAAGAAGAAATTATTGGCTTGTTGGACTATCAAAACTTGTTTGCCATGTAAATGGCAAGAGAAAGGGTATATAAGGGCCTGTTTGGTAGTGTACTTGAATCCAACTTTTTAAACTCAAAAACAGTTTTCAAGTTTTAGGTCTTAAAAACTTATTTGGTATGACTATTTTTAAAAACTGAACTCAAGACTAACTCAAAAATATAGTTTATTCCTTAAAAACATAAAAAGTGAGTTTTTAGAGTTTTTAAACGTAAACTCATTCATTTCTTTTCTCTCCCTCCTCCCTTCTCACTCCAAATATATCTCTCTCTTTTCTTCTTTCTTTCTCCTCTTTTTTTTTTACTTTTTTCGTCTCTACTCCAATCCAATCAAGTTTAAGTCGTAAGATTTAAAAAATTTAAATCGCAAACCAATCAAGTTTTTGAGTCTTAAAGAAAATTGTTTTCAAGAAATGTTCTTAAGAAATGTTTTGAGAAATAATAAAAAATTTCAAATAAGATACCAAACAGGCCCTAAAGTTTCTAACAAGCGAAAAATTCTAATAGAATATTCCACACTAGCCATATGATTTATGAATGTTGATAAAATATTCCACTATAGTCATGTGTTTTATGGGTGAAGGGCCAAGTGTTTTATAGGTGAAGATTAATTTTTTTTTCTAAAAAGCGATTCCTAATATTTTATTCTTCATCATAATCATAAGCCATTTGTCAAAAAAAAATTCTAACAAAATATTCCACACTAGCCATGTGTTTTATAAAGGTTGTGAAAATATTCCACATCTGGCTAGTGTGGAATATTATGTTAGAATTTTCTTTAACAAGTGGCTTATGATTATGACAGAGAATAAAATCTTAGGGATAGCTTATTAGAAACTTTTTATAACCTTCACACATAATTAACTACATACGTCTATTTCTCTTGCCATTTATTGGTAAACAAGTTTTGATAGTCTAACTATCCAAGAATTTCTCTTTTTTTCTTTGTTCACAATACGGTCTACATAGGTGTTAGCTCTAATATTGTAGATGACGAGTTTAATATCAACTTGTTCCCTACTCTCTTTTTTTCGGTAACATGGAAGAAGAAAAAGAAACACTAATGAACAACTAATCTAGCTGCAGCAACTGTAGAGCAGTCATCCAAAAAGAGTTTGAACTAAACAAGGAGGAGGCTCTGCAAGCTCTTGAAACTCCATCTTGCTATTTAAACCCAATTTGGCTAACTCGTCAGTTGCAAAATTACACTCTCTATGTACACTATCACATTACAACTCCAATTCTCTATGATCAAACTTATGCACTTCGAGACAAGACCATAAAGAGGATGATTATTAAAGCTAGGCGAACCATGAACGAGAGAGACCACCAAAGCAGAATCAGCCTCCACAATAAGATGAGAGAAATTTCTAGCCTTAGCTATTTTCAACCCATTAAACAAAGCCCAAAGCTCAGCATGGAGAACTTCCCCAACTACTTTTTAAGCAATAAAACTAGTGATCCAGTTACCGTGTCAGTCTCTAATTAATCCTCCACTTCCAATCACCCCATTAGAACCAAGCCTAGCACCATCCACATTTAACTTAAAGGTCCGAGACGGAAGAGGAACCCAAGCCAAGAGAACCTGCACACGGTTGTGTTTACTAAAGATGCTAGCATTAGCTTTGAGCCATTCAGTAGAATACTCCAAGATGCATTTCTTTGGATCAGGAGGTTCAATAAAATTAGGACAAAATATAGTACAACACCTCTACCTCTATATGAACCATAAGGCTATAGCAAAAGCAAGATTCCATGATAACCTAAGCTCATGCGGATCATTGCATTTTAAGTTTGCCCCCACACAGCCAAGAAAGGAATCAAATTGGTCCCAATGAAGATGATGAGGAAAAGGAATATTGCTTCAAACCTTAATAACAGCATGACAGCTCGAGAAAACATGCGAAATATTCTCCACTGCATAATTACAAATTTGACAAAAAGTGTTGCTACACATGTGTCTTTTAAAACGTTGTTTCCTAATGTTTGTCATTGTATCAAAATAAAAAAATACGAATGAAAGAGTAAAAAGAAAAAGGATAACTGACAGCTGGCAGCAATTTTATTCTGTAGAGTCGGGTGTGGGCTTTATAAGCAAGATAACAACTGAAGAAGAGAACATGAAAAAATTAAGAGAGGAGAGAGATATTATCCCAATTAAATTAAAATTGAGAGAGAAGGGAAAATGATGTCTTTGCAAATAACACAACAACAAATACTACCAAGGTATTTTGAGCTGAAATCAAACAACAACAAAAAATACTTCCGTTACATGTTGAATCCCACAACAGTCATACAAAAAGAAAAGTAATAATTTAAATATCATAACCCCACTCTAACTAACACCGATACCTTTTGTGTTAAAACCTCACACTTGACGGATTGTGCAGATGGTAATTACCAAGTTGGGGACAATATCGGTGTTGTTGGAAGTGGGCCGTGTGACCCGTCTCTCTAATAATTCTACATGGTATTAGAGTCAGGAAGCGGGCCCGTACTGTATTGCCACGTGATGAGTGGGTCCCCTTGACCCCGCGCGATGATGGTGGGTCCCTTGGCCCCGCGTGTAGGGTGAGTTCCCTTGGCTCCATGTGGTTGCTGATGTGTGGATCTCCCACGTGTGATCCACTAATTGGGTCCCACGTGAGGGGACGTGTTGAATCCACATCGGTCATACAAAAAGAAAAGTAATAATTTAAATATCCTAACCCCACTCTAACTAACACCGAGGTCTTTTGTGTTAAAATATCACACCTGATGGATTGTATAGGTGGTAATTACTAAGTTGGAGACAATATCAGTGTTGTTAGAAGTGGGCCGTATGGCCCGTCTCTCTGATAATTCTACACTACATGTATCAAAGTATCGAGAATCTTGTTGGGCTTGTCCAACTCTCCGAAGGCAATGTTAAGAGCGAATACGCAAGGTTCCAGATGGAGCCGGAAGAAAGCGGCAACAGAGGACGCGTGCATATCAAATGCTGTTACAACAACAACACGTACTTGAGAAGGGCGACCCACGGGCAGTATTGGATTGTAGCTGGGGCTTACGAACCAGAGGAAGATACAAGTCATTGGTCCTGCACTTTGTTCGAGCCTGAGGTTGTCCGTTCAGACAACAAGGCACCTATGGCTTTAAAAAGTTTGTTGCATGAGCTAAATATAAATGTGTTCGCTAAAGATCTGTAAATCCTTATTGAATAATAAACGTGAAAATATTATGTATAAAATTCTACTCTACCAATAAACACAAATCCTATCTTTATGAAAATTAATGTATGTTTTTAGTAGTGGGTTTAATGATAGTTCATGGCATTCATTCGTTACCTTCTATTTATATATCCTACTATTAACCGAAGCCAATCCTGTAACATATCAAATGCTTGTTTCGGACATCGCATGCACTACCGTGTCAAAAAGTTAAATGCACATAACATAATTCGTGAAAAGAGAATTTTCAGAATGACTTGTTACACTAACACATGGAGTTGCTCTCTGTTATCTCATACTTTTATTTGAAAATGAGAGCGAGATAAAAAACCCAATTAATTCCAACAGACAAGAATTCCGACTTGTTGAGAAAGGTCCAAAGGCAAAGACACTAGTATGACTGATTCTACAACAATACCAACCACAAGCGTTTAATAGCCCTAACCCTTTTTAGAATCCAAACACTACAATTCACTTCACTTGTTGAGCATCATTCTCACAAACTCCTCATAGTTCACCTGGCCATCGCCATCTTCGTCCGCTTCACGAATCATTTCATTCACTTCTTCATCCGTCAGTTTCTCCCCGAGATTCGCCATTACGTGTCGAAGCTGCACAATTAGGCAGATTGTCCCTATAAGTTTCCACTACACACATTCTTCCATATATCACCAAAGAAACAACTAATTACGATCTTTACCTCAGCAGCAGAAATAAAGCCATTCTGGTCCTTGTCAAAGACCTTGAAAGCCTCTTTGAGTTCCTCCTCAGAATCAGTATCCTGCACAAGTTTTAAGTCAAACAAACTTTGTAAACCATTCCAATTACATATCCAAACCACAGACAGAAAGAGCAAACCAAAATTTAATCAAACAAACCGAAACATAATGATACTAATCCTTCCAATTCTATTAATATTGACCCCGGTTCTTACTCACCCTAAAGTCAAGACTCATGAAGCACTTGCTCTTGATTGTAAGTCATGATCGAGAGAATATTACGACATGCTTGAGTTATAACTGGAAGCGAGAATTATCAATCACATACTTGGTTTCCACAAGGATCAAATTAGAACAGAAAAATTACATTTTAAACAATGACGGATCAGTTGGAAGATTATTGAACAATTAGTATATAATTACAGCAGCGATTTTATAAAAAGCTTAGGGTGAAAGTTCTAAACAAGTACAATTGTAGCATAAAAATCCCATCGTCAAATGATTCACCAAATAACAGTAGATCACTATCCTGAGATTCAAAATATGACACACCATAAAACAATGTGAGGAGATTATATACCTTCATCTTCCTCGCCATCAAATTCAGAAACTCGGAGAAATCGATTGTGCCATTCTGATCAGCATCAACTTCACTGATCATGTCCTGCAATTCAGCCTCAGTGGGATTCTGTCCCAAAGATCTCATCACAGTCCCCAACTCTTTGGTAGTGATGCAACCTAAGCGCAAACAAAAACATGAATCAAAACTACTTCTACCTGAAGGATGGGAAGTAGCATAAATGTACGAAACAGAACCCAAAAACATGTTTTCTTTGGCTTTTGCAAGACGATTTATAATACGGGGAACTTGAGTGCACGACGACGGACATACTGCCTAATCTGCATCTACAGACCCATAACATGTTAACTCAGAGACATCAACATTTCCAGATTGACATGAATCATTCAAAAACATAATCATAAGGGGTAGTTCAAAAACTTGATTCATGAACTTTCAAACTACTTTTATACAAAAGGAAATTAAACCCAACAAACGAATACATGATTTATATACATATACATATATAATACACATGTATATAAGAATAAGAATGTGTAGAAATATATACCATCGCCATCTTTGTCAAAGAGGCAAAAAGCTTCCTTGAACTCAGCGATCTGCTCCTCTGTGAGTTGCTCCGCCATTTTTCGTCTCTGCTCTAAAGATTTTGGCCGAACGTTGACTGCTGCTTGATATCGTTGACGAATGAAATTATCGATGAAAATGTCCCTACAAACGTATAAGTAGGATCCATAGAGATCCAAGTCTTGGTCGACCAAAGAAAAGCGATCCAAGTCTTGGAATTAATCCTTTTGTTAATTACTTGTTAGAAATTTTGGAGTCTGATCCGACGGTTGAGATCGCACCTCCGCTGATCGTTGTACGGCCATGTGAATGCGACCCCATCGCTACTCGCTTGCACAACGTACCGGCGGGGATATCGAGGGCGGGGCCCACTGGTTCGGTGTGTCCATGTCTGGCCAGCTTTTTTTTGTTGACTCAAGGAGCTAAATGCTCATGTGCTCGTCCCATATTTCCCCTCCTCGTCAGTACCAAATGTTTGATTCCCTTGTAACAAGCGCTTTTGTTGAAGGTGCTGCTTCAAAAAGCAATTAAACTAAGTCTGGTTTTGTGCTGGGGTAATTCTGAAAAAAAATTAAATATAAAAAAAATGCTATGTTTGATAAACATTCAACTTTAGTTTTTTTTTCACAGTTTTGGATGGAAAAAAAGTTAAAAACACAAAGCTGCAAAACTCAACTTTGAAAAACCAGTTTTTTTCACATTTGTTTTACATAAAAGTTTATCAAATACTATAATACTGTTTTTTTTCTTTCAAAAGCACTTTTACAAACAAAAAAAAAGTTTACCAAATACTCTGCTGCTTTATTTTACAGCTGTTTATTCTCACAACACAGCAAAAAATGTTTTTTTCTTCAAAAAAAACAGCAATACCAAACCAGCCCTAAGCTTTTTTAAAAAGGAAAACTAATGAAAAGGGCTTGAAAACTTTGAGTTTTAATGATAAGGACAAAATAAAGGGTAAAGTGAATAGTATCAGGATTGACTTTTTAGTGTAAAAATGTGGTTTTTCGTTAAAGTGAACAGTATCGGGAGCTTTTCGTTAAAGTTCCCTTTTTAAAAAGCACGTTTGAGTGAGGTTGGTTTGGAAGGACAATAGGGTTTAGGGTCCGGATATCTTTTTCTTCCACGAACAATCTAAAACACGCTTGTATAAGCACTTTTGATACATTCTCCCAGACATTAGCAGAACTCCGCTAGTGTTTGGTTCTCTAGAAACACTCTTACTTGTTTTAAAAGCACTTCGAAACGGGAATGTGAGATACAAAACTAGTGCAACAAACCAAAAAGTTCGCGTTGCTTTGTGAATTTGTGCAGACGGACATAATTCACAAGAAACCATACAAAAGTGCATCATTTGAAACGATAGTTTACAACGATATGCTAAGACTGATAGTCTGCAAATTATTCTGAATGCTATCAAGAACTGAAAAATACATTTTTTTTCTAAAGAGGTCTCAAGACATTGTATGTATATATCGATGAAACTCTCTATCTTTCTCAGCTTTACGCACAAAAAGCACAAGCGGAAAGCTCAAATTGTTAGTAGTGCAAAAGTATGAACAAAAATGATGAGTTGTTGGGTTGTATCTGCAAGTTAAAAAAATTGGCAGAAATGCAACTAGAGCTGATGCATTGCTCGTCTATGGAGGAGTCTGGTTTTTGTACTTGACAGCTAAGGCTGCTGCTCTGTACCACGACGCTGCAGCCATCGCACCTGGGTCTGGAACTGAAGCCAGTATATCTCCAGAGATATAACTTGAACGACCAGCCTGCATAAAATACCACGGCGGAATCAGATCCCCATAAATACAAAATGGCCAAGGAGGATATGATATCATTGTAATTAGGATTCTACGGGTGAAAAAAGAAGAAGAAAGAAACGAATTAGTCGGACACCTGTGCCTGCATGTTCTTAGTCGACTCAGCTCCATCTAATGCCGCTTCAGATGAGAGTAGAAAAGCAGTCACGGAATCATCACCAGCCTTTAACCTCTGTTTTCAAAAACATATATACTGTAAGTACAAAACTATGAGCCCACAATAACAAAGCAGAAGAAGAAACGGATAATTATTTGACCTCCTGCAGAACAGTAGATGCTGGAATAAGGGCATCTAACATTGTCCGGTAACCAGCACTAGCCCCACCATATTTACTGACTGCAGCAATGGAAGCTTCAAGCGCTTCAGCCCAATTCTTTGATGTGACAACTGATTGGGTGCTTGCTTTCAACTGAGCGTAGGCTGCCTTACAAAATATATCATACCTGTTTCAAGAATAGAGATGTAAAAATTCATGTCTGGGTAAATGCAGGGAAACTTCGAAAATTCTGTAAAACTTTATTAAGAAAAGGGGAAGTTGAATACAGGATCCCACTTGTTCCCCCCATAACTCTTCTGATAGATGATCCAATTTCGTTGACTGTTTCGGTTGCATCATTCAGAGGATAACTGCAATACAATGATAAATATAAGACCTTTTATTATTACTGATTAATTGTCGAAATGCTTGTGAAAAAACCTTTTTAAGTTGTCTTCTACTGAAAGAAGATGATAACCACTTAAAAAAGATTTTTCATAAGCATATGAATAATCAAACAAGAAAGAAAACTGAAAATCAACGCACTTTTTCATGTCTTCCAAAACTGCTGTTGCACCTCTAAACATCTGCAGTAGAAAACATAAGATTTAACACGTTAAATGATTTGAGCAGGAAATGACAAGAGAATTAGGAGCTAGATTTAGCACGCATCGTATCATCAAGAATTAATAGAGATCAAGGCTACGACTTACTGTTGACCCACAGTCACCATCACCTACTTTGCCATCCCAATCATTCAAATTGTCCTTAAGTTGTTTAATTGCATTTGCAGCTGCTTCAATGGCCACCTCAAGAATCTTGCCTTGTTCATTAAGCTGTGCTGGCGGACCTAATGGCTATTGAAAGCATACAAAGTCAAACAGTATGATTGTACATGCCTAACTGTACAAACAAAGGTTTGAACATACCTCATCAGACTTTGTTGAACGAGATGGAGGTAATGGAACAGGAATCTTTGCAGGTGGGTGATTGCCTGCAAGGGATAACCACTGAGTTCAACATACTGAATTTTGACAAAACTTTTAGGGTCTGTTTGGTAGTGTACTTGAATCCAACTTTTTAAACTCAAAAACAGTTTTCAAGTTTTAGGTCTTCAAAACTTGTTTGGTATGACTATTTTTAAAAACTGAACTCAAGACTAACTCAAAAATATAGTCTATTCCTTAAAAACATAAAAAATGAGTTTTTAGAGTTTTTAAACTTAAACTCATTCATTTCTTTTCTCTTCCTCCTCCCCTCTCACTCCAAATATCTCTCTCTTTTCTTCTTTCTTTCTCCTTTTTTTTTTTTACTTTTTTCGTCTCTACTCCAATCCAATCAAGTTTAAGTCGTAAGATTTAAAATTTTTAAATCACAAACCAATCAAGTTTTTTAGTCTTAAAGAAAATTGTTTTCAAGAAATGTTCTTAAGAAATGTTTTGAGATATGATAAAAAAAATTAAATAAGATACCAAACAGGCCCTTAGTTTTTGATAAGTATATATGTTATTAAATAAGTATGGTATGTATTAACTGTATTTTAAAACAGCAGAAATATGACTTGTTCATGACACCAATGTCACTAGACTTTCATGAAAACAATTTCTATTCACAAAGAAATACAAACACAAGAAAATGCGTTCAAACACCATAATCAAATACCATCAACACCAACAGGCCAATATGGCGCCTTTGTTCCAGCATCCAGACGTTGCAAAATAGTTTGATCAGCCTTCATGATAGAAATCGAAAACCCTGAAGAAACGTAATATTAAGAATGTGTAAATTACTAATATAACTAATTAACACTCTTGTCATGTGGCAGAGCCTAGAGGACAAACCTGACATATCAAGAGAAGTCATAAACGACCCAGTATACACTCTATCCACTGCCAATCCATGTTCCAGCTGCAACTTAGGTACTGCTTTACCAGATGCAATCATCAGTTCCATTCCCGGAGTCGCACCTAACCTGCCATAATGGAAAAAAGCACAAGATTACAAATATTTTCTCTTGCACATAATAAAAGTCCCCATAATTGGAATTTTCATTGAACATGTAAAGTAAAATCTCCCACGTACCCGTTGACCATAAGCACCACTCTACTACCCCGATTAATTGGAACATAATTAGTTTCCTGCAAAGATTAGTAATTAAATCTTTTACAAATTTGGAGCTTGATCCAATAGGTTGTAGGGGGAAAACACTATATGTAACGTAGTTAAAATGCTAAGTTCATAATAAGAAAGTATCGAGCTATACTGGAGACAATATCTGCTTAAGAACGTGAGAAACTATAACATCCACCGGTTGCAGATCAGCTACAGCAGCACCAGGTTCTCCGTGCTGTAAAAGTAATCAAGTTTTAGTCAGTTTGTCAAAGTATTTAAAAAGTAAATATAAGTACCAGGCCATATGTGCAGAAAGCTGGAAATTACAACCAAAAACAATCAAATGAGGATATGGTTGGAAGAATTTGAGCAGATAAAATGAGTTCCAATTTATGGTATGCAAACCAGAGATAGAGTTGGTGTTTTAACATGATTAGAAAACTAGAGCTTGACCTTTTGATTTATAATCAAGGTTGCTTACTGAAAGTAACTTACAATTCCAAGACCAAGTTCCATCTTTCCTGGGCCCAAACGGTCTGGTGTAACCTGACCAGGCAATGTGCAAACAGATAGTGCAACGCCCATTGTTCCAACCATTTCAGATGCTCGTCTTGCTTCTGCAGCAACATCAGCAAGTGAAAGGCCAGCAGCAGCAGCAGCTCCAGCAATCTATTTCACAGAGATCACAGATTTCAATTAACCATTTAGCCAAAATAATGGAAAATACTGATATTATTAACAGTTGATACTATGGACCAGGTTTTAATTAGGATGTGAAGACATGGGTGAAAAGGCTTCCAACCCTTCATACACAAAACACTCCATTTCTAACATCCTTCAAAACAAGCCTGCATGCATACATGAAATGACAAATATCCAACAGAAAGACAATGTTTAACTGGCTGCATACAATAGTTAATGAAAGCATTTAAAAATGGAAGTGTTGAGACAAAAAAGAAGAGAGCGGTAGAGAACCTTATGAACAAGAATGGTCCCGGCCAAACCCCTTCGACCAGCTATTCCTCGAGGCGGGGGTAATGCACAATCATCTCCAACAATTACAGTCTGCACCATTAAACGGCAGTCTCATTGTTTTCATTTAATCTAACCATGCATCAGAGGGTTTGAACTGAAAATATATTAAGGAAATATGCAAATTAATGCATACCTCAACTTTATAACCTTCTGATTTTGCTTGCTCTGCAGCTAAACCAAAATTTAAACGGTCCCCAGTATAATTCTGTCAACAACCAGATAGCAATATCCATATATCAGGGATAATATAAGTGAATATATAAAGAAAAGAAAAGGGAAAGAAAAAAAAAAGCCACATTCCCAAAATCACTGCTTTCCACCATATATATTTATGAAGCTGGGAAAAAATTCCAGAATTTAATATGTATTAAGGTGCAATTTTCCATTTTCTATTATTGTTATATGTTGTAACTTGTTTGTACTTGTTATCAGTAATGATCTTTCAGAATGCTCCAAAACTTTTGCCATAGCTGTCATTTAGCACCCAACTATACACAGAACAACCCAACTATACACAGAACAACCCAACAAACAAACTTCAAAGTAGAAATTATACCGTGACAATCAGAAGACAACCTGAAGGACCAGTCACAGCTCGGATGCCCTAAAGTACAATTATATCAGATCAGAGTCGCCTCATGTAACAAAGTACATAAATCAAAAGGGTGTGTTCCCTTCCAATTAAAAGCAATAAATTGCAGGAGACCATACTGCTAGAATTGAATCAACTTGTGGAGATGTAAATACATCCCCGCAAATAGCTGCAGTTAGCATCCCTTCTCCCACAAATCCAGACTGTGCAGGCTCATGCCCACTTCCACCTCCTGTACCATCAATTTATTTGAATCAGGAAAGCCCCAATATGTTACATAGTTTACAATTCCATTAGCTCCAAAATCTTCAATTGGCATCCACTCGGCACTCGGTAGATGGATTCTAGTGATAGCTACAATCTATTTCAATTTCATCAAAGCAACTATTGATTATACTATTTGGAAATTCTCTACTTCAGCAATGCACTAATTTTATTTCTTTTTAAATAGGCAGGTTTGACACACAATGTAGTTGAAGCACCTATTGATTGAACTAGTTGATAAGTAAACTATTTATCGATTGCTCTACATTATCTCATTCTCTTAGCAATTGAATGGACGAAGCCCCGCCTATAAAGTCCACGATGCACACTGTCCGACACTGATCTAAAAAGTTTCTATCTTGAAGTGAAAACAGTGTCTTCGGAATTCTAATACCGTAAACAAATTGCAATGCAGGCTTCCATGGACCATAGCAATCAATAAAAATGTAAAATGCAGGGTATCGAACCTGATATAATCGCAACTTTGTCATACGTCTCACCAGAAACATCAGCACGCAACACAACCTTCACCTGCAATCCCCACATACGAAATTTCGGAACTCAAATTAATTAAATTTACACATAAAGCTACGGCATCGACAAATTAACACAACGAACAGAAAAGAAGGAAAAAAAAAAGGACCTGAGGAAAGCCATCCAAGTACTGCAGCCCAGGATACGTTTCGACAAGCCCCTCGATGAACTCAGTAACCACATCTGCAACCACCAATACCAAAAATTCAAAACTCTCTCAGTGAAAAAAATTCAACTTTTCTTCACATTTCATCTGATTTAACTTGGAAAGTACTCAAAAATTAAAAAAAAAAAAAATTAATCAAGCGGTAATCAGAAGGAAGAGCAGAGAATGATCGGAGAAGAAAATGCAAGAGCGAGGGGGCGAATTGGCGTACCGTTGGGGTCGTTGATGAGCTTCTTGCCTTGAAAAGCCATGGCGATGAATTGAGGGAGGAGGATTAAACCCTACCTATGTATCAGTGGTTTGCATGAACAGAAGAGAGAGAGAGAGAGAGAGAGAAAGGAAGAGGGGCGTGAGACTTGATGGTCGCTTGTCCGAGCAAGAAGTTTCGTTGCTTTGTAGTTCCCATTTTGCCCTTCCTTCTACTCGAAAATTCCTATCTGCCACTCAAAGTTTTATCCGCTTTAAGCAGCAATCTCTGAATTTCGGATCTTGTTCTACTTTATTCCTCGACTTTAGTTTTGTTCGATGGAAAAAGTTTTAAACTTGAAAATTAATATCCAGCAAAATAAACTTTAAATTTAATAGAAAATAAAAAGTTGTCAGCTTGATTTGGCAGAGTCCCGGACGGACAGAGTGACGAGCGATGATCGGAGCGCCAATGGAGACGAAGGGGATCAATGCTAACGGAGAAAACAAGGCCAAGCCGAGCCGCAAAGAGGTAGAATTGCACTCTTTCCCTACACTTTGAAGCAATCGCAACCGTTAATTGTACGTGTTTGTTTTGGATTTCCAGATAATCGAGAAGAAGAAGGCCATGGATGCACTGTTGAAACCAGCTTCTTCCGAAAAGGACCATCTTTCTGCTTTCCCTGCCTTTCGACGTTACCAAGCAAACGGTACTTTTAATCTCACAGCTTATTTGTTATGCCACTTTTTCACAATTCGTTTTGAAGATTTTGTTAATTTGCTGCAGTACCTCCCATTTTTCTGGGAATTGAAACGGAACCCTGTTGCGATTTCATGTTCTTTTTATGCTTTTGGCAACATTTCCTTTTCGGGTTTTTCGATTTTTGTATGAAAGTGATGAGCTTGTGATCCTCTCGGTGTAGATGGTTAGGAAGTTTCTTGGTGATAATGCAGTCAGTCTTGCTTTGTTTCGAGTTTAAATCCCTCGCGATTTTATTTGGAAGACGAAATTTCGTGTAATGCTTAATGCTATATTGGATGTTTAGGCCTGTCTGCTTTGTTGGAATCAGGACGAGGGGACAAGCTTTCGTCTTCCCTAAAGCATTACATTCAAAATCTTCTTAAGGTATTTGAAGTCGTTTGTCAGTTTTTTTTTTTTTCGTAACTCCACCAAATTCTGCAAGGTCCAAGTGCTCTCATTTGATTTATTTACTCATTGCGGGCAAAAGTAATTCAAGTTTTGGGAAATGATTAGGCAAATATGGAGGGGCTTTATGGTTCTGAGTGGCTGGTGGAAGAGAAGGTGAAGCGCAGGGAGATGGTTGCACCTGAAGCACGTTATATATTTGTACGCGAGGCTTCAAATGCAAGTGCTGGTGAAATGTTAACAATGTCGGAGCAGGAAAGGACCTCAGCTAGTTGTGTGGAAGAGAGGGGGCCCATGGTTGGGTTTGTACATTTTCGATTTGTCATAGAGGAAGAATTGCCTGTTCTTTATTTGTATGAATTGCAACTTGAGACTCGCGTACAAGGGAAAGGTCTGGGGATGTGCCTAATTGCCTGTTCTTTATTTGCATGAATCGCAAGGTGCTGATTCTGTCTCATCTCACATTTTAAGCATTTATTTAACAGACGTCTAAATAAAAATCTAGATGGAAGAAGAATGTCTGATGGCTTGATGATATGATTCTTAAACCAACTTATCTGCGTTCCATGTTTATTGTTCTTAGTGTCATCTCGGCAGTTAATCTAGCATTTTCCATCTTTGTAGAACCACATGGGCGCTGTCGTTCTAACTGTTCAAAAATCAAACTTGGTAGCCATGAATTTATATTTAAGTAAGATGAGGTAAAATTTTTGCTTGTATATGTTACTTGAAGGACTTAAAAATAATGAAACCTGTAAAAGAGTTTTTCATCCATGATGTGTCAGTTTCAGTTTTCGGCAGCGATGCTGCTGATAAAAGGAAGAGCTTTATTTTTCACCTTCATGCTTGCCAGCTTTTACATTTGGAAGTACTGTAGTGCCTATATACTACAAATAATTTGTGTATTACCAATAATTTGTGGATCCTAGGTGGGAGGTTTTTAAGATGCATATGTCGTTCATTTTGATGAGACTATATAAGTAACAGCTGCATAAGGCCGCGTAGATTGGATGGTTTGCCGAAAACCAGACAGACAATTTAGGCATTAAAAACTGTTTTATGTTGTTGAAAACAGAAAATTTTGCTTCATTTTGAAGTATAGTTCGTTATGACATCATGTGCTTTGTCCAACAAATTTATGATGATGCTTTTTTATTTCCCTTGCATTGAATGATCAGATTTCTTTTCCTTTCAACAGATACATCATATCAACTATATCACCATCACGAGTTGATCCATTGGTAAGAGATTATTGACGACCTACTTACAGTGGCTGAATTACGTAGAAGACCTGCGCCATTTTGTTCTCTATGTCTTCTTAACAAGTCTATTGTTTGTGATGATAGGGACCGGGAAGAGTTATGAAATTCTTTGCAAAGTGTTCAGTAATGAGGCTAAAGCTATCTTGGAGGTATGTGTCTGTGACCAGATCAGAATAAGCTCGATTTGTAATGGGATACAAGCATTTTCAAAGATATCCTGTTTTAAGCAAAAATACTCTGCATTGCATCTTATTTCTATTGGCTTTTGTGTCCATTTGCAGGATGGGTTTTTTGGACTTTGTTTCGTATATACATACGCACTATCATTCATATATTTTTCTTTTTTTATCATTATGAATATCAGGAACCACTTGAGAAGGTTCATCTGGCTTAACATGATGTTAAACTCAGTGCTCCACCAAAGGGCAGAATCCAGCTATTGAGGCACCGGGTAATACAGTTCCAGCAGAATGCATTAACTATAACAACTTAGTTGCTGCAATATGTTCAGTATTATTACTCTTGAACTCACAGAATCACTAGCATGCTTTTCCCCCTGCTGTACAAAACCACCTGCAATCGCACAATGTAGAAAGAAACTATTGCGTTTGGTTCTTCTGATCAGAGCATAGTAATTGCAGTTCGTACTCGACAATTGAGGGTATTTGCCATTAGCTAAGTTTGCTGCATGGCGATTGTGATAACATCTCATTTTATGTACAAACAACCTTATTTTGTCCCTACATGCTTCTTCATTCGCTAAGTTTTCTTCTCTCTTGCATTTGCTATTTGTGTCGGTGCACGTTGATATGAAAACCTGCGGCATTCGTTTTGTTGAAACTCAAATGTTGGCTAAATACCATCAACATGTGCTATTCATTTGATATAATTATGTATAAGGGAGCGGTATTAGCTTCGTATTTTCCTTTAAATATACACCTAGTTAAACTGTAATGGCAACTTGAGAAATGATAATTTTATTGCTTTCCTTTTGTCTGCTTTGATTTTGTTTTAGATTTGAATCTAATGGAAGTTTGACCTCCATTTACATGAATATTTGTCATCGAAACATTCTTCGAAATCATTTGGCAAGCAAGTAAATATGTCCGACATAAAGCTGTGAAATCCTTTAGGATCTCTCAGCTGTGAATTCCTTTAGGAGCTCTCAAGACCTCAGTGTCTGCCATAAAAATTGCTCGGATGGGTCTGTGGTCTGATAATCTTGATTCGACTCTTTCATACTGCTTTTGCTCGAGTCCCTTACCGAACCATAGTATTCGATCACACCTACAAAACCATCACTTAGCACATTAATTAATCTGGTTTTGCAGTTGTTTCATTGATTAATGGGCAGTTTATGATGCTTAATTACCATGCCGGAGCACGCCTCTTGTATTTTCTCTTGTGATCACAGCCAAAGTAATGCCCCGAATTTGGGTAATATTTGTAGCTTGGAGCAAAGTTTATTACTCCTTCATGCCAACCTTCGAATGCACGTCCTTCCATGAGCTCCACCTTAAGCTTTAAGAAAAAATCAAAATAATTATCTATATCATTCATAAAATCTTAAACCAACAGACACTCGAGAAAGACTTTCATGAAACAGGCAACGGAAACAAGCACTCCGTTACCGTGGCATCTTAATAGGAGTCCCGTGCTAATAACTCCCGTCATGCAAAAGTCTCTCTACATAGTATGGTATAATTTGTCTGAAACTCCAAGATGACGGTTGAAATGCGAGTTAAGTTACCTGATCATATTCCAACAAAAGGTTCCACTTTTGCTTCTCCACAAGATATTGCGTTGTGGCATCAGGCAAGCAGATTCTGTAGTTTAGGTCTCCAAGCCAAATTACCCTACTGCACGTATATATTACTTAGTATTCAATAGTTTTAGAAACAACAAAATAAATTAAAAATTGCTATCAAACAGCCCCTGCTGCATGCTATGCTGCTCTGCGTATACATACGTACTCGTGATCAAGAATTTTTGTGGTGAAATTAGTGAAAGATCCTGCAGGAAAGGTTGTTCGAGACAAAATCTCAGCGACGTCTGCATTTCTTCGTCTCTCATCGCCTTTCTTACCACCAGAAGCTAGATGGCTACACACAAAACAAAAGCTTGTTTCATGTAACCAAAATCTCACTGACACCGAACCCTACGTATATGTATACGTGACAATATGTTAATTCACAATATATATGTATAGAAATTGTAGAAGTAAAAATTTAATTTGAATAATTGATCTAAATTCATTCATAATAAATTACAGTGAATGGATGATAATTATTACTTAATGTTCTGTACCTTGTTCCCTAGGCAACCCATGATGCCACAGCCAACACATGAGACACTGAGATGTCTTATGTATTGGCAGAGATCACTTGAAACCCAAACAGATATAAATATTCCAACCATTTGCCTACTAATGATGCATCGGAAACCTTCTTCCACTTCTCCTCCTTCTTCTTCTTCGTCTTCTGTAATCTTATTCTTCTTATCGTTAAGAGCAGCTCCGATCAACGAATTCCATTTCTCACAAACTTTGCGGTTTTCGGATCGCACAACATTTCCCACATTCAGTGGTACAATTTCTTGGAACCTGAAATTCGTCAATTCATTAATTCAGAACTAGTGATCGTATTGTATGAATCAATCTGCAGTGAGTGCATGGAGACATGCACGTATGATTATATAATTACCGTATAGGTGGGGAAATAAATAAGATTAATTACCCAAGAACGTAGATAGCTGGAGGGTTAATATTATAAGGTCGGAGCCAACCTTGTATGTCCAAATACTCTGGAGGTGAAACACCTCCAACATTCCAGGAACCCGCGAAGATCCTGATCAGATCCATGCAAAAGTAGAAAACTACGCCATCATCATGTTTTACTACAAATTAATATTCAATATATGAACTAATAGCTAGTTAGGTGAGGTATTGATATATTCATTCTTAAACCTAAGTAGATCAGCTTACTGGTATGTATTTTGAGCAGTGGAAATTATGTTGGAGTTGGAGATCATATTTGCTTGGTTATTATTTGGTCTTTCCGTAGCAGCCTCCATCACCTTGGAGTCTCCTCGATTTATATCCTCCATGAAATTGTTGATGCCATATCTCGGAATCTTATCTGCCATTTATCTGGATTATAGTCTAGGGTAGTGTGACTGTCCCCCACCAAGTTCGAATAACCCTCTCAGAGATAGAGAGAGAGAGAGAGTAGTAGTAGTCTAGACTCGACCTTCAAACATTAACTAACACACAAGTATCAACGTAAATAACAGTTAGCGAGCCAGACAAATCGTTAATTTGATCAAAGAGTAGACGTGAGTTAGGCCAGTTGGCCATATAGAATAGTGTGACCGCACCTTGTACCAAGTTCAGATCCTCCTCCCGGGAGAGTAGTTGTCTTGCTTGTTTGCCTTGCATGGAGTTAGCAAGGGTTCTGTATCACGCTAGTGTAGCTTAGGATGATAGATATTATAGGACTGATATTTTGGGTAGTGGAAAGGGAATGCAACCTGCAACCCCTCCCGTGAATAAAAAGGGTAAGAAGATTTCCATTTGCCCAATATTTATAAGGAGATAAGCATTATTAAGGCTGAGTGGCGAAGAAGCTGATGCAAGTAAGAGACCATATTGTAATGGGATTAATTCATGATTAGTGGGAGGTGCGGGATTAATTAAAAATTGGATGTCTCATATTTATTTAGTTGCACATGGTACCGTTTTCTAATTTGTTTTTGGGGTGTGATATCCACACACCCCTTTTTACTTCTCTCACACCTTTTTGAATTTCGGCCGTCGGATCGGATGAATTGAAGAAGATCTAACGAACAAAAAGTAATAGGGGTGTGTGAGAAGTAAAAAGGGGTGTGTGAATATCACATCCCTTTGTTTTTTATCTGTGTTTTTGTGTTTTGTGTGTGGATAGAAGGCCTAGCTAGCTTATAGAATATTATGAGAATTAACAGTCAATGCATGGTCTAGTTTAAAGGAACTTTAACGAAAAAATTTCAGTATTGTTTATTTTAACGAAAAACTATATTTTTACACTAAAAAGTCAATTCTGATACTATTTATTTTATCTTTTATTTTATATTTATCGTTAAAAGTCAAAATTTTCAAACCATTTTCATTAATTTTCTTTTAGTTTAATTCATGGTGGTTAAGTTCGAAAAATGGATGGAATTGCATTAAATTCTTGTGACGTGTGCGAGTAATATATGGGTACGTGCATGGTAGTAATTCATAATATAAGGAAGCAGTGAAATCAATTAGTTGGTTTCGACAAAAAAAAAAATCAATTAGTGGGATATGCGAACAACATTTATACGGGAAAAAGAAATTGGAGATTGTTTAATCATTGTATCATATAATGAGTGGTAAGATGATAATTGCTTATAAAATCGTCCATTAATTTGATACATAAATGATTAAATTATTCATATGTGGATTGATTTTTATGTATATATAATCTTTAAATTGTTGCAATCATATTTAGTATAAGAATGTGATTGTGTAAATCCTAATAGATTAGGAATGTATCTTATATTCCTATTAGGAGTAGATTACTCATTAAGTATTGTAATCCTTATGGGAAATGGTTTGTCCTTTCTACCACTATAAATAGAGGCACAATGGGGTGAATTAAAACACACCTCACAATTAAATCTTTCTCTGTTCTCTCTAAAGTGGCCGGCCTCCCCCTCCCTCTCTAACCCTAGATCGCTCAATCAAATAGGCCTACAACATAAATGATGTTATTTAAAAAAAATTAGATTTGAATTCTTAAATAAGATGAAGTTTAAATAAATGTATCATACATTCATATAAAATTGAACACTGTCCCTAGACTCTACTAAATGTGAGCGTATACTTTTAATGTCATTTTTTTTTCTTTTATAATTTCTTGGTGTTCATGAATTAAATTTTTTTATGAAAAATATTGTAGGATTTTAATACTCATTTGAAATCGCCATTTAGTACTACGGTCTAGTGGTATTCCTCTTCACTTGTAAATGAGAGGTCTTAGGTTCGATTCTCACTAAGTGAGAATTTGAACCACATTATTATGGCTAGCCAAGTGTGAGGCTTAGCACTATCCCACTACCCTTAGTGTAAGTATTATCGTTTGTTCAAAAATCGTTTGTTCAAAAAAAAAATCATTTAAAATGCAAATGAATTTTCATTTGTTTCGTTAAAAAAAAGGAACGATTGGATGGACGGCAAAAGAGCTAAGATAACTACTACGCAATCAGACTAGCCAGTTAATTAATTAGTTTTTTAGTTAATCAAATCAAATAACAAAAAATATCAATTAGTCATTGGTCAAGCTAGTTTGTATAGTATTAGGTTAAGTAGAACGCAATATACATTAATATATATATATATATATATATATATATATATATATATATATATATATATATATTAAGTTATACACATCCTCCTCCTAGTGCTAGTGCTAGTGTGCCCAATTGCTTGCCTTTTGGAGCTGAATATATAGTCGACACGCGACCGTCCAACCCCACTACTATTTCTTCTTGTTTCTGTATTGCGTCTATCACAAAGGATTGGTTGGTTTTTATTAATTTGATAAACTTAATATGTATTTAAATACTGGAAAGTTTGATTAATGATAGATTATATGAACCAGGAATTGATTAATTATTCATAAACATATACAGATTAGTTGAATTGATTAATTTTATATGCGTTTTATCTGTTCCTTTGCAATGGCTTTCAACCTCAATGTCAGTTGGCGTTTTGTCTGTTGTCCCAATTGAGCAAGGCAACAAAATCTTGATGGGATGAGGATTGAGGATGACAGGTTCATTGAACAAGAATGAGAACAAATAAAGCATATGAATTAACAATGGGTGTTTTCTGCATAATATATAACAATTTAACTGCAGATTTCAATATTATCTTTTTCTAATAAAGTTCATGGACAAATTGTACTCCAAAACTCTTTTTTCATTATAATTTTCAAAGGAGCACTAGAGAGCATATAATTTGAAAAATGTTAAAAAATCGACAGTGGATGTAGTGGAATAAATAAGTAAGACACAAAATTTACGAGGTTCCTCTACAGTCAGTATGACTGGAGTACATCATTCGAGCAGCAGTAGTGCTTTCATTATAATTTAGAATAATAGGAGTACAAAGACAACTCTCTCTATTCTCTCTTCTCTTATTCCTCTCTTTTCTCTCTTCCTCTTCCTTCCTTCTTATCTATCATGAGTCTTTCGTTACTTCTCCTTTCTTTCTTCGTATGCTTTCATTTTATAGTAAAAAGTTATTGTAGCAATACTATTCATTTTACAAAATTTCCACAAATAAATAGTGAAAATAATGTGAATGAATAGTAATCTATTTGATTTTTTCTTTTAGATGAATAGTAATGAACTATTCATATGGCCCATCCACTTATTGTTTACAATAAAAAAGAAGTAAATATAATATACATGAAGCTTATTAAGTGGTTCCTTTTAATGTTCATTGTTATTGAGAATCATATATCGTGAGAATATATATTATATCTATACCTATATATGAATCTCATATCAAAGCGAGCCAACATGAAATATTAATACATAAATGACATATTGACGATATATATATATATATCGTGTATTTCACTATGTGGAGTGGAACCATCTCTAAGAAGCCGCTATATTCGTATGGTGGAGAAGCTTCATATAGCAAGCATCACGGTCAACTATCCATGTAGGGGTTTCGGATAGACTGAATAGTGCCATTTATATTGACCATTTCATGACCAAGGTCTAAAATATCCATAATATCCAGATATTTCTATCGAAATTTCCGTGTTTTTAGACTACCGATATTTCCGATGTCATCGAAATTTCCGTTTTTTATTTATTTCTATATTTAAAAAAAACACCAAGGGGATTCAAACCCCTCTCATTTTACTCCTTCAACACCTTGACCACCATATCACTTGTGTGTTTGTGAAAATATGCTAAAATATTTACATATTTTCTACACTCACAATGTTTGCCAGCTCGCTATATAATCAACTTAAATCAGTTAAATCCTGCAAAGTTTCAATAAAAAATTTCAAGTTTTTCTTACAATTTCCGTGGTTTTTATTTAATTTTTATCGATATCGATAATATCCCGATATTTCCATCGAAATTTCCGTATTTTTAGACTACCGATATTTCCGATATCATCGATATTTTAGACCTTGTTCATGACCACATATCGTGTATCCCGTGAAACGGAATCCCGTCTAAAAAGCTAAGTACATAAATATTCATATATAGGAGTTAGGAGAAGCTCCATATATAACATGTATTCGTTTCACGTTTTCCTATTCATTCAGCGAGTCATAATAACGTAATCTTATTAACCGTTTCGTGATCAAATATTGCTTAATGTTGAATATGATTGACATTTTGAAATATTATTTATGTTGTCCCACCTTAAAAGTACCAAATGATTAATACATAGTGACGAAACAATCAATACGAGGGCACTATCAATCCTATTCCACGTACAGTGGATGGGATATTATATATATTGTATTGGTCTTTCGGTTATCATGGACAGATAGGTTAATATAGTCCAAGAAGGTGGCCGTGAAAGCAACAGTTTCCACCAGAAGTGTAGAACGTCAAGCCACATTCGTAAAACGAATATTTCCATGGTCGCCTACTTGTATTGCTCAGCTCACTGCAGCATTTGCAACATCAGATTATGTTAATTAATGAAACATCAGAACAATATTAATTCCTTCATTTCTTTCACTCGATTAATTATCATATAATTGTCCGTGTTTCCTCCATGTAAAAGCGTGGTTAATTATTCTTCTTTAACTTTAAGTAATCATACACTAAAGCGAATTAACGTCCACAAAACCCCAAAAAAATTATAAAAGTTTCTTTGATCGCATGGACATAAATCGTTCTTCACCACCTTGACAAATAATTGACAATATTGTTGAGAGTATTGATCCCACGTCAGGAAAATAAGAGAAGCTGCATGTATTTATATGCAATGGTATCAAAGCCGGTTGCCCCTTACGTGAAACTAAACAGCTATACATGCTCCACGTCACTTAATTTGTATTTTCTTAGAAATGAGGAACCTTGCATGTGCTTATAAGTAATTAACTACTTCTAGTTGTGAATTTGCACAATGTGCTTGGCGTTGGCTAGCTACCCAATTTGGATCTATTATTCCACCTATGGGCTCCTTCTCTGATTTATGGCTTGCTTTTGTGTCAAACCGGTTTTCTCCACAACTTCGCAATGTCTGGCTAGCTTCAGGGTTTTTCTTACTAATGGCTATTTGGAAGATGCGTAATAAAGTGAAGTTTGAAAGTAAACCCCCTTCCTTCTCACGTCTTTGCCGCTCCACCTCGGCTTGGATTCGACAGGTTGGAGCTCTCACCCCTAGTCATGTACGAGGCATTTTAGATAGGCAACTTTTAGTCTCTCTTGGAATCTCGGCTAAGTCTTTTAAATCTCCTTCTATTGTCCCTGTTCTTTGGCATCCCCCTCCTTTTTCTTGGGTCAATGTGAATACTGATGGCCTTGCTAAAGGTAATCCGGGTCCTGCAGCCTGTGGCAGGGTTTTTCGAGATTCTGCTGGTTATTTTCTTGGTGACTTCTCCCTAAGCTTGGGCCATCGTACTTCTTTCTATGAAGAGCTCCATGATGTCATCCTTGCTGTCGAATTGGCTCATGCGCGGGGTTGGCAAAATTTATAGCTTGAAAGTGACTCTTCTAGTGTAATATCCTGTTTTGCTTCTGGATCTTTCTCTCCCCCTTGGTCGCTACAGACACACTAGAACAATTGTATTCTCCATTTGCAGAACATGGTTTTCTATTGCTCTCATACATTTCGAGAAGGGAATGTTGTCGCTGACAAATTAGCCAATTTAGGGCTCTCTCATCTTCACTTGTTTGGCATTCCATTCCCCCTATAGAGATCTTTCCTCTTCTGCACTCAGATTTATTGGGCATGCCAGCCTACAGGTTTGTCTCCCCTTCTTAATGTGTGACTTCCTTTTTTACCTAATCTTTTTGGATTTCCTTTTTTGTTTTGCAGCTTGTCTTGCAGGTTCTTACCTTTTAAGGTTTATAGAGGGGTTTGGGCATATGTCCACCCAATCTTTTCCTTGTATTTTCTTTTTCAAGAGAGGTACGGTCTATGTTATCCCCTTTTTTCCTGTATTTCCTTTCTCTAAAGGGGTAAGGTGTATGTCCCCCCTACTCTTGTATTTCGTTTCTCTTGTTCTATGAGGGGTAAGGTTTATGTCCCCCCTGACTAGGTGTAACTTCTTTTTTCTTATCAATATATTTCCCTCGTGCCGCCGAGGTTTTTCAAAAAAAAAAAATGTACTTATGGTTACTGTGGGGAGTTTGCAATCGGGTGAGCCAGGGAATTCTGTTTGAAATGTGGAAAACCCCACCTGCTTAAATTCTTCAGCAGGCAAGTTTTCAAGCAACATGTGGATTAGGAGATGAAGCATTTTACAACTGCAGATGATCTTTCCAATACCGAACAAGAAAACAATGTCACGATGCTTCAAGTTTCAATATAACATGCTGAGTTTTTATCCAGCCACATCAAATTTGATTTTTCTATCTCCTGCTTCCACAAGAATGGTCACTCGCATCGATCGATCCCTTTTCTTTTTGTCCCATGACTTATCAATCTTTATCTCCCACTGTTGCACTGCCTAGCTGCTTCATATTCTACGATTCAACCACTCAATGATGCCCTTCGTAATGGCTTCTCGCTCTGGCTCAAACAGAAGGTCATGTAACAACCCGTCAAACAGTTTGATGGTTTTGTCAGTTGAGGAGGCTTCATTGTACAGTTTCTGGGAGGCCTCAGGGTCAGTAACAGTATCAGCTGTGCCGTGGAGAACAAAGAAGGGGACCCTCAATTTGGTTAGGTTCTGCTGCAAGTAGGATGCGATTCGGAGAATCTCATAACCAGTCCTTACGCGGATGGATCCAGTGTACACTAGAGGGTCCGAATACTTGGCAACTAGAGCCGCTGGGTCACGAGAAACAGGCATGCCCTTTTTATTTGCTGCACTGATTTGGTATCTTGGCAGCAAAAATGAGAACAATGGAGCAATTACCTGGCATGATAAACGGAGGAAAGCGAGTAGAGGGTTAGGGTGCATATGAAAACTTGTAATTGAGTATATAATATATCCAATAGTGCATAAAAAATTAGTTGTAACAAAAGCTGGTTTTCTGACCACAAATATTGGATGCGAAGGCTGAACCCCAACTGCAGGTGATGTGAGCACTACACCGTCTATGCGGGACTCAAATTTTGGGTCAAGCATTACCTAAAATCATTTTTGCGATATAGGGTGAGCTCAGATTAAATTCCAGGCCAATGAAGTTAATGATAGATAGAAGACAACCAAACTGTGACTACGAAAAAGTCACTCATGCAATTCCAAGAAAAAAATGACTTCCGGCAACCCATACCTTAAGGACAATGGCTGCACCTGTGGAATGCCCAAAACAGAAGCACGGTAGGCCAGGATTTTCAGCTAAAACCTTTTCGAGAAATAATTTCTGCATAAAAACAAAAGAGCGAAGAACACCTGTGAACGTTTACTCAAAGCAGAGTTCCTAGGTTTTTCCGGTGCATTAAGAACTGGATTCAATTGTTAATGAGCCTTGAAACTTACCATATCAGTAACAGCATAATCGAGAGAAGGAACATATGCATGAAGCCCATCACTCCCACCATGACCTAGATAGATAAATCAACGAGAACAATTATATGAGATATATAAACAATTAACTACTAAATCAGAAGATTTAGTGCAATGTAACAAGGGATGGAGTAACCCAAGGTCCACAATTTATGGCTTGTCCTTCGACACAAAGAAAACTCGAGATACTATTTTTTTTTTGTTGCTGTGTTAAACAAAAAAAAGCAGAGACTCTTCCTTCAAATCATAATAAGATTTGAACCCCAGACAACTTATAGCCATTACACACCAGAAAACAATCCAAAGGCATCTTAAACAAAAAAACAAAGTACAGAGAAAATAGAACTAATGACATTCAGTCCCAATTAGAAGCCTAGAAATTGCAAAGGTTTCCAAGTGAATTTCGAGTGAAACGCAAGAAAGTTTTAATCTTAATCCAATTCTGATAAATACAACTGGAAGGACACCCCACCATACACGGTGGCACACTTTAGACTGGATGCTTGTGTTGGGATGTAACTAAGTTCTTCAGCTTAAACAATTCTAAATATTTTTCACTCGATAGAAGCATCAGAGGCGTAACTTATGAGAAACATACAAGGTTAGACCCAAACATACAAGCTTACTTATAAAGGGAGCTTCAAAGGTTTACTTTTTCGCACCAATGGGCATCCAAATTACTCAATTCCTGCAACATCCAAATATATATCCATTGTTGAAGAGAGTGATCTCTAGGCTATGAAAACCATAATTAAATAAAAAAAGAAGAATGCCTCTAATACAAGGGTGAGATTTGAAATTTTTGAGAGACATCTTCCCTCTCATCTAAAAAGTTAAGGCTCTTCCCCTTCCACAGCAAATATAAAAGTAATCTTTCAGCCATTTTCTTAAGTGTTGCGTTATATAGATCAATCTCATATTTCAATCTGTTTTATAGCATCCAAAATGCTTGTCTAGAAATTTGGTCATTACCACACAAGACGGAGACAAGTTTGTGGCATAAACTATATACACAATTACAAAACAAAAAGAAATGTTGATAGGAAACTAGTGAGTGCACAAAACATTAAAATTAGGTCAGTACACATTGATAATGACATACACAGGAAATTGTCATTAATTGGCTTAGACTTAAGGTACTATTTTTTACAACGAAAACAGAAACCATTTAGACTAGTTAGAAGTTTAAATGCAATGGTAAAGGGTCAAAATGGTGTTGACTTACCAATCCAATCCATTCCGTAAACCTTATATCCATTAGCATTCAGTTGCTTTGCAAAGTAGTCGTATCTTCCACTGGTGAAATTGTACAAATGTCTTAATAGATATATCAAGGCCTTTAACCTTATAATCAGCTGAAATAGCATTTAAGTGAGAATTATGTAGAAATGACAAACCTGTGTTCGTTCAGACCATGCATAAGAATGACTATGCCCCTGCAAAGTGTAAATATTAGAAACTTACAACTTGGACTCCATGACTTTGCAAACAAAACTGTGGATAAAGAATATACGTGTTTGAATATAAAATCCAAATATATTAACAGTCTGATAACATAACTTGTCAGATATATGGTAGGAGAAGGTTACTCTCCTCTAGCAATTATTCCAACTTACATATTCGTAGCAACGGAAATGTTCTCTTACCAATTAGTATATCATGTTACAAGAATAGGGTTCAGGGTATGGACTATGTAAGTTAACAGAAACTTCTGATAAAACCCAGGCACTGCTTAGAGGATCTGTCGTCAAGAACAGCTTAATTGCCCGGATGTTTCTGCATTATCATTCAACATTTTAATAGAATAGCCCACATACAAGAGTTTCTAAGTAGTGAACCTTAGCTGAAATGATTCATCAGAAATTTGTGCAAAGTCACTGTGGAACCAACCACAAGAAAATTTGCCTGACTTTCCCACACACTATCAATTTTAAAACTGGTTACACCATATGTAGCTACTTTTAATAGATTTCGGAAAAATAGACAATGCCCTAAATGGTCTCAGCAATATGATCCAAATTATGCCTGTAGGCAGAGGAGTGGAAAATGAACAAGATGTGCATTTTCCGTAAATCCAGGTGCACTGCACAACCATTGAAATTATCGTGTGGGTCTAAGGACAAGAGAATAGAGACGGGACCTCAAGAAAGCGAAGGATCCTCATGAAAGCGATATTTGGCTAACAAACAACCACAAGAAGATTGCCGATTTTACTCGGGTATTGCAATCCTTGAGCAACGGTCCTTATCGGTATGGTATGCGTAATACGCAGTTTCTGATGGAAGGTTGATACTGATGGTACAAGCATATGTTAGAATATGCAAGACTATTAGCATACTTAGTGAACACAAACTGACAAAGTAACGAAATTATTCAACATGAACCTAACTAATTCAAAACGACGACGATGTAATCAAGAAGATAAACACATATGTTCAAACTGTTCATTCATTAAACTAGATTAACAATGCCACTTTTCGAGCACCAAAATCCGACGATAAAAGATTACTCCTTGAAAAACGATGTGTAGTCAACCTTAATTAAGATTGAAAAGAAAGAAAAAAGATTAAAACTTTCAATCCCAGATAGCATATTTCTTCTGCATTTGGATTGCCGCCGGAAATCTCATCATTTTCTTCGAGAAGTAATGAAAAATTCACACCTTTTTGCATTAATTCAAATTAAACAATCTAGTCCAATCCAAGGGGATAATATAATACAGAGGCATTTGATTTACCTGATGTTAACGGAAATGGGAGTCCAACTTTGCGTGAAGAGAGTTTCACCTCTCGCAGTCGCAAAGAGCGAATATCGCCTGACCGATTTCTCATCATCATCTTGTACAACTCTTAGCTTCGCTAACGCTCTCCTAGCCGCAACCTCCGGGTCCACCGGCAACGACGAGCTGCTCTTCCACGGCACAATCGTTGTTGGCACCCGGACCACCGGCCCCCTAGGCTGCCTCTCGTCCTTGGCCGACTTCTCCGCCAAGACCGGCGAAGCCGCCGCCACCGCGGACGACGACGGCGCTCGCTTGCGGCCGCGAAATGGGAGCAGGAGGAGCAGGAAGAAGGCGTTAATCAGCATCATCAGACTCCGCAGCGCCCGCAGCGAGAGGAGGGCGTTGATGCGGCCGCTCGCTCCAGAAGTCAACATCAACGACGACGACGACGACGACAAATCGCTGCCTCTCTCCGTCGCCATTTTCTGCTGCTTCTTCGGCGGTGGTGTTGTGGGTTGAAAGAACAATGCTGATGACGCCGGCGGCGGTGGAGGTGATGACTTGAAACGGAATTGGAGCTCCTCCAATCCAATCAACGGCCGGATTGGTTGTTTCCTGTTGAGGTTGTTGTTTGGCTCCTTCTTCTCCCCATGACAAAACACAATTCTACTATCTATAATCCCTGCCTTTCCCAAACAGATCATTAAAAAATTGTGCGTTTTTTACTCAATTCTCGGTCGGGAAAAGTGCTTTTTTTGCTAATTTTAGCCCTCGCGGGCTGCTTTTCTCTAATCTCACAAAAATCGCTAATTCTCCAAAAAAAATTTAAAAAAAATGTGAAAAGAATCGCGAAAAATGGACAGCAAAAATATAATCTCAAAGCCAGCCACTTGCCACGGCGCAGGAGAAGGCGGGCGGCTCAAATTAGAATTTTAATTAATTTAATTTAATTTTTGAGTTTTCGAGTTTTAGAGTTGGATCCTTCTCTCCATCTGTTTTTTAGTGTTCTCGGAATTGGAAACTGAAATTTCCAGACGCGGTCCGTTTTCAATTTTCCGTTTTTGGGATTTTTTTTTCTGAGGAGAGGAGAGCAAGCAACCACCGGCTCTCACTGGTTGGCGCTCTGAGCCAATCCGTTTCCCGGGTTTTTCTCGCTCCGACGCGTGTCCTTGCGCGGTAGTATTATACTTTTTAAAAAAAATTATACCTGACACGTGTCGCGCGGTGGATGAAGTTGTGTCGGATGTGCGCCGATGTGGAAGGCAAAGAAATTCTCTTCTGATCTCTTCCTCTAAAGACCACATATCAAGTCAGCTCCTGGTTTGGAAGTAATAGAGCAGGTTTGGGCCTTACTATTCACTGGGCCGAATATGATATTTTTAAAGAAAATTGGGCCGATGGCAAATGCATTCATTCAAACTACACCCAACCCAAACGATGATTTCTAAAGGGTCCGGAGATCAACTCCAACCCTGTTCTAATGCCGATAAATTTAGGCATTTACCTAGAGATCGGCCCCGCCAAAACAATGGGACCCACAAGTCGGATTCCGATGAAAAATGGCAAGAAAATAAGGAAGTTTCTTATGTGTGACATTCTTGTTAATAGGCTTGGCAATTTCTTGCACGCTCTGTTAATTCGATACGAAACGACACGAAAATAACAGGTTATGGATCAACCCGTTAACGAGTCAGGTCGTTATTAAGTCACACGTTAACAAATCTAGTCATTATTGGGTCCCCCGTTAAGAACTAATTAAGATAACAGGTATGACATATAAACATCACGAACACAACCCGTTTGATTGGTCTAGACATTATGCGCGGTAATTTCTTACATGACCCTTAACTCGATACAAAACGACACGACCCATTAACGAGTTGTGTCGTTATTGAGTGACCTATTAAGAACCCGTTGATAGTATATAAACTAATCATATTTTAATTAAGATATGAGTGGACATCATGGAATAACCCCATAATCTTCACGTGAAATCTATTACGTTACAACGTGAACGTTTATGTTATAGTATAAATGTAAGATATGTGAGTAGACGTGATAGTATATAAACTAATCATATTTTAATTAGGATCAGAAAATGGGTCCTGGTGCAAGCCACAATGGTAACACAAGCGAAGTAGAATCCACCGCCCCTAAAAGCAGATTAATAGTCGATTATACCTGAAATCTAAGATTTGGTTAAGGGCCGGGCAAACACAACTTTTCTCCATGAAGGAATGATGCTAGATAAGTAGATATACATGCATGCAGGCTTGCTTGTTAAATTATTCAAACAATATTCCCCCACCTCTTAAAATAATATAAACCTAACAAAAAAAGTGCTTTTAATCAGCTTTTCTGAGAGGCAAATCAGCCTTCAAATCTAACAAATGAACGTACTAAATAAAGACAGAGAGAGAGAGATATTTCAAAGTCAAGATTTCACAACCTAATCACTTAAAAGTGATCCCATTTAAAAGGGACAATGGGAAAAGGTTCTTTGGAAAATGCAACCTGTTCCGAAAGAGAGAGAGAGCAAAAGAGGGAATATTAAGCCAGCAGATAATGCACCACTAAAACTGATTCCATCTCTTTTTATTTCTGCTTTTAACTTTTGATTCAATTCATTACTTCTACGCAATGGCAAAACATCATACATCAACATCACTAATTATATAGCAACTTTAACCTAATTTTTTATTGAATAATATGTTTTATTAAACATCGCATAAGAGACAGTAAAAGCTATCTAAAACCTGGACGTGAATATCAAAAATTAAAGCTCTATCTTAATTAAAAAAACACGTTGAACAACATCAGAGAGGTTAAAAGAACATGTTATACATACACCAGCATGTATACCAAATTACAAAAAACAGAGCTTTCCAAGAAAAAGACGTCGGGCTTGAAGACGTGCATGGCAACTCCTACATATATACATATTTCGTATTTGTGTCGAGAAGTGTTTTTTGCTTCTTCCTTTTTTTAAGAGCATAATTCAGCAGTACTAGCCGGGCAATTTTAACTTCATAAGTTAGAGTTATGTTCTTTTACGTGAAGCTGAACTCCATAAGCTTGGATTCTTGAGGTCTCATCATTTGATTCTATAAAACTCTGGGACTGAAAACATTAGCTTATTATTCCCTGCAAATTAAAGTTGATAAACTTGCCTAAAACTCTTGACAAGAAATGTGATAATTAAATAGTAGAGAGGGTTCATGGTAACAGAAAAAGGTGTTTTTGTTATATAACGCCCACAGTCGAAATCCCTATTAAACTTGTACTTCATATTGGACCAAGATTGTCTGCCCTCCACTTACCATCCCCTCCTATTTGAACGGTCACGCACGTCAACATTTTATATTGATTTTTTTATAGAGATAATAAAACAAAAAATAATAGGAATATAAAATGTTGTCATGGCTTAACCGTGACCGTTCAAATAGGAGGGGATGGGAATGAGATAGTAAGTGGAAGGCGGACAATCTTGGTCCCTTCATATTTCCCCCCTAAATTTTAGTTCTAGAAAATTAGGGGAATTTCAGCAGTTTGCTCTAGATTTTTCTGTTGTTTGATGATCTATAGGGTGGAAGAGAGTCAGATAGAAAGGTAAAAGTATAAGCTAGGGGTGAAAGTCAGAATGGAGTTTTGAAACCCAAAAATTTTCAAATTCTAATATTTTTGAAATACTGAAATGGGAAGGGGAATGCATTTATAGATTCCAAGAATTCTGAATTTTTCTGAAGTGTTTCGAATTTATTCGATATAAAAATTTCTAATTTTTTATAGTTAATTATTAAAACTTATATACTTTGTAATCATCTTTTCTATTTTATCGTTAATTTCGGTCTTTTTGGATACATAAGTAAATATCAAATATTAAGAGAGAACAATAAATTTCATGTATTGGATTATATTCTGAAATTTTCGAGATTACTATGCCTCCAAAAATTACAAAAAATTGTGATTCGCTTTGATTCCAAAATTTTGGAATAAAAATTTCCAAAAAATGGAGCTTGTGGACTTATGTGTGTAACTATAAGCTTGCAGTGCATAATTAATTTGATGATCAGCTCAAATTAATTTCCAATTTTTCGATACGTATAATGTAAATAGAGACGCATACATGATTGCTAGATCACGAAAATCAATAGACCATTCAATCAAAAGAAGGATTCTCTGTATCCATATAATGCAAGACTTGTTAATTAATAAACCCTAGATAATTGCAGGTCACTACCTCAAATTGGTTTCCAGTAGTAATTCTATGTTGAGACAGCATTTCTGATCTAAGCACATTTTAGATCCCTTTAACTGGCTTGTAGCCATCCTCCTCTACTGCATCCATGCTTGCATATATTATCCTAAAATATAAGTACCAGCAATTTTCTACATCTTCTGCTGGTTCCAAAATCCTATTCAGCTTCTAAGATACGTACTCAAACTTGATGCAAATCACAAATGAAGATCATACCTGCAACATTTCAAAAAAAAAGAAGAAGAAGAATAGACTAAGTAGCTAGTCAGTAAGGAACATGCAGAAGGAGGATTTATGTCATGATTAATGGCATGAAGGTCCGAGAAGACTAAGTAGCTAATTTCATCATCAAGAAAGAAAAGCTATCTCCTCAAGCACAAAGGGCTTAATTTTTATGTTTTTATTTTTATTTTTTCTAAATTACAGATGGAAAAGCAAATACAAAAGGTTGAATTGTACTACTACCTATTTATTGCATTCTCCGAGATTATTCTTTCATACATATATACATATATATATATATATATGTACTACTACCTATTTATTGCATTCTCTGAGATTATTCTTTCATACATACATACACACACATATATATATATAAAATTTCATGCCCTCAAGTTCGAGATTTTATTTTTCGTTACCATTTGCAATGCAAGTTAGATTGGTGATGCAAGAACGAGGCCACCGCATAGAGTATTAGAAAGAAAACATAAAAAGGAAACAAATGGAAAGCAAAAGCTGGAAAAAGAAGTACTTTTTAGTTTCAGAAAAGGAAGGACGTGGATTCTGATTTCTCAAGCAAAAGCTACCCATAACCATGCATAGGAAAAGAAAGGCAAAGCAATCACTCGAAAGTACCACCATTAGCCAATAATAACACAAATTAATATACTAATGAAGGTTCATTAGTTAGTCAGTCTACAAAGAGAAAGTTAAATATTAATTACCTGGAGGAGTTGCCCCATAGATTGTTAGAAGGGTGGTGTTCCATATGATCGTGCTCTAAGTTTAAAGTTGCATTTGAAGCTCCTCTTTGGTTAAGTAAACCATTTGAATTTGAATTATGATGATGGTTTGTTGTAGACAAAAGATCTTCATCCCCAGATCCATCTGTTGCATATCAAGCCAACCAAATGTTCACATCGATGTTCATGACACTAAAACAAAAATGGTCGTTGACGACGTAACTTGTTAATGTTGTCTCTTTCTACATCGTATAGATAATAAAATCAAGTATAATCTTTCTTTTGGTCATATACATTATAGGGTGAAGTGCCGATTTAGTCTCTGAATTATTTTTTGGGTAAAATAAATCCCTAAATTAATTAAAAATTATTAATTTCATCCATGCTATTATATTCAAAGCCATTTTATCTAATTTTTCTTCAACTTAGATCACTTGACACACTTTAGAATGTACTATCGTTATTTTCTCACCTATGAGCCCTTTATATTTCATACAGGTTGCGAATCTAACATCTAATTTACCCTCTAAAGTTAACTTACACTATTTCTTATGTAAAACTACTAATTAATTTACCTTTCAAAGTTAACTTCATACACTATTTCTTCATAAAAAAAAACTACTAATCTACCCTCCAATGTGTATCACATACAAGTAACATGACTTAAATAGAAGGAAAATTGAATATAGTAACTTCGAATATAATATTAGGGATGTAATTGACAGATTTTCATAATTTAAGGACTAATTTTTCTGGAAAAAAATAATTTAAGGACCTAATTTTCACTAAGGTGATAATTCATATACTAAATTAACAGCTCACCTACATTATAAGTTATAACATGGCAACAGTCTAAAAAAGAGTAAATTAAAAAAGGTACATTTTTGTTTCGTTCATGCTTAATCTGAATTCTATACATGTGCATATATATAGGAGTAAGATTCTCTCCCCTCCTATTTCCATCTACTTTCCTCCCCTCCTCCCACACACACATTATTTTTTGTCTTATTGTCTTTATAAATATAAGATGTTGACGTGGCTTAACCATGACCGTTCAAATAGGAAGAGAGAGAGAAGGAGAAAGAGATTAGGAGGGGAGAGAATCCTACTCTACGTATATATATATATATATATTGTTGTCAAACGTACTAGCTAGTTGTTTGTTGGGATGCAAATGAAAAATGTGTGGTTGTACGACAGTATGTATTAAGTGCATGACTACAATAGTACATATATGTTGGGTTGGAGGTAGCCAGTGCAGAGGAATGGTTGTAAGAATTTCAATTTCAAAAGGGCACGTCGTAGTAGCAGATATATTCATGGGAATAATTAACAATATTAATTAGGGAAGTCCTAGTGAAGCGAAATCAGAATTACCAGAGGAAGCTAGAGGTTTGTCAGTGTTCTTAACGGTTCTATACATCTGCAAATCCAAAAAGAACAAGATATTTAATCAGAGAATGAGAGAAATAATTGATTAATATATAAAATCTCACTCAGTCAAAAAAGAAAAATAAAATAAAATAAACAAAACAAAATCAAAGGAGATGCTGCATAATTCACTTTGTGGGATTTTTTTTTGTTTGTTTAATAACCACGAGGTTGAAGTTTGGTAAGGTCAGTAAATGCTTTGTATTATTGAGAAATGATGGCTTGGCTACTTTCTTTCTTTCTCTCTCATCTTCTCTCTCTCTCATCTTCTCTCTCTCTCTCTAAAAGTAGAACTTGTCCTGTGTGTATCAGTTATCACAAGAACAGAAACAGACTCAACTGTTGATGGAGATAGAGTAGGATTTTCTTTTCTATTTTCATTCTTTCTTTCTTTTTTTATCTCATCTCATACTTTGATTTTTATCTTATTATCTTTATAAAAAAAAATTAATATAAGACGTTGACGTGGTTTAACCGTAACTATTTAAGTAGTAAGAGAGGTGAGGAAAAGAGACAGAGATTAAGAGATCAGAGAATCCTCTCCACTGTTCATAGCCAAAGTATGCAGGGTCCAGTCTATCCCCCTCCCCCGAACACATAAACAAACAGACAACCCATAGAAAAAATCGTACGCAGAGAAAGTCGACAGAAAAAATTAAAAGGGAGAAATTTAGAGAAAAGTATAGGGTTTGAATCTGAAATCTAAATGTGGTCAATGCATCAAACATTTCAGAGTGCTGACTTTTTCCTTTTTTCTTTAGAAAACAACATAACAAAAAAGTCACTGATTTAGCGTAGGGTGAGGTGGGTAGAGATGATATTAAGAGTAGCATAGGTCCGGGCTTCTAAACTCTCCAATGTAATCGAAGAAGTGATGAAATGAAGCTAGATGTACCTGCAAATGGCTCTTAACATGAGCAAGTGTGAGATCCTTCACATCCATGAGCTCCAACACGGATTTTGGAGTAGCCCCTATATACACAAAATTACAAAACAATTTATAATAAACTACATATATATTCAAGAGTTCCCAGGGAAAATTATGTACAGAGAATTCAATTCAAACTAATTAAAAAGAAAGAAATTCAGAAATTAATAGTATTAAGCAACTACGTAGGGTGAGCAGTGGCGAGATTTTCCGGCCGCTGCCAACCCTCGCCCTAACGTGCGTCCGCCCCTGAGAGTAAGAGAAAGAGTAGGAGGGGCTTACTTTCATGACCACCAAGGAGCTCGACAGCATGAACAAAACGGGCGTGAAGAGAAGTAGTCCATCGCATCCTAGGAGCTCTCATGTTCCTCTTGTTGATATTCTGCCCTATGAGCTTTGGAGGCGTAAATCTAGATCTCATGATGAAACCATTGGACGACAAGTCGGCGTTGTAATTCCCACCTCCTCCTACACAATGATGCTGCTGAGGGTAATGAGGATTCAAATTATAGGACGGAAAATAGTGTTGCCGTTGATGCTGCTGCTGTTGTGGTTGCGCTCCTCCTACTCCTAGGCTTAAACTGTCCATCGTCATCCCATTAAACCCTCCGAATCCCATTCCAATTCCCATGCCCATGCCACTACAATTCCCAGCAGGTGCTGCCGGTCTGAAGGAATTAGACAGATACGGGGCCGTTTGGTACACAGGATTAGGCGAAAACGTAGGAGGAAACGAGCAATTTGTGCTACTAGTACTGTAAACAGGAATCCCTTTGATGGGGTTGAGTCTCTCAAGCAACGGAATCTTATTGCTACTACTTACACTATTACTACTATTCTTCCCTTCGTCACGGTAAACGTCTCCGCCGCCGAAATAGTTCTTCTTCCATGCGCTTTCGGCCTCTGAGGGCGAGGGATTGGCAAGGGAGAGCTCAGTGTCGGCATCAGCGGCTACTGGGGAAGAACTGGTGTAGCTGGCCCTAATACAGCTGTCGCTGTGGGATTTGTTGGTTAGGGCGCCGCCGTTGGTATCGTCCTCGTCGGTGTCTCTTCGCCATATGTTGAAGCGGCTGGCGGAGTCGTGATCGGGCGTTGCTCGGTCGGTGCAAATGGAGGATGGAGCACTATTTGTGTTTGTGTCTGGAGGGCTTATGTGGAGTGAAAGATCAGGAATCGGATTCAAAGATAAGCAGCTTCTGCCGCCTGCAGCTGCTTCTGATGAAAGCCCTTTTTCGTGAAGCATATTTTAAACCCTTTTATATATATTCCGAGCGTCTAGCAGTATCAAAATCTACGGCTACAAACCCAGCAGTTTTGGGTTCTGAAAACAAAGTTGAAAAAACACACTTCTTCTCCTGACAGATTTCAGAAACTAAACCACACACTCATAGCTAATCCAGATGTGAGAGAGAAGTGGGTCTAATTTCATCCATCTTCTTGCTCCAAAACTAAAAACACTCATATGTAGATATATAATTTAGTAGAGAAGTAGTGCTGATGGTTTTGCAGCCTAGGAGGAGTATGGAGGACAAATTAAGAAAGTAAAGCCTTCCAAAAGAAAATTGGAAAAGGGAGATAGAAAGAAAGAAAGTGAGAGTGTGCTGTAAAGAAGGTAAGGCTGAATGAAAAAAAGGAAGACTTTTCTCTTGCTCAAGGAACAGTTTATCGTGCTCAAGAAACAGACATCCTCATCAGGAGAGAGAGAGAGAGAGAGAGAGAGAGAGAGAGAGAGAGAGAGAGAGAGAGAGAGAGGTTTGGTATTTTGCCAAATATATAATAATTAGTAGTAGAAAATAAAATAAAATGGGAAAGGGATATTGGGAAGGAGAAAGAAGATGTGGGTCTGAGTTTCCAATGCCTCGAGAGTATATATAGGAAAATGACACTCCAACAACGCCTGTCCCTCTCACTCTGCTATAGTCAATATATAAACTCAGCACGCAAAAATGCAGCAAAGTTTTTCGCAAATTTTCTTAATTATTGGTTTCTAAAATTCTTTGGTATTTTTATCTTCCCCGGAGACTACGGGTTAAAAGTTAAGAGGGGACAGTGTAACTGTGTAAGAGAGAGAGAGAGAGAGAGAGAGAATCTAGAATTCTTTTTCCCCCATCCTCTTCGCTACAAACCCTCCCTTCCTGTAGTCCTTTCTCTCTCTCTCTCTGCTACACATGCAATGCCATATGAATTATTAGTCGATTAATCGACCTCGCTAGCTACATCCGTATCGTTGAATATATTGCTGACAGTCATACATTGACCCACAGTGTACGTGTACTATACATCTATATGCTTTGTTTTTCTTAATTTCCCTTTACCTTTGTCTGGTGCAATAGTAAATGTCTCCGTGTCTTAATATATATCTTACCCTAAACCCTATTGTGATCAGTTTTGTGTTCCTCGGACCTCATTATTGTTTAAACTAGTTTATTAGGAGCAATATACTCATCGAACGAGTTGAGGTTTTACTATTAAACCAATTGGTAATGGCCATCTTCTTATATACACATGAAAAGTTTGGTAATCTTTCAAATGTAAGACATCTTTTCATCCTCACACCCGCACCCTTAGATCCAAGTTCAAATCCTTTTCATTTTAGATTTAAGTAGTTAAATTCGAATATCATTTTGTGAAAAAAGAAAAAAGAAATCTCTTATATATGTAAAACCAAAGGATTACATTACATATTTAGTGGTGCTAACAAATAAGCACGTTAATTATCACTTAATAATAATTCAATCACCAATTCTATGTCATTTAGTTTACATACCTTTTTTTCTATATCTAGAACCTTTAAGTGAAGATACTCAATACGATATTTACACGCATGCTTATCTTAATCAGAGTATCCAAATCATTCAATTGGTGAGTTTGTTACTGCAACATATGTAGAAAGCTAAAGGATGATTAGCTCCCAAATTGAGATAATTACACAAAATCGATTGTTTTAGGGTTATATCAAAAAACAGAAGCTCTTTTAATTGTTTCTCCTTTTGTGGAAGAAAAATTGCATCCAACCAAAAGAAAGCTGCAAAACAGCATAAAACAAGCCCAAAGAGAGCTGCAGAAAGTAACGCAACATGCACAAATTCTGTGGTATATGGTATATATCCTATCATCATGTGTACATCCATCCATGACCTGACCCTTTCTCAATAATTCCCTCTCATTTCATTTATCACTTTAAAACGTGTTGTGATTTTTGTTAGGCCAATCTCTGTGGCACGTGGCAGTGATCTCACAAGAATTGAAGTTCCAATAATGCTAAGCAGGGTCATTGTTGTACTTGTCACGTAATTTATTTCTTTACATGTTATAAGACGAGTAGATGATAAAGTCGATATATTTTAAATGGGTTTTTGGACTTTAATCCTTCAAGAAAATTAAAATTTAAAAAAAACCTGGCCTTAGATTGAATATTGATTTTAGTCCCTAATGTGTCCTTAATTCCAAATAATTAATGTGCATTTTATTTAATGTCTCCCATTAAATATTTAAATTTATTAATACACAAAATTTAATTTATTTTTTTACCAAAAAAAGAGTTTTTTTAATTTATTAATTTTATTTAACATTCTTTAAATTTGAAAGACTCAATTAATGTACCTAAATGTTAGTACCAAAATGTGTGCACCGAAATATATTAATATTAAATTAATGTACCTAAATGTGTGTACCGAAATGTATTATATTGAATTATTGTACCTAAATGTTTGTATCGAAATGTATGTACTGAAATGTGTGTATCTAAATATTTGTATCGAAATGCATGTACCGAAATGTGTGTACCTAAATGTATGCACCAAAATGTATTATAATGAATTTAATGTACCTAAATGAAGAATATAAAGTACATCGAAATATATTGTATAACAAAAATTAGTTTATCTAAATGTTCACAACAAAAAATATTACAATGAATGAAATGACAATGAAAATTATAATGAAATAAAATTAATACATTAAAAATTAGAAATAAAAAGATAAATAATTAAAAAAATCAAAATATAATTAATAAATGCGGTTATTAATGTATCAATGGACTAAAATTAGATTTTAATCTTACTCATGGTTTTTATCTAAAAGTCATCTTTACCAAGAATTAAAATGAAGTTTTCTATATTCTAAATTAAAATATATTTAAAAAAATCAAATGCATATTTCATAATAATTAGAGCAAAATTATAACATCACGTAACGCTAGACTGAATTGACACAAAATCTGGATCAGATAGGGTATGTATCTTGGCAAATGAATGGATGAATGATGGAACTGGGTGGGTGTTGTAATAGTCAAGAAATATTGATTAATTAGGTGGACCCTTTGACCTTAAAGTTTTTATTTCGCGGACCCTCTAAAGTGTTGTTTGTTTGCTTTCATATGGTTGTCATCGTAAACCCTAATTCCACATACCTTTGTTAGTTTTCTTATATTCCTTTTCATCCTCCAAAATATTCCCTTCTAATCCTCCAACAATTTTGTCCAGCATTTTGCGTGTATTATGTCATCCCCACATGACCTTCGAGCCTTCACCACACCCTCCCCCCATTGACTCGTACACATCTTAATCAATTCCAGAAACCTAGGCCAAATCAACTTACTAAACATATATAAAAACTAATCATGATCAATTTCTTCTCCCTACCAATTCATTTTTCTAATGCTCATCTCTTTAATGCATTCACCAGATTTAGATTTAAACATGTCCTCGACTGATACACTAACGAGTTACAAGGCCCTATATATGCCCCCATGTCTTAGTTAATTTAACTAATTAATTAAGTAGTAATTAAGCTGGCTCAGCTGAGGCAAGTGTATTACATTGAAAAGGTGAAAGATTTAATGCATTTAATGCTTCAAATTAGTTTAGTTAAATTTCACTTATTTCCATACGCATAAATAAATTTCAAAATTTGAACCATGCATCCTTTGTTTCCGTTACAATTAAGTTTGGAGTCTTGGACAAATATATATACAACACCTTGTCGTGGAATAATAATAGAACAGTGTTTTCACACACTCTTTTTTTATCTTCCAAGCATTCTTGTTAATTGTTTGGCGTTGATCTTCTTCAATTTATTCAATTTGACGACCAAAAATGGAAAGAAGTTTGTGAGAAGTAAAAATAGATGTATGGATAACACTACCCTAATAATATATGTTGCTCAAACACTCGTTCATTGACATTCTTAAACCAAATACTTATTGTCACATCCAGGCCCAGGCTCGACTTCACCATAACACAATATTGTTCGCTTTGGGCCCCGACCACGCCTTCACGGTTTTGTTTCTGAGAACTCACACGAGAACTTCCTAATGGGTCACCCTATCCTGGGAATACTCTCGTCTGAACTCGCTTAACTTCGGAGTTCTGATGAACTCCGAAGCCATTGAGCTCCCAAAAAACCTCGTGCTAATTGGAGGTGGGAATGTACATATAAGGCTTACAGGTTCCTCACCCATAGGCGATGTAGGATCTTACAATCCACCATCTCAGGGGCCTGACATCCTCGTCGGCACACTTTCGGCCAGGGAGTGGCTCTGATACCAAATTGTCACATCCTGGCTCGGGCTCGACCACTTCCCAAGCTCGACTTCGTCATAGCACGATATTGTCCGCTTTGGGCCCCCACCACACCCTCACGGTTTTGTTTCTAGGAACTCACACGAGAACTTCCCCAGTGGGTCACTCATCCTAGGATTGCTTTTGCGCAAACTCGCTTAACTTCGAAGTTTCGACGAACTCTGAAGCCAGTGAGCTCCCAAAAGGCCTCGTGCTAATTGGAGGTGGACATGTACATATAAGGCTTACATGATCCTCACCCTTAGGTGATGTGGGATCTTACAATCCACCCTCCTTAGGGGCCCGACGTCCTCGTCGGCACACTTTCGGCCAGGGAGTGGCTTTGATACCAAATTGTCACATCCCAGCTCATGCTCGACTCCGCCATAGCACGATATTGTCTGCTTTGGGCCCCTACCAGAAACAAAACCGTGAGGGTGTGGTAGGGGCCCAAAGCGGACAATATCGTGTTATGGCAGAGTCGAGCCCAGGAAGTGGTCGAGCCCGGGCTGGGATGTGACACTTATACTCTACTTGTGCTTGTAAGAATGTTTTTCTTTTGAGTAATGCTAGAGAGACTAAATGTGTAGACTAAATTTTATAAACTAAATAACTGAAAGTTGATGATTAGATTATTACTTAAATATTGATTAACGTGATTATTTCTTATTCGTGACATATCATTTAGTTTGTAAATTTAGTTTACCTAACATTACTCTTTTCTTTTTCTAATTCAAAATAAGTATTCTCACCGATCGTACGTTGCCAATCATAACATTAGGCAACAGTATTTGGCCTTATTCCATTGACAAGTAGTAATGTAGAAGCCTTCCATTCGAGGTAATTTATTGTCTCACCGATATATCTCTAATTACAAATTCTCCCCGTCAGTTATTAAGAACCAACAAAATTTCCTACTCAATAATATGAAGTTTTAATAGCTCGAGAGCAACTAATGGGTTAAATCACTTTAGTATGAAAATTGAAATAACCCACAAGTATGAAATATAGTATAAAAATATGGTATGAACAACATTACTCTTTTTTTTCCGTTTGACAGCAAGAGGCAGCTTGCCTAACTGGTTATAAACTCGTATTTCTTTGGTATGGAATTGGAAATGAACTATATATATAGGAATTGTTTAAGGGGAGGGATCCCCATTTTTTTTGAAAAAAAAAGAAGATCCCTTCCCTTAAGCTTCATGTGTGTGTGTGTATATATATTTTGTAGTTGCTACTACTATAATTATTAAACTTCTTATTGTTCCGGGATACATACTCATTACTGTCTGCCCATGTTGTGAGAGGGTAGAGTCAAATCATTCATGCCTGCATAAATAGTACATTGGTGTATGAACAAAAGAAGTGAAGTTCTGTCGGTTCTGATCACCAAGTTTTTTGCCAAGCATTTAAAAAGATGTTTTAAGTGATTTAAAAAAATTTAAATTTTAAAATGACTAAAAATGTGTTTTACAAGAAGCATCATAATTTATTTACATTTTTACTAATATTAATTTCAAAAACGTTTTCACAAAAACATACTTTTAAGTGTTTTAAAGAGTTCCAATTTCCAAATGATTCCTTACTCTTCGATTTTTGCATCCTATCAGGTAAACAGTATATATCTTTAAAAACAAACATGGATGTCGTAACAATGTCGGCAAGCAGTGGATCTAAATAGTAGACTAACATGATGAGTTTGTAATCTTCACTTCTTTGGATGGAATACATAATTAATGCTGAAATTTTTCATAGCACTTTTCTTTAGTAGAAGTGTGAGTAGGTTACATAGTTAGTTGTTAGGAGAAAGAAAATCGATGAGAATTAAATTCGCATCAAAGTGTATAAACATAATTGTTTTTCGTAATTGCAATAAAACACAATCTGCTTTCAGAGCAATTTTTAGTTGCTAGCCAATTGTCAATGCATATGTAAATCTAAGGCTGTTTTTAATAAATTATAATAAGATGGTAAATTCATGGATTTGTTACCAAAATGTTCACAAATAATGTTAAACTTATCAACTTTTCCCTAAATGCACCAGACAAGTTTAGGTAAAGAAAAACAGGTACTGTTGATGAGGACTTTGCTTTTTCATATAATAAGTAACAGAATTGACTAATTAAACATCATTTAACACAACAGAAATCAAGGAGATTTGGTTTCCATGGTTAACTAACGGCATCCATATTTTGCAAATGGAATGATTAGCTAGCTTCTATTTCTACCTACTGAGATAATACACATTCACTTTCCAAAGAGGGTGTGATATCTACACACTATTTTTTACTTCTCACATACCTTTCTAATTTTCAGCCGTTGGATCAGGTGAATTGAAAAAAATCAAATGACAGAAATTAACAAGGAATGTATAAGAAGTAAAAAGAGGTGTATACTGGATAGCACACCCCTTTCCAAGAACCGAGATGCACACAATGAACCTTGTATATTTGGTCAACACTACTGGTCAGGGTGATCACCCAAAACCCAACCCTACGCATTAATTTGTTTTTATAAATTAAATTAAACGATACTTTGTTCTTCAAAATTAGGAATTATTCTTCCATTATCCTCTATTATTTTCTACTCCTCCGTTTTGCTCTTGAGAAAATCACATATAAAGAATGTCACTTTCCAGTTCTTAATTAATACAGAAAAAGCATCTCTAGCTATAGATTGGACATTCCATATGCATTGAACAGCTCAACCTACTCATATAATTAAACGCTTGACTAATGAAAATCATATTAGATATGTTTTGTAAACTTCGAAGACTATACTAACTCACATGCACCGAATTCCGTCAGATCTCTCACGCAATACTGATTCATCTTCAGGTCCTTTTAGCTTACGTTTTGTAGCAAGGTACGTACTTCATCTTGAGGTCATTGATCATGACAATAGCAGCAGCAGGAAGAAAGCTGGTGTTGGAAATTACGTGCTGAGACCTACAACTGAATGTTGCCCTGCTTCTTACAATCTTACCTTTCTTAGAAGCTCCCTCAGCCACCCTTTCTTAGGCAACGGGTCCACCATCTAATGATAATTAGATAGCTAGCCATGGACCCTTTCGGCAAAACAACAGGCCAGCCGGATATGTAATTTCAATTTTAATTTGGGGGTATGTTCCGACGAGAGACATTCAAAGTCCTAAGAAAAATACAGAAGCTAATACTAACACACTACAAATACGCTAGACAAATGACTTTCAAAATTACGCATTTTAAAGACTCATCAAATAAAGTCCTCTTAAGTGTATTGTATCTAATGATTTTGCAAGTCCCTCGTCTATATCAAGGTCGATCTATTTGAACATGCATATATATATATATATATGGAATCCCTTTCCAAGAGGGATCCCCATTTTTCAAAAAAATGGGGATCCCTTCTTAACCGTTAGATTTGGTTTTAATGAAATTCTGTGGTTGAGATTCTGTGACCTATGATTTAATCTAAACCACAAAATTTCATTAAAGTCAAATTTAACGGCGAAGAGGGTATCCCCATTTTTAAAAAAAAAATGAGAATCCCTCTTGAGAAAGGGCTTTTTATATATATATATATATATAATTGTAAACACTCTAGAATAGGAAGAGAGATGTTTGCGAGCTCAATAATCTCTGTTTTCGATTCTAATCGGCAATAGCCGTCATCAGTTGTAAGTCTGTGACTTCAAGTTTTATAAAACGTATTTTCAGAATTATCTGCATCATTATCTTAAATTCATTATTTTCATTATGAAGATTATTTTCCATACCTGTTTGATCTTCACATTGGTCTTTGACCTCAGATTCATAGTGATTAATATCTATCTATCTTCCGCACCTGCAATAGCTTAGCCTTTCGGTAAGGAAAGCTGCCATGTATATATATATATATAGCGTCCATAACTTTGTATATAACCTTGTTTGTTGCAGAGGATTGACATGGATAAAATTATGCATTATATTTAAGAAAGAAATGGATGACAACTTTCAGATTTTGTCCAAATTGAAAATTACCTTTAATTTGGACAAAATAAACATCAATTTATTTCTTTAAAATGCCTCATCACAGTAAATAATCTTATTATCTAAGGCAATCTTCTCTGACAAATGAGGGCATTAT